>CM032794.1:24387103-24789667 GCA_019155185.1 Beaufortia kweichowensis | reverse complement strand
AATGTAAATAAAAAAGATAAATATTTAAATGCATATTTCCCAAAGAGTCAGTGCTTTGTTGACAATCAATCCAGTACTATGTAAACCCTAAGATGTTTATCACCACTTGATAGTATTATTACTTAGGTAGTAGTGTTATCTCAGAAGTGTCCTTTGAAAGCCAGCAGATGAGATCATAAAATATTAGGTGGCAGAATAAAGCACTCACTTGTTACGTGGGGGCATTATAAATAAAACTGTTTCCTGATACCATGAGATGTTTTGTTTAAACAAAATTCATCAACACATGATCACATTCATCAAATGTATCTCAGATACGCCACCAATCAAACATTGACTGTGTTGTTTGTGGGTAGTTGACAAATGTCTATGTCCTATGTTGTAGACATTTAAAACTCTCTCATCCTATATGTAACTCCAGCAAGATGAAGATAAATCTCTCGTGCTATTTGTATATATTGTTTTTGCTGGCACACCATAGATCACACTCACATATTTATTTGTCAAGCACCCATGTATTTTTTTGTAACTGTTAAATAAACTAGAAAAAAGTGTGTATAAAATATAAACGAACTAAATAAATATTCAGATTTATAAGGATTGTTAAATGGAATAGACATTACCAGAGTAAGAGAAGCACATGCCGAATAGATGTCAACACATCTCTGTATATGAATGGAGTGAAGTCTTCAAGCTATTAATCAGTGATGCCGTATGTTCACTGCATGAGACTGAGAAATGACCAAGCATCCGTGTGGTTATAAATCTTTAGTACACCCCACAGAGAGACTAAAATAAAGAAGCAGAACATTCCAACCAATGAGTAATATAAAAACTTCCATGTTTCTCTGTTTGGCTAAACATAGGGCTGGGAGATATGTTGTATTAGATATTATTAAGATAATTGTGCATTGTTCTATCCAAATCATCCAAATCCAGAGCAAAAGCATACACACCGAGATATAGCATTAAAATTTGAAAAGATACTGAGACACCAAATTGTAGGTATATCGCCCAGCCCTATTTAAACACAACTGTTGAATTAACCCAATCATCTTTTCAATCTTACTGTGTTTATTTATGACCCAGGTGAAATGAGTTTGTATTTTTAGCAGCTCACTTTAGTTTAGTGTACCGTTACAGATCCAGTCTATACAGTACTGTACTGCAACAAATCTCCTCAGACAGACAGCAGGGGCAAACCCTTAAAACACAGGAAGGACATCAAGAGAAAACGGTTCGTGCTGATTCACAGAAGCATGATTTACACTGGAAGGAGGTCTGCGCCTCACGCAGCTGGAGCGAGGTCATGTTCAACGAGGAGAGGTGAGGTGAGGTAAAGTCAGCGAGTACATACTTGTACGAAGTGTCTTTAGCTTCACTGAGGCATGTGTGTGTGAATAAGATGCTAGATCGACACAGGGCAGACGATGACCTTGTCCTCCAAAAGGACGCTGACCACCAGGAAGACAATATAGAGCAGGAACATGATGAAGCCCAGCAGTTTGCTCAATTTCCACTTACAGGCGGCGATGGAGATGATGACGAAGAGGAGCATGAGGAAGAGGAGCACGATGGCACAGAACAGACCATTACTGCTTACCTTTACTGGACTCATATTGTGTGCACTGGAAAACAGCAGCCATGGGAACGGTAACCTGGGAAACACAGACATGGTGGGTTTTGAGAGACTAAAAATGAAAAGAAAAACACAATAGCTTTGCACCAAAACATACGTAGCTACTGCCTACATACACTGGAGAAAAAGTTTATGAAAAACAAGTCTCCAGAATATGATTCTGGTTTGTACTCCAAGTCTCCTAAACAGAAGTGCATATCTGGACTATGGTGGACCAAAATTGATGCTGGTCTTTACCGGAGGCCTGTAAAGCCCATAACCTAAAATGGAGTGTCCTGTCCGTTAACGCTAGTCTACTGTTAGGAAAAGCTTACGCATCGTGAGTGTGTCTGCTGTATTGTCCAGGTGGGCGGTTCGTTGGGTTTTGAAAAAGATGTGGTTTGAAAAATAGCACTGACATGGTTTGCTTTGTGCAGGGTTATAAAGACTCATTTTACCCCACAGTAATGTCGAATATGTTGGAGCCCACAGAGCTGGACACCGCCATATCCCCCAGACCCTTGCGTGCCACTATAACACTGGTGATGAGATCAGGGATTGAGGTTCCTGCCGCTAGAATCGTCAGTCCCATGATCTCCTCTGTGATGCCTATAGTCTCTCCAACCTGCAAGAGCACAAAACACATGAGCACACACAAAATAAACAACCAAAACTAAAGGCCAAACCATCAGTATTTTTCATATACAGTGGTGGACAAAAGTGATGTTGCTTTTAATGCCATTAAAGGTGCATGATACAAAATGTACAAAACGATGAAGTTTTAGGTATTTATTAGACAAAGTTTTGGGCAAAATAATTTTCAGAGAATATTAGTTCTATTGGAATATACAAAAAATGCACAGAACAAAAACTAATAATATTAAAGCAAATAATTAAGCAAAAATTGACTGAAAATTTTATTCGATCCTCTACGTACACAATGAATGCAAAGTTGTTAATACACCTTTAATAATATATTTGAACAAAAAAGGATAGTCTGTCCCCACTAACTGATACATTTCTGTCAATTAAAATTGATGATACACTGATGAAAAGGTCTAAGACTCAAGAATAAACATTTGACAAATTTTCATAACAATAAAAAATGAGTAAAATATGTTATCTTTTTTAAATATATAAAAATATTAATATTATATTAAAAATATTAATATTATATTAAAATATTAATATTATGTTAAAAATATAAAAATTGATGAGTTTTCATTTTCATTTGTGTGCTTAATATTGTACGTGCAGTGACAGTTAAAAGGACTCTTTCTCTCTCACCAAACCGCTAGTTTGTCAAACTACATCTAGTAGTCCACCATAAAACCACTAAAGATCATTATCAAATAGTTAAACACAGCCAGATGTTTAAAATTTTAAGTTTCTATTCTTCATCTCATCTCTGTGTCTTACCTGGTGAGCCCACCAGACCATCAGGTATGAGAAGGCAGCAATCCAGCAAATGGCCCCCAGGAACGTGATGGGAAAAAATTTCTTGGAACTCTGAAGAGAAAGCACAGGATGTGTGTCACATTCGTGTCATTGTCCCGGTGCAATAACAGCGGTTAGAAAGTACTCACTGTCTTTCTAACGTCTGGCAGAGTTAGCCACAGTGGGACGACGATGGGTAGGAGAAAGAGGTACGTGAAACGCTTACGGCTGCTCTCGGGCCATGACAGGCTAAGAGGCTGGTCATCCTCATCATCTTCTTCACCCTGTTGGGAGGGAATATGACTTTTTACCTCAAAAGTAAACTCTGCAACATTTCACTGGGACTAAAAAATGTCCACACAATTACTTGCAATGCAATCTTTGTCGGGGCTTTTGGTCCACAAACTGTAGGGTTCACTAGAACCACACACACAAATCCAACACATTTGATTGGTTCTGTGCATCTTCAATTAAAGCTTGTGCAAACCCTGTGGGACAAAAGCAGTCTTGTCAGAACATGCCATATCTTCAGGCGGCTATAAAGCGAACTGCCCCGTCCCCATCATTACCTGACTGAGGGTGTGTGTGAGTGCTTTTGTGCACCTGCAGCATGTTACAGTGAGCACAGCCCAGATCCTCTGAGACGTGCTGTCAGCTGTTTCATGGCAGCGATGGAAGTTGCCGAGACGAAACGAAAGCAAATGTGCAAGCTTATTGGGAAGCTCCTTTCGCCTCCAATATTCTCCATTTCTCTAGACGTCAGGCTGGTCAAAAACCAGGTCATGTGTCCGAAATGGCTACGCTGACTATGTAGCATAGTTGACAATTAGTCTAAGCGCAAGCAATCAAAAATGTGCGTTCTCCCTTTAAGTACCATGGAGCGGTTACTATGGTGATGGGCAATGAGTTTAAGAGGTTCCAGCTTCTGATTTGTAGAGGTGGAGAATTTGTGCTAAGATGGATGAGTGATGTGCAAGGGGAAAAGGTGTGAAGACATTTTCCTGTCCTCCAACATCATCTAGGCTTTAAACACAGTTCTAAGCTAAACCAACTATTATCAGTCATTTAAATCAGTGATGCAACCCCACCTTACAAAAATATGTTCAAAGAACGTTTTGCTAACATTCCCATTATGTTATGAAAATGTTATTTCTGAATGTTTTTGAACATTTCACTAACAATGTAAAGTGATGTTTTATACCAAAATTTTTAGGATGTTTTAGGATGACATAAAGTTGATAAAACACTATTTTATTGCAAGAATATTGTCTGCTTTTAGAACTATAGAGAACGTTTTTTGTTAGCTGGAATATCAGTCATATATTTAACACTAAAATCTCATTACGTTTACATGCACCCTCATAATGTGATTATAATGAGATTTTGGCAATGTTGCGATTATATTTTACCTCATGCAAACAAACACTTAGATTTAAATAATGAGATTAAGCTCATAATCGTAGTCCATAAATGAAATTAAAACCGATTTTAATCTCAATAATCAGGCATGTAAACGCCTTTTAATCGCTTCTGTTCTACACAGACCAAACTGTGCATGTGCTTGTCACATATCACGCAAATAAAAGTAGCAGATTCATAAATATGGCGGCAAAAAAGGCATCACATTTTTGGCGTGCCTTTACTGTAGCTGATATCATCATGCTGTGCGCTGAGGTATGTGAAAATAACGGTAAAAATAACCAAAATTTTTAGTGAAAATCAGAATAATGAAAGTTGCATGTAAATGGGAGAGGAGATGTGTGCTCGTGTCATGTAAACACATTACTGCCATTAAGTCCTTACTCTGATTACTGGAAATAATCACATTAATAGTGCGCATGTAAACAGATTTCAATTTACCTACTTTTTTTTGTAAATTTACATTTACAAAAATTTGGTATATAGTTTCAGCACCAACAATGATATTGATCCAGGAACTTAAAACTTCAATGATGTAGCTGAACTGTGACTGTACATTTGTATAGTTAAAAATCACGCAGACAGCCACTGAGATGTCAGATCTCCACTGACATTTTAACTTTCCCCCCTCCTACTTCAGCCCAAATGTAGCCTTTCTCAACCAAAAATAGCTGCTTGTTGAGATTACTTGAGATTTTTTTTATTAATGTCACCTTCAGCTCAAGTGTATGCATGTGTGTCATGGGACGGCATCCTGCAGGAGTAGAATAATTATCAGGCCGACACACTCGTGAACGCTCCTGCGGGTGTGAACATTGCGCCGCGGCCTCCTGACAGACGCAGACAGGGAAAGTGTGGGCGAGCGCGACTGAGACCTCAAAATAGTTTTAATAGAAACGTGACGGGAACGGCACAGAGGCCATCACAAGTGCTCCACTGAGCTGAAGCTTAAATTTAACACGCAAAATTGTGAAACAGCAGGTAGTGAGAAAAATATAATTACTCATCATATCATGCTGCAGTGTTCCTATCTAACGTGACGTTTCCTTGTGTTGTTTAATGCACGACATTCATGGTGTAACGTCAGGTAGGTCCTATAGTAGTTGCTAAAAAAAGTCAAGATTTCTGTTCTTTTTTTAGTAACTTTCAGGACAATTTGTCCATGAAGGAATCCTAAAAGTAAAAATCTCTCCTTCTCTTCATCAATAATGTAGCGTTCAAAAAAAGAGGATTTACAGGACTAGACGGCTCTCTCTTGCTAAAATATACACACACAAAAAGGCATATACACATACAGACTTACTCACTCTTTCTTCATCTATTTATACATTTTAGAATGATATTAAATTCATCATTTACATTTAGCACCCAAGTATTATTGATAAAAAATATTTTATCATATTCAATGTAGTCACCTTTTGCCTAGAATTTCTACAAATCTTTGTCATTTTATCCACTAGCATCTTGAAATGTCACCCAATGATACTTTTTAAACAATGTTAATAGTTACAGCCGTTTCCGGGTTGCCCTTGACCCCAATCTATTTAGTCTGCAGAACTTCATAAAACCAAACTAACGTAACATTTGTGTCAACAGATTCTCTCAAACCGATCTACAGTTTATGTGTGCGCACGTAGTTTATGAGTGATGGGCCTCTTGCGACCTGGTTGTCACGGTGACATTGAGAGAGCCACATGCACGCTGCGCCGTCTGTTCCGCTGGCATGTTGCCGTGCCAACAGGGGGCATCGGATGAGAACGCTTCATCTTTCAAACCGTGAACGTCGGCTCTAGCACAGGGCAGTGTGTTTCCATGTGTGTGTGATACAATGTGACGAGACACAGTACAGCAGGGAGCTAGACGGCCAAATGTGTTTTCCATTTCAGAAGGGTTTTCTTGGCCTTCACTTCTGTTTCCAAAGTCAGAACAGAAGATACACTTTCTGAATATAACAGTGGGGGGAGCTTAAAGCGTACAGAAGAATGCGTGTTATTTTAGTATCAGCGACTCACCGTTTCTCCGTCCGGTCCAGCAGTGCCGTTCATGGGTGGGGTCACATCCACCTCCACACTGGAGCTGTTCGGCAAATTTTTATCTGCAAACACACAAAGAAAGAAGCGTGTAATCTGGTAAAATGTCTTTTCTTGTGTGCAATCTGTTGAAAATGTTTCCTGTGAGTTTTCATGTATCTGAAGATTTAATATTTTATATAGAAACAACAGCCGACGACATTGCAAAAAAATTACCTTTGTACAGTGAAGATGGCACTAAATGATTAACATTTCTGAAACTTGGTCACTATTATGTCCAGGCATACACAGTAAAATATTAATATTCTTTTTCTCTTTGTAGCAATTTATTTAAGAGTGCATTAATATATTTTCCTACAGTTTAGTTAATGGTCATCTATATGAGCAAAAACTTCATAATGTAATCGATATTAAATTGTGTATCGAATTCTACATTTGCTGGTGATATCCATTCCTAATATCTATCTGCTTGTTAAGTCGTGGCATAAGGAACGGGTCAAAGGCTCCTCTTGTTTCAAGCGAGACTACTATTTAAACAGTCATTTATAAGCATTATTTATTCATATCACACATTTAAACTAAAATTTCAAAAACTTACTACAGTGTTCAGACTCTCTTTAGCCCTATTCGCACGAGATTAGTATTATCTGGGGACCTTGTGTGATTTAGAAATTAGCCCCCCACGTCTGATTTTCGTGTGGCGCATTCGCACGGGATAAGCGAAGCCTGAGATTTTACTCGAATTTACTGACTTATCTCCCGGATATGATGTCGAAGCTGCATGCGTAACAATGATATAACCCGCCAAATGCTGGCCAAATCACAGAGATGCCAATTCGCACGGGACTAATATTATCACAGAACCTCTGTGTTCGGCGAAATATGGTAGGTCATTTGCGGGGGAATTTTTACTTTACAAATTACAGACATGGCCGATTCGCACGGGATTAAGACCACAGACAACCTCTGCAATTATTACAATTGACTAGATAATACTAATCCCGTGCGAATAGGGCTTTTGACACCAATATTATAATAATTCATAATTCATTTGAGAGTTATGATTTTTTTGAAACTTTTACAGATTCCAGACTCTACACAAGAACGACTCTACAACATGGCTATAGGTCCTGACCATACTATGATACTTTTTGTTTGTAGAAAAATATTGGCCATACCAAAGATGATAGATATGAAGAAAATGCATTACACAGAATCATCTGAATGGGTTAAAGTTGTTTTGAATACAGACTGTGGTCCTGTTCACAGAGATCACATCAAAGAAAGATGCTCTCAACGGCCCTGCTTTTCATGCTAATATGCTAATATGGAACTGTTAGCATAATTTCCCACTTGAAATGAAAGTGCACGTATGTCTTCAACGCACTGCGAGAGACTGAAATGATATTATGAGATGAAATTATATTACATAAAATTACATTTGCCTTCTACCTTTTTACATATGCCTAAAAGGTAAAAAAGTGCAAAGGTCATGTAAGAAGCCAGAATCTCACTGGTGGAGGTTGACTAGTTGGTCGTTGGATAGTTGACAGATAGATGTAACCGTATAAGTCACATTTTAGGTTACAACCTACCAGCGACCCCATTGGAGTCCTCCACCTGGCATTTCTTTTTGGCCATTTTGTGAAGTATGGACGCCTTCTCACGGAACTTTCCTGAAAAACAGACAACATAACTCAAATTAAGACATACTACAGCTGTATATACAAGTGCTTGTCAAACTTGTCTGTATTGTGCCATTTTTTACAGTCTTGTTAGTTATTATAACGCTTTGGCTAAAGACATAGCAGAACATAACTGTACCAATTCAGGGAAAGTGCTTAATGGATGACTGAAACAAAACCAGATGAACTTTTACTCATCACTACTGTATAAGCGTTACCATTATCAAACTATTTTCAAAAATATATAAATTATGAATGCGTAATTCTAGTGCCGGATGTTCCAGCCATGCAAAAATACAAAATAAGCTAGTGGTGTTTAAAAGTAAGGGTAGGCTACGTCTCAATCAGCTCCCTAGTTCCTAGTCAGGGCACTGATCAGGGTGTCGGCCATTTTAAGCACTGTCTGAATCGTCAAATTATTCCTGTGCAGTGAAATGTTCATCTCCTAAAATCAGAAAATCATTTGAAATTTTTTTGAGGCTCTCAAATTAAAGTTCACTCAAGGCAGCATCCATACCAGTCCCCTAACCAGTGTACACAATATACAGATTTAGGATGTAGGGGGATGGCAAGCTGATTGAGACGCATCATAAGTTTTCACAGGTGAGCTGATCTGAACTACAGTTAGAACAAAAAAATTTATATCAGGCACTTGACCATGTGCTTCATTGTAAATGCCATTTATATTAGACTATATTCACAATGTTGCTTAAATAAATGCTTCAATAAATAAAGTTTCTCTTTAAGGTACAACTACCATGTGACCTTTTATGCAACTGTAGAACCAACAGAGTTAAACACAGTTGCCTGCAGCTGGTTCAAATCTATAACTCAGCAGCAGCACCAGACCAGCACAGCACACATCAATACATTTGAACATCCATCAGTGTTACAATAAAACTCATGGTGAATGCACACAGACAGGAAAAGCAGGGAAATTAATGACGTCTCACTGCATTTAGATTAAGTGTGTCTGTCTGTGGCAGAATATTCTAAAAAAAGATTGTTCAAAACATTGTGGCCAGTGTTATCTGCACACTGATGACAAATGTTAATACAGTATGTTACCGTTATGTAACAAACTTTCCATTGTTCATTCAGCTGTTGTATTAGGTGATATTTTTTGTGCTGATGGTTAGCTATAATGAACACTTTAATTACTTTTAAAACAATACTGCATTCTATAATTAGAATCTAATTATATTATAATCTAATTATATAACCGTTATCTAATAAAAGATTATTTGACTTGCTTGTTTGATTTTGCTTAAGATGTCTCAGTTTTGAATGAGTGTTGTGTTTTATTATGAAACAATTGGTTGAATGATTTAGTGACATGTTGACAAATATTGCTATATAATATATTGTTAATAATACAACACTTATTAACAAATATTCAATAATATTATAACCTTTCAATCAAAGGTAATACAAAACCTTTGTGTTCCTTTTAATATAAAGCTAATATAAATTTTATAATCTTCAAATTTTTATTTTAATAGAAGTATAACATTATAAAAATATAAATATTATTATAAATTATTTACTACTGTCCTGCCATAATCTAATTTCTACAACTGGGTTACTAAAAAGGCAGAGAGCGCTTTTGAGATTCTCAGTAAAGGTGCAACGGTTTTTGGTAATTCTATGCAGAATAGTGTTTGGTTTCTCTTTCTAAACTTAACTTTCTAAAAATAAATCTGTAAATAAAAATAATATGTAATTTAGAGAGCCTAACATAGTAAATCATGCTTTTGTTTATCAATTAATTTAAGGTTTTATAAACGCAGGTATTGTTGGGTTATTGAAGGATAGGGCTAGAATCTTTATGAATGAAGGTAGCATATTGTTGGGTTGTTATTATTAAAGGAGTGATATTCTTAGGTTTTATAACTGAGGTGGGTTTTGTTGGGTCTCATAATAGAGCCAGGGTATCCTAATTATGTTTATTTATTTAAAGAGTTCAGTTTAGGCCTACATGGACTTTAGGAAACCTCCTCTGGGCTGGTTATTTCATAATAATATCCTGAAAGGAATTTTGTTTTATTTTCCATTATGTTTGGCAAATAAAATTCCATTTTAAATTTTTTTCTAATTGTCTATTGTTAGTTTCTAATCTCTAGAAAAAGAGTACAGCAGAGTAAATAAAGTCAGTTGTAAATAAAGTCAACTAAAATATTCACTTTACATTCCACTCCATACAGTGTTAATATGGGTTTGACTGGATTGCACATACTCAGAAAAAATGTATAGTATAATGCAAGTCGCTTCGGATTAAAACGTCTGCCATAGATGTAACACAGGAGAAGGAACTAATATTATAATTCAGTAGGTGTGACATGCACACACATGTCATTTCATTGCTTTGGATTTTATGCATTCTCAAAGAGACTTATAGCAATTTAGCCATAACCAGATGTCTAAGAACTGGCATTATAGCATTAGTGTGTGAGAGAGAGAGAGAGAGAGAGAGAGAGAGAGAGAGAGAGAGAGAGAGAGAGAGAGAGAGAGAGAGAGAGAGAGAGAGAGAGAGAGAGAGAGAGAGAGAGAGAGAGAGAGAGAGAGAGAGAGAGAGAGACAAAAAAACTGTTATTATTGCATTATCTCTGTGCTGCTGGTATTGCATAACTCCAGTGACTCACTGTTCCTCATCTCAACACCGTGACGTACATTTTGTGTGTGTGCGTGTTCCAGCCAGGCACATTATCTTACTCTTATGGATTGCTGAGCAGTCTCAGACAATAATAGCTAATGCCTTGGAAACAGCAGCAATCTTATCGGAAAACACCACTACATTTGTGTACATCTGCCAAACTAGTCCAATAATTGCATTTTAAAATGTATGACTCAAACTGTAGTGTTTTAGACTCCCCCTGCACCCTTTGTCATGCAATTAAATCACCAAAAATACCTTTTAAAGGTCAAGTGTTTCTAATACAGCACAAACAAACTAACAAACCACAAACAAAATCACATTCAACAAAAACTGAAAAAAACATGAAAGAAGTTACCTAATAAAATGAAAAGTGATCGTAATTCAAGGATGGAAACCACGATTTGCACTTATGTTAGTGAAATCTTGCCCAGAGAGGGAATTAAATTAAAATCGCAAACAAATCTCTTTCACACAGGCATAAACAGATGGCATAATGGGTAGATGGTAGAGGTGAGATGAATGGCAGAAAGATGAGGGTTGACAGAAAGATTCTTACCTTCTTCGGTCATTGAGTGATAATATTTAAGCTTGCCATAAGTCCCCAGTTCTACAATATCACATACAGAGACAGGGGTAAGGAAACAAAACGCCAGCACATTTACAATGCACAAATACCCTGCTGAAAAAATCTTTTCATACTAGTTCATCGTAATTGTATTTAATTGTCGTTTAAGCAGTAATGGTCAAATTTTCAGCAGGGTACGCACACACACATAAGTGTCAGTGAGAATGAGGAGCGAAAAATTCCTCGCTAAGCCGATTTCACATGCATAAGTGCACATAAAATGAAACGAAAAATAAACTAGAAACAAACTGGATCTTATATAGAGCTATGTGACTTCACATACACATAAGAGAGAGTTTGGCTATATATATGGAGCGTAACACAGTGTGAAAATGTAAGCACTGCATATAATATGTTTAAATGCAAATGCACTCCTTTGTCCTGGGCAACCGTCCACTGAGATTTTATTTTTTGCATCTTTTTTCACACCAGTCGATTATGTGGTAACATAAGTTTCAGACACAATACAAGCACCAAACGGCACATTAAATCAAAGTAGATCACAACGAAATTCAGCATCTACCAGAAGTGCAAATAGTAGAAATATGCAAATTAGCACTATAGTTGATGTAATTTATCTGTCCCATATTTACACTGAAAATGATAAATGTATTAAACAGACGGTAATAAATATGGCCAGGTTTATATTCTTTCACTACAGTCTTTCTAAATTTGATATTCTTTCAATTAAAGGTTCCCACATTCATTTTGTTTATGGGTATATTTAATTACACTTGCCCTGATGTTGATGCATTATATATTAAACATAGCAGAACTTAAAGTGGGCTTAAATATTTAATCGAGGACATACAATCTTAATTCATTTCAAATGTAACATATCGATATACCTCATAAATAGTACAGACATGTCTCATGTCCTTGTTAAACAATGAAACCGGTGACCTTGCAGAATGACCTCTTCAGACAGGATCACATCCCAGAGGCGCAAAGCTTTTAACATTGATTCAGCTGGGAAAGGGTGTGTGTTTGTGTGTACAGTATGCTCTTGTTACACAGTAAAGGTCATGCATCATAACCTATTGGATAGCTATCGGCACGTGTGAACGTTCGTACCCAATCAGCTTGAAGTTACTGTATGATTCAAGACGCCATCTTTATGCGTGTATGCATCTATTTGCCGGAGTGGACAGTGGGTAGTTTCAAAAATAGAGAAATTATTAGTCTGGAATGGGGGTTGAGGGCAATAATCAATAATAACTGCAGTGAAAGAGGTCAGTCGCAGTTTAAACACATACGCACACACAAAACCACCACAATGTTTATAATGTCTCAGAGAAGTCTGTCGCAAGCTGTGTGTGATATGTGCACATATGGAAAAGCAAGAGGTATTCATTAATCATGTGTTCAACATTAATTACTGAACTGACACAATAAATCAATTGGGGCTGTTATGTGGGTATTAGTCACGGCTGTTTCAATGTGTTCAGAGTTAAAAAAAAACACATGCTGCACACATATGTAGTATACGCCTGGTTAAGGTTAATACATTTTAATTTAAATATATTTTTGCTCTGTCTGAATAACCTTCTTGCTGACTGTCTATATACGGCAGCATCCTAACGAAAACATTTAGATGTGATTTGGAACACTCAAATCAGTAACTTAAAGAAGACTTCACACAAATTGATGTAACATGCATCAATCAGTATAAATATAAACACATCACACACAAATGTTAAATGAATCAACAGCCCTTTAGTTTATTCAATAGTTCTATTTTAATTTCTAGTATTTAATTTATAAGTACAATCCTGGATAAGTTCATCGCAAAGCATTCTGAGATTTCCTTAGACGTGTATCGATATGTATAAGTTTATCTAAGGTATTTTAACTAGGGATGTGCGAGGTTTCTCAACCTAAACAGTACAGCTGCTATAGTCGACTCTAAAAACAACAATAAAGATTTTATGGTTTACTGTAATTTTATCGTAATTTATTTTAGCCGTATTAGGGGCAGTTCTCATTTAGTATCTTAAAACGCCTTTTCAAAAAGCTCCAGAGCTTGAGCCAGTATGTCAAAATTCATTGTTACCTTTTAAGAGTGTGAATAGCTACAATTTGGCACAAATATTTGCCAGTTAGCAAATCTTCTCCTAATACAAACTTGTCTTGTTAGTGTCACATCAGTCACAATTAAAAATATTATTTCACGTATTGTTTTTTCTACTTTAAAGTTTTCATTGTAAAATGCAATGCCACATTATTTATTTTAAGTAGAGCAAATTATTTGTTGAAAGTAATTATTACATGTATACCCCTGCTCAACTGTTGTAAAGGCTGACTTCTTGGGCTGCTTCTGTTCTGGTTTCTCCCATACATTTTAATACAAGTGGTTTGTCTCATCTACATAATGTCTTTGCAAACACAGTCCAGGCTACGTCCAGCACCTAATATTAAGCCAGTTAAAAATAGTTCGTTCAGTCAAATGGATCCTCAGAGGATATCAAACTGTTGTTGGGTGGGGCTGTAGCAAACAAAACACACAATGAAAAGTGACAGACCACAAATGAATACTTGAATGAACAAACAGTATCCAGTATTCATTCCTGAATATGAAAAGGAATCGGAATAAAAGCACCACAGACATGGACGCACAGCTTGGTTTTGGTACTGTACGTGTGTTTGGGGTGGGGTGACATGAGGGATCAGCTGTGATTGTGATGACAACAACATTTAGAGAAAAACTCACCAGAGTCAGCAAATTCTGAAACAACAGACCCAGAGAGAGAGAGAGACAGAAGAGAGAGAGAGAGAGAATGAAAATAACATAAGCAGAAAAAATACAATTTAGCTCTAGTGCAAAGCCATGTTGTGAATAGAAAGATGTCACATGTGTATCTTTAGCAAAAATCCCTTTAAAACTTAGTGCTGAATGAATCTAATGAGATGTGATGAGTAATTGCTCTAAAATGACAAACAATTAATCAAATACATGTTTTTCATATTTCTGTAAAGTTCATTTTAGGGCTGTATAAATCAGTAAAACATATTTAAATCAGTTCTCAGGACCCAGATTTTATACTTGACATTTGGAATGAGTCATATCACTTATTGTCTTTTCAATACTGAGACGTCTAGTATATACTGTAGACATTTAAAGGAATAGTTTACCCAAAAGTGAAAATTCTTTGACTATTTAGTCATGTCCTTATGTCATCTTTATTGCTTTCTTTCTAGAACACAGACAAAGATATTTTGAGGAACGTTGGTGACCCAACAACACTGACCCCCATTGACTTTCATTGTATGGACATTTCTCGAAATATCTTCTTTTGTGTTCCACATAAAAAAAGAGTCATATACAGAATTGTTATTTTTGGCTTAAATCTTGTCTACATTAAATAAAATGAACAATAAATAAAAGTAGTGTGGCCTAAATTTTTGAAGCTAATACTACTAATACACACATTTAATGATTTTCAATGTTTTCATGATTTCATAAATTCATAACTCTTAAGCAAAAATTATTTCACATTCGTAAGCATATAATAATAAACATTCAATAATACAAATAAAACACAATAACACAGATACAAATGAAATACACAGCATTTTCAAGGTGTGTAATAATAGCAAGTAAACGTTCAGAAAATAACTATAAAAAGCTGTAAACACCAACACCCGGATAATTGCGAGCCACTACGCCCATGGAGTTTGGGGAGGAATTTTTATGGCAATCCTCCTGTGTCCAAAGCAAGGTGAACTGATAAATGGTTTTACTGCATCTGGTGTGGAAAAACCTGACAGATTTACACAAAGCCCTGACCTGAAGCTCACCAAACTTCCTTGTCATCCTAGAGAAGCATATAATTTTGGGATGTGAAAAGTCTCCCATCTTAAACTAGTGTCTGACCATAATCTTGAGGGTGTATGCTGTCAGCAACTTCATTATCTTCTAAGCTAATGTCTCAACCAAGTCTATTCTGCTTTGTTTGAAACAATCACTTTTTTGAGACACTGACAAGCCACATTAATGCTCTGATCTGACTCTTTCCCAAGAGTTATGCTACACATACATGACTAATAAAATATAACACTCTGTGTTAGTCTATCACATCTCTTCCATTCAGTTATTCGAACAAAAGAGGTATTTTACCAATATTTTACCAAAGACAAAAACTTTTGATAGGCTAAACCAATGACCTAAGTTTGTTGAAGGTATATTTGTACGATTGTTCAACTTAACTTGTACATAAAAGAACCAAGCATGATCAAACTCATGTATGGGTTCTTCAATTTCTAAGAATTCACAAGCCCTATCCAGTTTACAACTGTAGTAAAACCAAAAAGTGTTGCACCAATATTTATTAAATTGAGTTTGAAAGGTTTTAGAGTAAATGTAGGATTCGTACATCGAGGTTTTTATTTAAATTGATGATCTAGTGCAGTTTTTACATGTGAATACACAACACAATCTCACGAGAATTCGTACGTATTTTACGAGTTGACTAATTCGTACAAATTCATACGATCTCATTCATATGTTTTAGTATGATTTGTCTTTTCCCAGTGACGTTAGGGTTAGGGGCAGGGCCTTCAGCGATGCTTTTTTCCTACTAATCGTATGTTTTTGTTACATCGTACGAATTCGTATGAATTACCCAACTCGTAAAATATGTGCGAATTCACATGAGATCAGGCTCGAATACAACCTTAATTAAAACTGAAATCAATTTCGCTGATAATTTTAAAGCTGCAACAAAACATTTGCCTCTCTATCGCCATCTCTGTCTAAACATAATATTGCAGGTTACATTATGCTTGGAGCATGGCTTTGATCCCAGGATTGCACATACTCATTAAACATGTGTAGTATAATGCACTGCAAGTCACTTCGGATAAAAGTGTCTGCAAAGTGTGAAAATTGCAAACCTATCTTTATGTGGGTTGAAGTCAAAAAATGTCAAACTGACATTTCCAACAAAATTGTATCTGACAGCTCAAATTCTAAATCAATGCTATAAACTAACAGTTGCAAATTAGGGTAAGTAGAGATTTTTAAGAACTGATTTTTCATCTACTTGCTGCTTTTTAATTGTAAGTATAGAAGTTATGAATTAAAGCTTTACTTACTTACATTGAAAGAATGCCTTAATAAGCTTAATTATTATTGGTGCAACTCACCTCCAGTCAAAGCAAATGGCACAAGCAGGTACAACAGATGGAAGAACACATCTTCGTGTCTTTACATTAATACTGGTAAAGATGTATGTGTCAGATAAAATGAGAAATGATGTGAAATGAAATCATATTGCAAATAAATAAATAAGCAAATAAATGTGTGGTCGCTTTCTCACAAATTTAGGAGAACATATTTCACCCCAGATCAAATCTAAGACCAGAAGACAAGACTTAAAGTCAAAGAAACTTTTTATTAAAAAAAAATATGCACTATTGTACCACATACATTATTAAAAAAAGCAGAACATTTTTTTTATCATTCATATCATTATTTAATGATTATGATTCAATGTATGCATGTAATGCTGTGTGTGTTTTACCTTCACTCAAAGGGTCGAGCGTGTGGATCATTAGCTGAAAGATGCTGTTTCTCATCAAGCTGTTGTGTAACGAGGCGGAGCTTCCTCCTCTCTGGAGCCGGGGTTTGGCCTGTCATAGAACAACAAGAACGTCAATCAAAACCCTCGGGCCAATAACGACACAATACAGAGTGTTTTCAGAGTGACAGCACAGTCGTCATAGAGACAGGATGCGAGCTCGTGATCTCGGGAGGAGACCGGCTGATCGATTCGGAGCGGGACCGGACACGCTGACCTTTGAAAGGTCAGGGATCAGGGCGGGGGGGTTAGAGGTTGATTAAAGGTCAGGGCTTTAGTGACGATTGTCTCTGTCTACAGCAGCTGATGTCATGGCAACACGTCAATGCAATCACGAGAATCAGCGCTGATTCACATGATCCTGAAGGTGTCAGGAGTGCGTGTGTTGTCCTGAAACAAACAGCCAGTAAACCATGTGAATCAGGAAACAATTTCTGTTCAATCAAGATACTGAGGAATCTGTCTTTTTATTTATTTATCTATCATATACTAAACTTACATGCATCTTGTGATATTGAATGCATTTAATTTAACGAATTCCCTCGTTTTTAAAGAAGGATGCAATTCTTTTATTTAGGTCACGAATTCTGCAGGAGTCATGCTTCATAACAAAACACAAAAACAGAAACAACACACCACAATGGACAACAGCTCGCACATACACAATACGCACAGACAGCACTTACCGACAGTTTGCTGTCATCTTCCACTCCGCTGGGGCTCAGCTTCACAGTCACAAGATGAACAGAAAACAGAGAAAGAAGGAGAAGAAATAACAGGACCGTGATGTGAGACAGGACCAGTATGACTCCAGACACTACACTGACATCAGACTCCATATAGACAATATACATAAACAACACACATCCAATGACAATCGAAGAGAGTGTGCACTGACCTCACAAAGAGGGTGCACTAACCGAGTGTAGCAGAGTGTACATACTGACCTCAAAGAGTATGTGCTTTGACCTCACATAATGTGTGCACTGATCTCCCAGCGTGCACACTGACTCCACATAGAGTGCTTCATTGACTGTGTACTCCGTTCTCACACAGTCTCAGTGTGGACTGACCTCACAGAGTGTACTCTGATGTCACAGAGTGTGTGCTCTGACCTCACAGAGCATGTGCACTGACCTTGCAAAGTACACACACTCACCTCACTTAGTGTGCACTCACCTCACAAAGTGTGTGTTCCCAAAGTGTTTTCTTATGAAGAAAAGGTGCAAATCACAATGATTTAAGTTTGTACTTTTCCTACAATTTAACTTTCTCTTAAAATCCTAAAGAGTTTTCTCATGGACACGAGTCACAGACCTGTCAGTCAAATGGGAGTGGACGGTAAAAAGTCTGCAAAACTAATTTACATATAAATGTCTGCAGATGTCCAGCATCACTGAGCTAAAAGGTCTGTGTCTCCAGAAGTCAATATCTGACAAACGGACCGCTCTGAGGTTCTAGTAAAGAACCAGTAAAGCTTCAGTTATGGACCTGATGAAAAGCAATCTAAAATTAGCTGCAGATAAAGCCTCTGGAAGACCATTTTAAAAGGATAAAATCAATCTGTACGGCACGTCTCAGAACACATAGTTTACTCATCAGCGGCTGGTAAGAGTTAATGCAGGACGAACCTGCACTAAGAGTCCATTAAAAACCAACATCCATTTCTGTCCTTCCAATTGGCGGTAAATCTATTTGTTTCCCAGAGCTGAAAACTTTAAGAGGTGCTTTTTGTGTATGCCAAAAATTAATAATGGTTTGAACCAATGGGACAGACGTCTCAAACTGGGCCTCTACTATCCCAGAGCCTGTAACTACAGTACCAGGGTCATATAACTGAGGGCATTCACTGTCCCACAGCCTGTAACTGCATATGCAAATGTAAAATTAAAAAATGAAAGTTTAAGTTGTAATTACGTTTTCAGGCATCATTTTAAATTATGAAATTCATTTCGAACTCCCCATAAGGGGTGGCAGGACAATACTTTGTAGGACCATTATCCATCCTTCATTTTAGCCCATTCCAAAACCAACTCCACATAAATAAATGAATAGATTCTGAAGCCTTCCTCCTCTTGCTAATTAGGGACCCAATTTTTTACAAGCAGAACTAATTGGAAAAGAAATCACACTCATCAGCTGCAGGGGATTACAGGACAGCACAGACCCCAAAGCACTAATCACAACAGAGCCAAATCACCATCCACCAACATGTATTGATAGAATAGATTGATAAAATAAAAGGAGTAGCTCCACATTTAAATGCTGAATCCCAAAGTGCATTATGAGCAAATGTTATTTAAGAAACATCATCGCTAATATACTGTGATTGATGGTTTTATGGTCAAGTTCTGTGTCTGTAAATGGAATATTTGTATATAAAAAGTCCCATTAACTAACTAAATAGTGCATCTATGCTGAGGGATTTAAACTAAATGGACAGCTTAGTTTTAATTTCTCTAAGCGGCTCAGAGCAACAAACCGAACACATTTTAAGACGTGATCAAGGCTATCAAATGTGTAACTTTCAGAAAACTGAAAAGAAAAAATCAATTTATTTATACACAAAATACATTTTATTGAGAAATGGGACATAAATACGCTCAGAGACATTGACCAAAGACAGAATTGTGGTTTTATGCATGTCTGGTCACCTTGGAGATGGTATAAGGGCCAACAAACAGAGCTGGTGGTGTTTGTGATTATGAGCACACACTGCTGAATGAGCGTTTATAGACTAAATTCAGTCATTATGATAATTAGCCTTTTATAGACCTCATCAAAGTAACTGATTGCAATCAGAACCGCTTAAATCTGTTCAGTAAGTCAGACAAACACTTCGACTGTTGTGCATATATACACATGTCTTATGTACTGTAGATACGTTCCACAGGTGGAACACTATTCACTTTCATATTTCATAGCTGAATTCTAATCTAATCATGATAACCCATACATTGATGGCTCAATGACTCAAGAATAAATATTGATCAAATATTTATATTTATACAAATTTATAACAATAAACATAAACTACAAAAATAATAAATGTTCATGTTATTTAAAAAAAAATACCTAAAATGTAGTTTAAAAAAAAGATTAGGATATCTAAAATGTATAACGTGCACTGTCAAAGTGTAGATTCTAGTTTATTTTAGTGCGTTTAACATGTGCGGTGAAAGTTATCAGGTTAAAACTCTATAAGACATGTTTCCAGTCAACACCAAAGGTTGTGGATTATAGCTTGAATGCACTATAAGTCATTTTGTATAAAAGCATCTGCCAAATAAATAAATACAAACTAAACCTTTCTGTGAACAGCATATCAAACATTGATTATAAATACAGTCTAAGGTTTCTGGAAGTGCCTCTGATGATGTGCAGTATGATAGCATGTTTACAGGTAATTCATACTAAACAATTTTATGTATTAAAAGCCTAGTCATTCTGAATGGCAGGCAGTCTGATTCCAGATACTCAGACACTGAACACAAGCAGATATAGCTGGACAACAGTGTGTTGTGTCCACAACAGCAACACACACAGATGATGTGATGCTTCAGTAAGGAAAGTCCCATCCTGACTGTTCCACTGCCTACATTAGCTAATTCCCTAATCTTTTAAAATAGCCGAGATCAATGGAGCTTCAGATTTCACTTTGTGTCTCACGGCTCCTCACCTTCAGCTCTCGTCATGATTGACCTTGCAACTCGAAATCAAATATAGACAAGCAAGATCTCCTTACACTGATACATAATTACATGCACACGACGGGATGCAATGCGAATACCACTGTTTGTTTTTGCTCATTCTGTTTTGTATTCATTCCATAACTTCCAGAACAACTTTTGTTAGATAAGAATAAAACCATTCTAGAATCTGAGAGATGCTTCATTCAACGTTCCCATAAAAACATTATTTGTAAATGTGTTAAAACGTTTCACTATCAACAAACGTATAAGGTTTTAAATCTTTTTTGTTATGCTTTATAATGTTTAACAATGACATATAATGTTTTGAAAAACAGTCTTTTAACGTTATTGCAAGTTACGTTTTTGATAACTTTAAAATAATGTTCAGAGAATGTTTGCTGTTAGCTGGGATGTTGCTACTTGCATGCTGTATTTAATTTTAGTCATTGTTTGTCATTCAAACATGCTCATTATAAAATTGTGTTGTATATATCTGCACAATCCGGTGCTAAAACAACAGGCTCATTCTCAGTTCTTCACCCTCTGATGTGTATTTCATAAAATGTCTATTGCGGTAATCTATGTTTATTTAAGAGAGAGATTAATATGCATCTCTAACTCACATTTACATTTACTATTCAAATGCGCTTCTGATGCAGATGAGCGCTGATACACATGCAACAGTGAATTGACGCTCTGTATGCCGTGTGGCAAAATGGTCAAGCTTTCGGCTCCATCACGGACAGGAAGTGTTATTTTTAACATTCTGGGACTGATACCATCAAAGAGCACTTAGTCTCTAAATTACCTGGAAGGAAACCTGTTTAGATATTGATACATGATTGACCCAATGCTTAAACTTTAATCACAGTCCTAAACAGAGACAACCCTATGTTGTAGGAATCCTGCGTGTGTCAAGATGCTAATAAATATCAACCATAGGGTAAATGCAGTATAGAAACAACCGGGTTATTTTGTGTCAAATCAATTGTGTCAACATTTCTGAAGAAAGACAAACATAAATAGTAAAGGAAGGTAAAATATGACATGCTTCGGATCAGTATTTACTAATTACTCAATTTTTAACATGAGAAAAAATTATTAAATTAAAAAAAATAATTATGCTGTCATCTTTATAAAGTCTGTAATTTGGCTTCAAAAAGGTTGTTTTTTTTCTTAGGTGATTGTTTTTATTTTGTCCCCTGTCTAGAAATAGTGGATTAAATATTCAACCAAAGAATTTAATATTTTGTCACATTTGTAAACACATCTCTTGAAAAATGTTTAATCAAAATTTTTAGCTTGGGATCTTTGGTTGATGTCTATTAAGTCTATTTTACATTAGGGGTAAAACAGCCATTAAAAAAATAAATAATCATTTGTACTGCTGAATCACAGTACTGTTTCCAAATAGCCAAAGTTGCAATCACCCAAGCCAAGCAAAGTTATTGTTATAATAATGCTTACACTTCAACAGGTTACTTTTCTGGTTACTCTTAGTCACAGCACCAACCACAAGATCAAAAATACTTCATTAACACTACAGTATCTACCTTCCATTGCGTCCTGGAGCTGGTATTGTATAGATCATGTTTGTGGATGAACGTCTTGTGTAATACTTGGGCTTCGGATCATATTTACATAAGCACAGGCATATTGAGCGTTTATAGGCAATGATGCATGTAACTAAATGCACCTTCTGTTCAAATGTGTTGTACTCTGCCAAGCTGTTAATAATGCAAAAACACATCCTGTGTGAGCAGCAAGCAGCTCACTAACAATCTGAGAAAATGTTGTAATGGTATAAACATGGAGGAATGATCAGGGATTCTCTTTGCATTCAACTCTCCCCGCCAACCATTGCAATGTCCACCTGTCTATATGTAGTCAAAATTAAAGCTAGTTAAAGCTTTATCATACAGCTTTTAGAGCTCATACCTCCGAAACTCTTTTTTCCATCTCTTGTCACGGGGTAAAACTAAATCCTTGCAGAGAACAAATCGTGCCGAGAAAGATGATTTAGCTGAGCACATGCAGAGCAGAAAAGTCTAAATACCCTGAATATAATCGCACTTCAGTGTACAGAATAAAAACAGCTCGACTGGTAGAGGATTGTGTCATCGCAGCAAAGGTTTGAATCCCAGGGATATTAACACATACTAATAAAAAGATTTATACCTTGAATATGCATTTAGTCGCTTTGGATTAAATTCTCTGTTAAATAGGTAAACAGACTTTGTCCCTCAGATGATACGTTCTGCCAAAAAGGACGCCTTTGTTTTTCCATAGCAGAATACTTGGAGAAGATATATTTACCGATCATTTGTCAAAAAAGCAACAAATTTAGTTAAAACAGTGGAGGCCATCTTTGACAAGGCGCTGTGAGATAAATCTTTTTTTATTTTAGCTTTATAATATTAAACTCACCTCAAATGAACCTTTGTCAACCCTGTATGACTTTGGCCCACTGACGTTAAGCCCATCTGATATCTAAATCACATCACTAGATCCAGGCCGAGGTTTTCAATATGCTCAGAGGAGCGTATAAAATATTTTCCTTAAACAGGACACAGTTTGTTCAGCTTATACGGCTGGGATTCATCCACACTTGACATTCTTTAATCCCTTGTGAATAGAATGACGTAATGAACATGACTTTACAATCCCACAATCCTTCACTGCTGTCATATAGGGCGCTCTGAGCTGCGCTACAACAACAGTTCAGTTTTTCACAATAATGGCAGCATAGGAGTTTATGAAAATCTCATATTGTCTGAATTGCTATAACTGTGTTTTTGGTTGTGGATGTAATGCTTGAATTTTTATTTAGTTTGATTTTGCTATGGATGTTTAACCAAAAAAATATACACATATGTTCTCATTGTGCACAAAATCTTACACCAGGAGCAGGACCCCATAACAACTAAACTGTACAGCCACATTCGACTTGATGTGGGCGGTCTTGTGTCTTTCGCTCACGCTCATCAAAGTCAGATCCTGCAAGGATGCTGCTCGCAATAATTGCTGCATTGATCCAAAATCAAGTTTGCTGAATTTGTGGATTTTGCATGGTTAACGGTGTAGGTGGCGAAATTTTGTGCAGTGTGTTCAAATTAAACCAATTAGTCAAGTTTGTGAACGCAACGCAAGCGAAATAATTAAAAAAGATTATTTTGCTGACAACAACCCTATCTAAAAGTCTTACACTAGTTTTACACGAATAATACGGCATGTCTTGATCATGTTTTCTTTAGCATCACCTGTCTCCACATCTGTAGTCATATGTGACTGCATTTCTTGAGACCACTGAGTTGTAAATGACTTTTGTGATTTGTCAAGAACAAGCAATTAGTAATAAACTTCCTGCAGTAAATGTGCTTAAGCCATGCTTGAAGATGCTCTGAACGCTTCAGGGTTCAGGGATTGGGCGCGAGGTTAAGCTGCAGCATTAGATCACAATTATTGTTGTAAGACAACTTACAGTCGCATAGAAAGATTACAGGACATAAAGCCTGCAGGATTACTGCAGCTGCATGCATGAGCGCTGCGCCGCATGCGCCTTCATGAGCCGACAAAACTTTTGCTGCCGAAAACTATATTTACTGAGAATGCCAAGAATGGCAACACTGTAGGGCCGACTCATGTCCAGTATTGTGTGTTTGGAATATATATGACTGCTCATCATCACTGTGAATCCTTCTACACGCCGACGGTCCTATCCTGAAGCGGTCTGACCCATCTGCACCAAATCCTGCAGTTGCTTCCCAGTCCTGTGCTGTTATTATCACTGTCGATATAATTAGTCTGTGAACAAGCTTTAAAAACAGGGTGGTTTCAGTATTCCTATACTTTTAATCTGAGCATAAGGGGTTGTTACAGCAACAACAAGCAAATCCATACTACATTTTAGCCGTATTTCTGTGCTGGTGGTTTGTTTTGTCAACAAATTACCAACAGGTCCAGTCCCAAATTACACACTTGATGTAGACTCATGAACTCGTTCATGTCAATGGAGTCCACAACACCGCAGGGCTTCCCATCTGTCACTTTTTCTGATTCAGAAATGCCATTATGCTCTCGCACGGGTTCTGACTTCACAGCAGACTACAAACTGACCGAAATGTGGACTTGAGGAGAAACACAAGGGCTTAGGTCATAGAATATGGTAACTTTTACTGGTCCCTTTATTACTGAAGTAATACTGTCCATAAAGAAATGACTAAATGGGACCCATAAAATCTATTAAGGAAGGAAGAAATGTTGTCCACTCACCTTTGGTTGGGCCTCCACCTCCACGACCTGGTTTCTATTTATGATGCCTTTGACGAAAGTCTCTACTGTTCCATTAAACTTCATGAAGAGAACATAGCAAGCGTAGGCCAGCAGCAGGCTGATGCTCTCATAGTATGTGATGTAGTTATCCAGGAAGAAAACGATAAGCATGATGAGGCCAACGATGTAGAAGAAGACGTCCCTGAACAGAGGCCACCACGTCAGGTTCAGGATCTCTTTGGAGAACACGGCGCACATTCCGATGACGAACAGGATGTTGAACACCGCCGAGCCAACGATGGTCCCAATGCCCACGTTACTGTGTGAAATGAAGACGCCAATAACAGATGTGAAGAGTTCGGGAGCCGAGCCCCCGGCCGCCATAAAGGTGGCCCCTGCGACATCGTCCGAGATCTTGAATGTTTCTGTGATGACGGTCAGCGCGGGAACGAAGAACTCGTCGCACACGATGGCGAGGGCGATGAACATGTAGATCATGCCGAACATGTGCAATAGCACCGCACCCCGTCTGCGGTCCTCCAAACTAAACAAGTCAGTCGGGTAGTCCCCCTGACTCTCATTCGACTCTGCGGATGAGCGCATGGCCACGGGGGTGTCCTCAGAGAGGTTACCGGGGTAACCAAGGTGTGTGGACAGCAGAGTCCTGTGTGGGGTGTGGCTCTGTAGCCCCTCCCACTGAGAAGACCGGGGCCACGAGAAGGCCACTGTGCTTATTGCTACAAGAGCGATTAGGAGGCCGAGCACCCTCGCAGGCCGACATTTCCTCAATGGGCCACGGGCGCAGACAGTCTGGCCGTACTGCAGTTGTGCATCTGAGTTGGAGGCCATGGCCAACGTCCCGGCTTTGACACTAACCTGCACTCTAACTACGCTTGGGATGAGCTTATCGCATGCCGAGCACGCTACTTGTCCAGTAAATCAGCGGAATCCAGATGTCCTTCAGCACGCCAGAGGCTTCCTCATATTAGCCTGAAAAAAATAATCACAGAGAGAGCGGGAAGGGGGGTTATTCATACGCAGCACACAGCCGACGAGATCCATCCTCTCAGTATTCACGCACACATGATGTACTACCGGTGCCTGTGTGTGTGTGCACGTGTGAATCTGCGAGCGTCTGTGATCGCTGACTAGCATTTCCTCTTAGCTGCGTCTGCATTTTCAAGGTCACAGTGAAACTGCACAATGTCAAAAGCACGTCTGCGCCCCTGTCATGCTCGACGCAGCAGTTTTACAACATGAACATTACATAACCTACAATAACAGAGAAAATTCACACATCAAATACAACCATCACAAATGTGTTTCTGAACACCTGAAGGTGCCAGAATTAGACTGCTAAAATTAATACTCAGATCTACTCCTTGTTCAATGATAATGCTATTGGAAAACAGTGATGGCTAAAGTCACATATTGTGAAATGTCATTTACAGGTGTGTTTGCCGATGTCCACCGTGGCAGAATAAAGTGAATTTAGGAATACATTTAAGGCCCGGTTGGAGACTCTGTAAGATCTACAGTATAGAAAAAAGGATTTTTGAGGTCAGTTGGTAACCATGGTTAGCTCTAAGTGCTGTACAATTATTCTGTTTATTATTTATGTATTTTTAAGTCTGTTCAGATGCCAGGCATATGCAATGGAGAAGTTGTTTTAAATATTCGTTTTCAGTTATTTTGGAAATGCAGATATTAGCAAATATTAATTTAAATATAAAGAAAATGTAATTACATTAATATTGCATAAATAAATTAACTGATATATCTCCATTTCTCTAAACCATTTAGTCATACTGGTCGCCTTGTTCTTTTTCTCTCACTCTCTCTTTCAAACATTTACCATTTTCATGTTCTAAACAGTACATATCTCAATGCATGGCAATGTCACTTCTAATAATTCTGTCATTTATCACGCTCTTATTAAAGAGTATGCCTGTCATACCTGAAAAATCACCCCCTGTCTGACATGCAACAGACCTGTCATTGTTATGACCTCTGAGCTCTTGAATAAAATTCAAATGAATATAAATAGCTAAATATAAAATCATCACATGATGAAGTCGTATACGAGGATAAGTTCTGATCTAACGCACCGTTGTGTGCCCATACAGAGCGTTAACCATGCATCGTGTAACGAACCTATTTAGATCGGTTCAATAATGAAAAACAACTAACTGCATTGAAAAACTTTAATGTAATAAATGAAAGACTTACATTGGTGATGCATAAACGCGACGGCTTGGCGCGTGCAGCAGGTTGGCAGTCCGCGTGCGTCCTCTCTCGTGCCCTGTGATGATGGTGGTGGTGGTGCTGATGCTGATGTTATTTAGGGGCGGAGCTCCGGGAGCGCACCTCTATCGTGCTTTTATTCCCAGACATCACCTATCCCGAGGACCAATGATCTGACTCACCACGAGCTTGCTCTCTCTCTCTCTCTCTCTCTCTCTCTCTCTCTCTCTCTCTCTCTCTCTCATTGTGTGTGTGTGTGTTCGTACAGGTGCACGGATCCGCGCCGCCGAGTGGGTCTACGACGTCACAATGGTCCGGGTAAATGCGTTGCCCTGGTTACGGCAGCGCGGGTCCCCGACTCGAGAACTCTCACATCACCATGAGTTTACAATGATATCATAAATAGCCTACATTCCCAAATTTCCACAGATTTCTCTCTCTCGCCCTCCTAATTTTCAATTTTCATAATACCTACTGTATAGGCTTATATAAACGATTTTGCACACAATATTGCCAAAACATTCTACAAAAATTGTTGAGGACTTTGTGGTCATTTAAACCCAAAATACAAAAAATAAAAAATTGATCTTATTTTGCAGTTTATCTTAAATGAATAATTTATTTTCATTGCGACATTATTTTCATGGCCATGAAGTTAATTTCCACAACAGTCTTATTACTGCAATGTTCAGATGTTTTAATTGTAATATTCCTATTATTTGTTTTATAAAAACTGACTTTAATAATTTACTGTATTTCAATATAAAGAAATCTTTGTCTTGGTACAGCTGATGTTCCCATTATGTCAAAAAGGAAATTGATCTACTTGTATCTTTAATTTTGGAGTTAAATAGTCTTCTCAGTCTCCTTTAGAAAGAAGTCTCCCTCACTTGTGTGTAGAATAAAAGTAAGTCTCTGTTCATCTGTCCAGTATCTTGAGTGAGTCTATTTATCAAGACACTTGCTCCACTGGAAAATGACGCCCTTGAGCGAGCTGCCACGAATCAATGTATTGATGCTCTAAATTTGTCATATGTGTCTCTGACAAATTGAGACTCGCCATTTTTGTTCTAAAATCATAGCTGTGTTTACTGCCGCTCTCTGGGGAGAGGAGTGTGAAAGGCAGGGGGAGTGAGGGTGTTGTTTGAGTTTTTGCTGCATTTGTTATATGCGAGTTTGTATCTGTCTGTTTAAAAATGTTGAATCGGGTAATCTCTAGATCTATGCACTACATCTTTGCTGAATCTATTACAATTGCCTTCGCAGAATTCTATTACCTTATTTAACACACACATTATTGCCGTCTCAATAAATCTTGTGGACTGAGGTCATGAGTTACAGTGATACAATGATATAATACAGGTGGAATCCACTTATCTCTATTTCTCTACAATAATGGCACATTCTTAATTGAAATCAGTCTTAAAAGAGGAATATAAAGTCTTTCCTCTTTGACTTATGTTTCGTCATTGTAAAAAGGTTGGGACGGGAAGGAATTTAGCAGTATAATGAGGAATATTATCTTAATAATCATGTGATTCAAAACAGGTGATGTCATGATTTGGTACATAACCATCACCAAGGAAAGGCCATGGATCACCAATTTGCCAACAAATGCAAACTATTGAAATGTCTGGGAACAATGTACCACAGAGACATATCTGTATATTAAATTCTCTAGAGTGCATAACATATGTAAAAGATTCAAGAATTCTTTCAGTCCATAAAGGGCAAAAGTGCAAGACGGCACTGTATCAAGAATCAACATTCCATCCAGCTGATATAACAACATCGGCTCAGGCTTACTTTGGAAATCCTTTAGAAGCACAAATCATATATTTCCAGAAGCAGTGTCGACATCTCTGGCCTAAAAGACATCTGGGATGGACCATTACTTAGTGGAAACATGTATTATGGTCAAACAATCTTTGAAAGAAAAAGACCCAAGATAAAAAGAACAATCCAAATTCCCCCAGCAAAAAGTCCAGAAACCAGGGTCTGTCATGGGGTTGTGTCAGTGCCCTTGGCAAGGATAACTTGCACATCTGTGATGGCACTATTAACGCAGAAAAGCACAGACATATTTTTGCCTTCTAGATGGCGCCTCTACCAGAGACGACCATGCATATTTTAAAATGACGATGCAAAATAATATTCTGCTTGTATTACAGGCCTGTCTGAAGAAGAAGAGGGTACAGTTGCTGGACAGGTCTGCCACTGTGTGGTGCGTTTTGAAATAGGGTTTCTTTTTTTTCAATCACCAAAAAAGACATAAGTAGCATGCAAGAAATGACTGGAATTGATTATTCTAATTGTTCTGATGCAGTCCAACAGCTCCAGGTTGTAAGCATATGCACTCACAGGTCAGGTCAGTTTTGATACAGAGGATGGATCTCTGAATATCATACCCACTTTCACTTTTATGTGGTTTAAGTGTAACTAATGAACGCAATCGCAAAAAGAAATTGTGTAATGTTTTGGCGCCATCTAGTGGTACATTAACGCAGTATCACACCATCTTGACTGAAATTTAATCATGTTTGGCCCAAGACCTCCATGTTATCCACCTTCAGAGCCCCAGGGCCTTATCTGACAGCAGTTTCAGACATCAGAAACTATCAAGCTTTAACTTCCACCCTGGGACTATAGCCTAGCACTAATGTGCAAGAGTATCTGTCTGTTAATACTCAATCATTACTTCCAGTGTATATAAACAGATGCCTACCTTCATTCTGCAACAGTTCTTTGAGCGTCAATCATCCACCTTAATTTCTTCTTCCAAACTCCTTCCCATGCAACTTCTGTATTCCAGAGATTCCAAACTTACAGGTGGGCTCACTTGCACAGTGTGAAACGATGGGTTTTGCAAAGTCATGTGGCTGTTGCAGTGAATGACAAAAAAAAATGTTATACACAATGGTTTTAATATCATTAATTTATAAGCAGTTTTCCTCATGTGGACCGATATTGTAATAACTGGTATTACAATCTGGGTTTACCACACTGTCACAGCCCTATGTGTTCCCCTGGACTCCATTCCCCATAATCCTTTGCACTCCACTCACCTGTTCACAATCAATCATCATTGTTTCATCACCGGCACCTGTGCACATTCGTCAATGGACCATTATTTAAGCCCTGTGTTTTCCTTTGTTCTTTGTCGTGTGTTAATGTTAGTTTATGTTGTTGCGTGTTAAGCTCTCTTTGTTCCATTGGATGTATTCCTGGTGTTTATTCCTAGTAAAGTATTCGTTGAAGTATTCCTGTCTCCATGACTTTTGTCTCTACACGGACAACTGTAACATACACACAATCAATCAATTCCTTTAAAAAACAGGAAGATGAGATTATGTATATGACACCTTGAGGAAATAAAGAAAATGTCATTAGACTATCTGAGCAGTTTAAAGCTGCAATTGGATCTAAACACATTAATAATTATTGGGAGAATCACATTATTTTTTTTCAGCTTCCTCCTAATTGATAGAAATGTCAATCAAACAGCAGGATTTAAATCAGTTATTGTATTGTGACTCTTTTAAAAGTAAACACTACACAGTATACTTCTTTTTTCTAAAAAAAATCGGGTGCATGAAACAAACACATCATGCTAAATATTTCATTAAAACTAATAGTAAAAGATTACAATAACCATGTTTAATTTCCACAATGAACAAAAGTAACTGTGGGGTTAGAAAGAATACAATAAAACAGAAACACCTAGAGAAAGGTGCAGAAGCCCTAATGAAATTCCTAGGAAGAGTCGGATAAAAAAAAAGAAACGCCCTAAGCAAAGCCTAACAAAACACTGAGAAGCTATAGCCCTAGTAAAATGCCTAAAAAAAAGAAACAAACACTTAGGGAAACTTCCAGAAGTCACACTGAAGTGCTTAAGAAAAAATAAATTTATGAAGAAATGTTTAAGGAAACAGTCAGAAGCTAGAAATGCTTAGAAAAATAATAAAAATATAAATATTAACTCTGAAACTAACCGTAGTGAAGTGCCTAGAAAAAAATGCAGGTAAAAATACTGTCAAAATTGTCTAAAATTATAGACTACAATCTAATAACTTATTAGATTTTAGCAACCTGTGGTAGGTAATGAGCAAGTTACCTCTTAAAACTATTGCTGTAAAGTATTACATGTACAATAGCTTTCCCCATATGTAATGACAATATGATTTAATTGATTTACAAACACTGTGGTGTGTGGTTTGCAGAGATATTATAGTTTTGTTTTGAATTTAATTGAATATTTTTACTTTTCATGCTAATTTTATTATTTTTGCTAATAACCATGTTGGTTTGTAATAAAGAAATACATTTTAACTTTAGTGAAAGACTATTCAATCTAGCAAAACAATATTTATAACCACACTAGTTTTAATCATAGACCAAGAAAAATATGAACAAAAAGGCTGTGAAAAATGTCTTAATTATTTAATATTTTGTTCAAAATATTACCAAAAAACTCTCATGAAAAAAACAATTGCAAACATAACACAGTTTTATCACAACAAATCTATATCTAATGCACGTGAGACAATAACTGGCACCCTTTTGGTCAATACTTTCGGCTAACTCTTTTTCTATTAAGCCTGACGATCTTAGAAAATACGTGGCAGGTGATCTGAGACCATTTCGAACTGCCTGTATTCATTGTCTCTCCAGAACCATCAAATTTTGAGGTTCATCGAGACATGCAAAGAGATAAGTATGCCTGCATCACACTGTACAGCAGTCGAATCCCAAACTACATCCAGAAAAATTGTTCTCTGACATGGAGAAAGCACACCTCTTGAGGTTCAGATTATGTGTCTTGTTGTTAGTACAAATAACTAAGGCTGTAAATGAAACATATTAATAAGTGTTATTAAAAATTAAACAAAATTACAGTCCTTGAAATAAGGAAAACAGATTTGAGTCTGTTACACCAAAAAATAAAAAAACATTTTATACAGGAGTGATTTTGGTCAGAAGAGGTCTCCAGAACAACAACTGAGCACTATCCAGATAAAAGTCTCAGTTCATTCATGGTGGAGGATGAATTTACAGTATGTGTGACAGCATCTTCACCGCTGTTGTATGGGCTGATGACATCACTGAGGTGCCCCTCCTCTTCTCCTCTGCTCTAGTCTCTGCAGCCCCTCCTCTCGCCCCAGTGCATGCTGGGTACCGGCTCGGTGCGCTGCCTCAGTCGCTGTTATGTCAATCTGAGCATATTTACTAGAGCTTCTACCTGCACACAACAGAATCAAAAATGAAACGGGACAAGAGTCCAGAACCGCCTTTGGGGTTTTAATCATATTTTTTCTTCATTTTTGTCAGTAGCATCTGTGAATTCACTGACTCATAAAACTTAAAGGATGTTCATTTGTCCCCACCTACTGGCGGAAATATGTATTAGGAACAAATGATCACTGACCAAAAACTAAAATCTGAAGGAATCTGATTTGATTTGAGAATTGAGAAATTGAAGTTACACGCACAAATTGAGTATACACATAAAAATGCACTATATGAACTACTATACAATTATTTATTATTATTATTTATTATTATTTATTATTTTTTAATAATAGTAATTTTAGTTTTTTAATAAATTACAGTAATATAACTTTTTTTGGTTATGAAAATTTGTCAAATACCCCATCTCAAGTCTTATACATTTCCTTCAATGTATAGTTTGTCATAATAAGACGGTGACAGTTAACAGATTAATCTTATTCTTTTCACACACCCAGACAATCACGCTTCTTTCTTAAGAATCTGAGGATGTATGACACAGATGCCCTTTTTTGGCGATTTAACATTCTACGTCACCTGACCTCTTTGGCTTGATTTCACAAATACTTGAGACATCGTTAAACCGCAGGATTTCGCCATAATTTCAGTTTAAAGATGCAGTGTTGGGTTACATCAAAACGGGATCACAATTTCCAACTCTAGTCGCAATCCCCAACCCCTTATCAAACCAAACACACGCACGCACACGCATGTATACTGTACAAAGTGTATATTATATCCCCTTACCCTCAATTTAACCTTCACACAAATCTTTCTGCACAAACCAAAAAATTTAAAAAAATGACTGTTATTACTATCTTTCTGAGGACATTTGGTCGCCACACTGTAGGGTTTACCAGGACCACACACACGCACACCTCTGATGGCTGCGCTGGCCTCCTGAAGCTCTACTTCCATGTAATTCAGCTGTTTTTTGGACATGGGGCTGATGGGAATATTCACATAGGTTACCAGATCTCCTCTCGCCAAACCATCCAAAGGAAACGCAAACAGTCCACCTGAAAGACATGGATGGCATATTAATACAATACGTGTTGCATTATTATTTTAATATTTATTCTTATTATTACAGAGTATGGAATACTTGATTCTGATTGGACAGCCACAGCACTCCAAAATTATGTTATTCTCTAATAACAGCTGTTTGAAACTAATAACATATACTCATCCAGGTACTGCCAGTCAACTATACCTTGAAAATAATTTCAGGTAGAAATATGCCTCAACAATAAATTAATATTATAATATATATAATTATATAAAAGTGCGGATTCATCTTGTTTGTACTTACTGCAGCGTCTTTTGTTTTTCCTCGCAGAAGGTTGGTATTCATTATAAATGAATAAACTTTTAAAATATTTCAAATTAATTATTAGTGTCCAATAATATATAAATGTGGCAAGCTGCGTAATAAGCAGTACACTGTACACAGCCAGCTATTGTTATCGCAAAATAAACCCCTTCACAGTGATATAAGACCACTCCGCTGTGCATTGGGGTTTTTGCAATAACAATCAGTAAATTATTTACATATTAGAAATATTTTGAATAAAATTTGACTGACTAAAGTGATATTCTTAGCAATACAAAGCAATATATTAATAAATTTTTAATACATTTAAAACGCATATACTTGAGCTTGTAAAGCAGAGACTGGTTGTGATTAGTATTACGTTTATGAAATGTTGTGGTTAAAAAGCGCTCAGAGTTTCAGAGTTTTAGTGAGGAATGAAATTTGTGTTTGACACTGTAATTATATGCCTTCAGCTACAGAATATTTCTTAAGAATCTGAATCATCACATAAATCATCTGCAAAATATCTGACAGAACAACATCATCTATTTGAATGACATTGACACCTGCACTGAAGGCCACGATACTTCTATACAACATGCTAAAGAGATTTAACTTTTAAGCATAATAGGCAACCTGAATTGGTTTATTCCTTTCATATGTAATGTTTAATTAACAACAGTATTAATACATCCTAATAATTAATATTTGGATGTGACTATTATGAAACGAAACCCAACAAATTAAAAAAAAATTGTTTCTGGAAAACCCATAAACTTTCAGCAAACATTAAACTGATCATATGTGTGTATTCTTTAGCATCCTAATGTTATAAAAGTATGTTTTAATAGTTTTAAAGTCACTGAATGATGACGTCACAAGCCTGTCCGAACTTTCCGACACGCACGCACACGGTCTGCTAAACTAGACCAGCTGTGGCTGGTTTTAGCAGGGTTCTTCAGCAGGGGTGATACAAAACAGGTGACTGAGCTGACCTTCTGTGAGATGATTAGAGCCACGCGATCCAGCACAACCTCCCATGAGCTCATACCTGCTCTTCTCTGACTGTGTGTGAAAGTGGGAGAGACAGAAAGTCAGTTATATCAATGGAAAACACACCTTAAAAAGTCTAATTCCCTTTTAAAAAGAGCATGTTAAAACCAGTTTAATCTGTAACTTGTCTGTACAGGTTAAAACCCAATAACCCAGTTTCAGTCTTTAGAAATGTATGCCTATAGAGAGAAAAAAGGCAGTTTGTGCTTTACAAAGAAGTATTTAATATCTCCTCACATTAAATACAGCATTGTAATAGTTTCTGACATTCATTAGCATGTTTAAATCAAACATGAAATGAAATCCAGCTTTACCTCTGAACTTCTCTCTGTCGCTCGACTTTCCATAATTTCATAAGCTGAATCAGGTCTTTTTCCTTTCTCTGCCCTTTTACCTGTACAAAAATAATAACAGCTCAATATCACACACACTATATGAGTGAGCATAGCATCAGCTAGAATTGGTTGAAAAATTATTATTATCATCTGTACTCTCAGTACCTTTGTGAAAAAAGGGTTTCAGTCACTAAAGGCATTGTATAAATGCAGTGAAACTGAAAGTATTTCGCCTCGTCTGTGACCTTAACGCCATGTGGTGACCCATCAATGCTTTTATTAGTCTCATATTCCTGTACATTAGGTGATTTTAATGGAAAATACTTTTCATTTATTTCTTTTGTGGAATAGGTACACCTTTAAATTATTCCATCAGGAATTTTTTTTTTTGGAATAACCAATAACCAATTATTATATCCAGTGTATTAATTTGCAATATAATTTACACTAAATATAAATAAAATGAATAAATAAACAAAACATCTAAAAGAATTTAAGCATATACTATGTAATATAATTTCACAATTGAATTGATTTGTAAGTAATAGTATAAATATTTAGCTTGAGTTCAGTTGGAGACTCTAGATCAGTTTCAGGTGGGCAACATACTTCACATACAGTAAGTTTGTGATACTCTATTGATACATCAATGCGTTCTTGTATTATTCCATTCAAAATCTTTGCTTGATGACTGAAATGTTTTTCATGATCACTTAGAAGGGGAATAAAAAGTCTCAGGATTTAACCTCCAGAAGCTGGTTGATAAAATGGCTAAAGTACATTTCGGCACTGAACATGCTTCAAAGTGACAACAGAAGAAAAATCAAAGAATCGAAGGAAGCGATGAGTGGGGTGAGAAAACAGCAGGAAAATACAAAAAGCTTGAAGACAGGAAAATAAGCTTTTATTATGAATAATATTGCTGGAGTGAGGAGAACATTGGGTCTTCAAAGAAATATTGGAAAGAAGCAGGCACGTTTTGGTGTTCTTGGGTTAGATACGAGACAAGTCTGGCGTAGTTCTCTTACCTTCTTCATGCATTTGTTGCAGAGACATTCTGAGATGTTCAGGTGAGAAAGAGAAGAACTCTTCTTTACTCCGGTCCTGAAGAAAACACTCTTGACTTCTGGATGGAGGGGTTGGCTTTGGAAGATCACAGCTGGTCTGTCCTCTCCTGCAGTGGAGGCAGTTCTCATAGAGAAGACTGTGTGCGCTATGAGAAGGACGCCTCGACTCAAAGCCTATAGGAACCAAAGATGATGACATCGGCTCATAAACGTGGCTATTTACTGAGCGCAGGTCAGTGTAGTGTGCCAGGAGATCAGAAAGACAAGAAAAGTTGCCATCAAATATGTTTTCCTCATCGATCTATAAATGCTCAGAAGAGAGCTTCCATTGATTGTGAATAGTCGCACAAGGTTTTGTGATATCTTCTGATTCCTGATTGGCAGGTTGACCAGTCGGAAATGGGCGGGGCTGATTATTTACCTGCTGAAGGGTCTGATATACCTCACTTGAGCAACATAGTCTATAGATTTTAATATTGCATATGGTAGATATGAAGACCAAGTTAAATCCATTAGGACATGCAGAAAAAAGGGTTTGGTGTGTTTCTGACAAGTCACGTATTAGGTGCTATAAAAAATAAAACACATAAACAGAGCTGTCATATATTGTTGGAGGAATCTTACCTGGCACAGTGGGCAGTGATGTCATCACAGGCAGATGTGTCCCCTGTATGACAAATACATATACTCAGTAAACATAATACTGTAACCATCTGCATTAAATTTACACCGTATGAAATGCTAGACAAGATGCAGACGACTCATTTCTTAAGAGAAACACTAAGTTAAGTTACTCTAGCTCAGTATATAAAAAGCAATTTTGACATGCTGTCATTTATCACAAAAAATAATGGTGGTTGTGTTGGAAAACACAATGAAAAAAATGTAACGCATTGTGGCACGTAATACAGCACTGAAATAAAGTTACTTTAAATAGCTATAAAAATACATCTGCAAGAATGACAGAGTATGAGCAGAGAAGATGCCCTGACTATACCATCTGAATAGGCATTTCCCAGATATTAAATCATTCCTGGATTCACAAATGCTTCCTTATATCTCCACATTATGTTATGGGTCAGCAGGGGGCAGCAAACAGCCTGTTATTTTTCAGTGTCTGGTCAATAAAAGAATCAGATTCTTAACACTGCATTCTACAAGCACAAAAAGCAAGTCAACAGGAAGTTTGGCATCATCATTTAGGACTTCATTAGAGAAGCTCTTTAACAGCTGGCCAACTAGTGCTGTGCTAATGCATGAAAGATACTGAAATAACAGACAATATAAGTGCTGTTGCTAACAGTGCAGTAAGCAAAACTCTCATTATTGTAACATTACATTATAAGTCAAATGACGTCAAATTGACATTATCAGCATAATTGTATCCAACAGCTTTAATAAATTACATATTGCATCTTTAACCTGATAACTGTCTGTCACTGTACATATTGAGAATACACATGAAAATGCACAATCCGATCATTTTTTTTCATTTTAGATCTCTAAAGACTTGCACTTTTAAGTCTTTTTTAATTCAACTATGAAATATTAAAGTGAACAGGGACATAACCTACAAGTGTTCCTCCTGAGGAACAGTAACAGTTACCAGGTTAAATAAATGCACTGTAACTTCCATAACCTTGGCATGTTTAGGCATAAGTTATATTCAGTATTGGAATGTGAATCAGAATCATAGATTAAAGGGATAGTTCACCTAAAAATAAAAAATCTGTTGACATTCCTCATGTTGTTCAAAACGTGTATGACTTTTTTTCCTCCGTGGAACACATAAAAAAGATATTTTGAGAAATGTCTCGGTGGTTTTGTGTCCATAAAGTGGAAGTCAATAGTGGCCAATGTTGTTTGGTTAACATTATTCAAAATTTCTTCTTTTGTGTTCCGTAAAAGAAAGAATAAATAGTAAAGAGTAAATAATGCAAGAATTTACATTTTGAGGTAAACCTTTAAGTGTAAACAACATATTAATTATCTTGATTTTTTGTGTTGAAGTGTGTGAATGAACATTCCAAACAGGTTTCAAAATAACAACTTACCTATAGCGGTCGCTTTACATTAAACTGGGAAAGTATTTCTCAATTATACCCTTCAGCTTTAAGTATAAAGTGTGTGTGTTCACCTTAAGTCCCCCACAGGCAGGGCAGGTAGTGAAGAGTGATTTAGGACCGGCAGCGGAACATATTCCACAGTTACCACAGTTCTTACTGCAGGATGCTCCCTGAAGCCCCTCCCCTTTATTTAGTCCCTCCCCTCTATTGAGTTCCAGCATCAGCTCACACTGTCCACTATCTGGAAATGTATCTGAAGATCTAGTCCGGTCTAGGGAGCACTCAGACATCCTGGTGTCCTCCAGCAGCCTGCGGGGGGTGTCGTACAGGTATCGCAGAGACGAGGGCACCTGGTACTCGTGGGCAGGACAGGGTGGGCAGGTGCACAAGCGTTTCTCTGGGTAAGCAGGTGACGGCAGGTTGAGCAGCGTGCCGCACTCGTCCTCCGGACCAGCCGCATCCAAACTGCCACTGTACGAAGAGAAACTTCCAGTGTAGGAAGAATGACTTCCCGTAGCAATGCCGCTGTCGGATGAGCTCTGTCGTCCCGTGTCCTTTAGCTTCCGTGAGCGGTCCGTGAGATTAGCTGAAACACTAAGCGAATCGCTCAAACTTTCGGACTCCTGAGATGCTGTTTTTGATGCCGGTGGGAGAGATCTTTCAGATGAGCTTGGCAAGGCCGACTCAGTCCACAATGCAGGGCGACTGCTAGCGCTACAATCTGATTGGCTGGTGTCCGAAGTGTCGGATGACCCGGATATGCTGCAAGCGTCTCCTGTCACTGAAGAGCCGACACTTGAGCTGGAAGCTTTCAGGACAAAAAAGAAAATCTTTTAGATCGCACATTTAATAACTAACAGGTGATATGCTTTAACACACTCGCCCAACAAAGAGTGCATTACAAAAAAATGTCACTAAGTGAGCATTTTTACCTTGTTGTAAAAACATTTTGGAACCCTCTGTGACACTTGTTAAACATCATGGAATTCTATAAAGCTTGCAATGTGTTTGTCAGCTGTGATTTATCAAGTGATTGTTTGGTATTGCTTTCAATGATTTGTCATTCATTTAACTAAAGGTATTTTAAATAATTTAGCTAATTAGCAAGTCACTGTATGTTACTGTTGATAAAGGCCTGTTCACACCAAGAACGACATTGACTGGTATGGGCTGCGGGACGGGTACCTGTGGAGTGAGACAGCATACTGAGCCTCCTCTCCAGCTCCTCTGCTTCATGTTTCAGTCTGTCCTGAACTGAAACGGCACCGACGCCGCATTCTGACACAAAGAGAAAGAACATTAACTGAGATATGAAGAGAGAAAACTGTAATACATCACAGACATGTTACTGCATAATTATTTTATTTGTGAAAAAATGCTCATGTCTGAATATGACAAACAAAATGGCAATGCTGACGTTAAGAAAATAATTTACCATGTCCCCCATTCAAGAAAGATTGCTGGTTATATTATCAAGTATTTTGTGAACTCTAAACTAGGGCGGCACAATATATCGATATTATCGAAATATCGCAAATGTGCATATCGCAATGATTCGCAATAAATGAGTGATTTATTTTAATACTTCATGAAGTAACGTATGGTCAACGTTTTATAAATATATAGTATCTGGCACATGGATGTTAGTTGGGATATGCATGCGTGTGCATAATAGTGTGCCGTGCGCATGCTCTGACGCAAGACAGTCAACAAGCCGCAAAGCTGTATTGTATATCGAATATCGCATTATTTAGCATGCTATCGCATATCGCATTTTGCTTCAATATCGTGCAGTCCTACTCTAAACCATTAATTATGTTTGGAAATCAAGCCATAACTTATTTAAGTGAAATAAATTTAGTTGGAACGATTGTTTGTTGATTTACATTTTCTAAATAAATTGCATTTATATGCAACGTCCTAACACCTAAACTACCAAAACTGTTTAGTGTTGATAAAAGTGCTGCAGTAAACTACTGGTTTGAACATTTAAAATCTTATCTTACTAATATCAGCACATTCCTTGTCTATAGTTGGCCAATAAATGAGGACTTGCTCATTGTAAACTAGAAGTGTGTACTAGTAAACTGTAGGGACACATGACAGGGGGTCACAGAAGAACCCCGGTGTTTGTCTAGCACCTAAAGTGCTATAAATACATCCGACATGTGGACGAGACGGCACGACGCCAGAGGAGGGAAGGTGCAGTCCACTGCCGATAAACAAACAACGAACAAAATAAAAACAACTAACGGGCACAGCAAACAAGGATTTGCATACAACCTTTCCAACTAAATGGTAACCTTATATGAAACATCAGGTGGCCTTGATATTTTTCTCCAGCTCCAAGTATTAGTGTAATGCCCACACCTGCTGCCGGCCAAGAATGGCTTTGCTTACAGTACAGTACTGAGGGTGAGGATGAGGTTACAGTGTTCTGTGAGTAATCAGGAGATCTGCATGTATGACATGTGACTTTAACATCTAGATCTGCCTCATCGAGCTCAGGTTCTGATTGGTCAGGATATTGTATGAGACGCTGTGATTGGCTGGGGTGATCATATGTGAAAAAGAAAAATCTTAGTTCAGCTTGAAACAATTTTTGTTGCTTTCTACAATGTCCCAGTAAACATCATAGCATTTCAGGGCAAATCCATGCAAATGTCAACCTTACCATGAAAGTTTCTACCAAAGCTTTTGACCATACTGATAGCTTAGACATTAACATTTGGTAGTTTAAATGCCAACTTGAGGTCTTTTTATGTTTAAAGTTTTTAAAGCATCATTTTATAGTGCTGTTTTCAGAACAGTCACATCCATAACAGTCCTTGTATTCCTCATAAAAGTACTTTGAAGAGTCATCTCTTCTCCATTTGTTGGGTATTATTATCTGACTTGTGCAGAAATCCTACAAAATATGTTGCCTCTCGAAAACCATCAGTTAGAAACGTTCAGTTTCATTACCCAGTCAAACTGACATCACCACACATGCACATCGCGGCGGTGACAGAACTGACCTGGGAGCAGTGGCTTCAGTCCAAATGGGCCTCTTGATGGGCAAATCCCACGAACAATGCAGTCAAACAGAAAACTGATCTGCTCTCCTTCGGAGCAAGACAGGAAGAACACGCCAGCCCCTACACACCGACACAGAGATGATGAAGGAGTAGTTACACGTTACTGACTCAAAAGACATGTTAGCATGCAAACATGAACATACCCAAGTTGTACATGTAACTCTTTATTATATTTTGCTGTTTTTGCAGGTGAATTATACGTGTTAGTGTCACCTGCTCTTTCTCAGAGTTTCATGAGGTGGAGGTCATTGAGCAGACACATCCATCACTCCAAAAACAAGACCACACACAGCAGCTGACGCTTCACGGTCAGCTGTGATCACAAACACACACGCACACACTCATATTTCATCAAAAGCAAACAGAAAGATGTTTTATTTCACCTCTGTAGCTTTGCACATAGTGTGATACAGCTGGATTGGGAGGGATCGAAATGGATTGAATTCGAATTAAAATATAATGCATTTTACCTTATTTTCTTTTTAAAACGAAACAGTGGCCAAGCAAAGTGAATTTTTTGTATTATTTTGAAAATTACTTTTAAATTCACCTTTTTGTCTACCATTTATTGTTTAATAACAGTTTTGTTAATTCAAAAAAAGCAACACCCACATTACTAACCGAGAAAGCGATGAAGTTCAATGCACACCCAAGTTTTTCATTTCTAAAGATGTTTCAGGTTAATGACTCACAACACATTTGTTAGCTATAACTCATACTTACAGGAACCACAGCGGGTTCCTCCCTCAAACACGAACCCGTTGCTCACTGGGCCGTACCGCCGCAGTTCCAGTAGATTCCAGTGGCCAGTGATAACTGGTGGCTGGTCTTTAGCGATCACCAACAGACTGTTGCATAAATGAAGAGTCGCAGGACCGCTTTCCAGTTTTGTGCCGGGCAGCACAGAAACACTGAAACTGTGGACTGAGAAAAGAGACAACAAACATTTAATAATGGTTGTGTCATTTGGCTCTTTTTGGAATGGTCTTTAAATGAATACATTCAGAAAGGATATGGGAACATAATGAATGCAAGACTTCAAGTGCATTCAAAATGGTTTAATTTGTAATTTGATTGTTAAAACATATATAATTAGCTTACATATTATAAATTCAGCCGTTTCACAACTACCACAGAAACTTTGTCTCTGTGCATGCGTGTAATAAGTGATGAGGGAATGCAGGCAGGGTTAAACTTGTTAGCACTAACTTTGAAACTTAAGATTTATGGGGGATGCAAATCAAAACAAGCAGCTACACACACACACAGTGACGGACAGCAGCTGAAAGCCAAGCAAAGATGAATTGCATCAATCAAGTAAATGTCTTTCAGTATTTGATGTACAATGTGTCCATAGACCATTTTTCTTTCATCATCTAAAGTTTAAGTTAAAATATATCTAAATTTATATTTTAGTGATAGACTGAAACAATCTAATGTAAGTGAGAAATTTAATGCCTTTTTGTCTAGTTCATTCACATTGTGACTGTGTAATATTACAGTATAAACCTGAAAGATTAGACAAATGTTGTTTATTATAATTCTAAATGGATTAAAAGATGTCACACACCAGGACATCGATGTCATATTTTGATTTCAAGTCATGCATACAAAAACATTTTTTATTATTAAAGCCAAAGAAACATGTTTAACTGGTCGTTCAATCTGAGTTCCTGCAGCTCAGCTGACAACGAGTGGCGCTTGCAACAGGAGGGTTGTGGGTTCAAACCTCCAGGAAACTAATTAAAAACTGTATCCAGAATGCACTGTATGTCACTTTGGATAAAAGCGTCTGTCAAATGAATGTAAACTGGTAAACTCTCCCACCTTCTCCGAGGCAGTAGCGAAGTCGCAGGTCCCAGCTCTGTATCGCCTCCCTGATGTCAAAACCGAGCACTGTAGTTTGAGCGAGACAGAGGATTGATAGTGTAAAGGAAACGCCATCACCGCAGACATGCGTCTCCAGACCGCAGATGTGCTCCAGCGTCACGCTGCTCCGTTCCTTCACACCACGTTCCTTATACACGTACAGCACCAAACAATCTGATACAAACATACATTTACATATTTGTGTTAAGGCTTATCATTGAGACTTATCATTGACTTTTATGGTATTTCAATAACTAATACCTTACAAAACTAAGCAAATAAATGATTTCAAATAAGAATAAAGAATATAGAGAATAAAGAAATAAGAAAACAAAAATTTACTTTCTTAAGTCATGTTTAGGGTCTTATTAGGAATGGCTCTTCACTACATTCACTACATGGCTCTTCGCCACAGTACTATAAAATATTGTATGGTAATGAAAATTCAATAAAGATACTAAACTAAATGACGCTAAACGCATTTTTTAGGAAAGAGTCAAAGTTACAAAATTAAGTGATTGAACTTAAACACGACTCCTGTTACCACGAAAAGCAAACAGGCAAACAAAGCAAGCCTCGGCCACACGCATGAGTGCGAACAGCTGGGATAACATGACTGATGATCTGCGTTCATTTCTCTGAATGCTGAAGACTCGTGTCCTTGATTTACAGCAGTAGAAAACTTCATCACTTCACTAAAACACTGAAATATCACACAGAAAAGAGTATAACGTTCCAGTGCCTTAATGAGAAATACCAACACTTCGGATGGCCACATGACACGGCCAATCAATTTAGTGGACGGGAAGCAACTATTGTATAACACACACAAGGTTGATGAAGTATTGCTGTATCCATAGGCTACAATCCATGTGCACTAAAATTGTGATATTTGAGAAAATTGAGAAATCACTGCTGTTCAAAGAGCAAACTCTAGACAACATTCATAATTAGACATGCACAAAGAAAATAACGTTCCAGTGCTTTAATGAGAAATACCAACACTTCGGATGGCCACATGACACGGCCAATCAATTTAGTGGACGGGAAGCAACTATTGTATAACACACACAAGGTTGATGAAGTGTTGCTGTATCCATAGGCTACAATCCATGTGCACTAAAACTAAAACTGAAAACACTGCGGTTCAAAGAGCAAACTCTAGACAGCATTCATAATTAGACATGCACAAAGAAAGTTTTAAGATTAGAAGAGAACAGAACAGTATAAAGATTTATTGGCCTGGTATGCCGGAGAATACAAGGATTTTGTTGCCAGATTGAGACGTTCACAAAATGCACATTTACACAGCGGTGCCATACTGAACAAGGCCAACACAAACATTACAGCTTCTAGTTGCACATTGAACAGTTTGTGCAGAGTGCAGATCATTAACACGTTAAAAGTGTGCAAACGATTTAGTGCAGACAAACACACAAGACCACATTAGAGTGTAGAACGGAGACACAACGCTAAATGGTCATACAGAACAGAAAACGTGACGTAAAAAGAGAAGTAAGAATCCAGTTAGTGCAGTTATTGTCAGGATAAATAAAAATAATATTTCAGCATTTTGTCTCCTGTTAAAATCGGTGTTTAGACTGATAGGCAAGCAGCATTTATATGAGCACAAGAAAATTGAAAAGCCTTGGTTGTGCCACCTGAATAAATGCAACTATATAGCAGGAGATTGTGAAGGATTAAGTAAAACAGACCTGCCACTGGTGAGGGTTTGCGCAGGACCAGCCAGCGGCTCTTCCACTGCAAGAAAGTATCACATCAAACACACTTACACACATAAATATCATCACCATCACGTCAAACTCACACGCAGAAACTTTCCGTACTTTTTTGCCATCTCTGATTTTACCGGCTCCCTCCGCGACCACGGTGTCGCACATCTTTCCCGCATGACAGCTGCGCGCGTGCCCGCCCGGATCACTTTCAAAATAACTTCGGCACGCGCAGTCCCGCGGCGTAAGGCACGTGTTACGCCACCTCCGACCGCCCACATATGTCAAAGGTCAGTAAAAGGTCAGTGGGCCGTGGGCTGAAAAATTACATCAGGTCAAACAGAATTAACCTTTGCAGAGTTCAATCATTTCAAATGATATGCATAAAAATAATTATGGAAAATTATAAGGATAGTAGGCCTATACAAAGTTATGGCACGTTTGCTTTTAGAAAATGTTATTGTAATTTTTATCAATTATTTTCCACAAAGGCATTTCCCATAAAGGTTATCTTTTTAACATTTAATAATATTAATAACACAGATTATTTTTCCCTCTTAGGTTTACAGTGGACGAATTGTAAAAACAACCCGGTTTGGTCAAGTATTTTTGGTGCTGGGGGTGTTCTATAGCTAACCTTTACACCAGAATATTTACAATAATTTACCATAAGTAACAAACCATAAGATAAAATCAGAGCTATAAAAACATAATACAGTTTTTTAAATACCTTTAAAATATTCACCACGGCTACAATTATTTAATAAACATACAGTTAAGCAGATATTGTGTCATTATTATGAATGAGATGAGCTGTTTCTATTTTAATATATTTAAATAAATGTATTTAATCATGTCATGGGAAAGCTACATTTTCACCATCATTCCAGCTAGCAGTTTGTCGGTATAACATCAGACTCCAGCATTAACAACGTTGGTCTGACATTGAAGTTTGGTTGAAAATGAAAGGATTGTAGTCATCCATTTACTTCCGAAGTTAGTTGACGTGGATATGTTACACCTTGCATAATGCCCGCCGGCTCTTCTTTGAAAGACCAAAGTCCATTTACAGTCCATTTGCAAGTTTCTTGCAACAGCTATTTCAGTCATAGCAAGACCACAATCTACTTGAATGGAGCAAGACAGATATTTCTACTATCAATTGCTAAAATCGCAATTAAATATCAGATTTCTGATCAACAATTAAACCTGACATTAACTGCACCATAATCTTTGGTTCTTCAAATTGCGAACGATCTGCCTGGACTCAAGGGGTTTGTTATTTCCACTCGCATATGTTGCTTTACGTGTACAATCCTTATGTTTGTACGTGTACAAACATTTATTGTGTTCGAGTTTTAAATTTCTGCTTGCGTGTAGTGTTCACACACTTGCTTTGTTGTCATAGCCAGGAACTTCAATTTCATTTGAATAACCTTTGAATAACAGTATAACCTCAGATCATCATGTCACAAAAGTCTGACACAGAAACAAAGATAAAAACATTCATTGGTACATTGGTTGCACAAATTTGAGTTTTATCAAATATTTTAAGTTAATGTAACATAAATTTTTTATTTATCTTACACAAGATATTAAGTTAAGAAAGTCTAACAGAAACGTTTAATAAAGGATCCTCTCACAACACAAGTACCACCCTTCTGAAAAATGGTAACCACAAAACTCAAAAATATCAAAAATTATAAAGATAAACGAATATTTAGCACTAACATGTCTTTCTCTTTGGTGAAAAAAACACATAAAACAACACTTAATAAAAATGCAGTGTTGTGCAAAGCAACCAAAGTGTTTTTATTTGAATATATTTATTAATAAAAAATACATCACATCGACCTCATCTGTATCTTATTTTATGATTTATTTACTCCATTCCTAAAACATTGTCAATAAGAGGAGAACTGGCCAGGAAGCTGAAAAACCTCTTTGTATTCTGTTATCAACAGAAAAACAAAAGTCAAAGGTATGGTTTGAGGATGGTACACAAATAAGGAAATTAAATATGTAAATAAGACTTTCTAAACAAATACAGAGATGATGGGAGGTGCTGAAAAGAAGGTATAATATAACCACATACTGTAAAAACACACAGACAGAGAAACAGCAGGTTCAGGAACGAAACTCAGAAACCTCAAAAGTAAGAGCAACTTATATTTCTTTAAAAACTTTTGATGTGAAGCAAAATGTTAGTTACAAAAGGTACAGCTGCAAAATATGACAATCAATAAGCAAGCTTTGTATATAATATTTCCATTTTAATTGGCTACAAATGAAAGAAGTTTGGAAATCTACTACCTGTTAATTTGTGCCCAATAGAGAGAGTTGTTGTTACAAGTGATCAAAAATTCGAGTTCACTAAAAATTGAGTTTAAATGCAATTACTAAATGCAACACCATTTTTTAAATTAAGTTAAGTAAGTATGTGTAAAATTATGAAATTATTTAGGTAGCATTTAAAAATATGCCTTTTAATGAAGCCATATTTCTTTATTTAAGATTCTAGTTTAAAGCTATTAGTTTAAAGCTTTTATTTTGTGTTTTGTGCTTGTGAAATACAACATGTTCAACATACAAATACAACATACAATACGTTCTTATATATATATATATATATATATATATATATATATATAAATTTTATTTTCCAAATTTACAATAATTTTATCATCAAACATATTTATTTTATGTTTATGTTATGGTGGGTTTGTATTGTCTTTACAAAAGTACAGTTAATTAAATGTGGCAATAATTTTCAACTGGTTTTGTGAAAAATCATAACACCTCTCATGAGTTTCATGAAGTCAGAATCAAAATGGAGAATGCAAAGATTATTCAGTAATTTCTGCTTATTTTACTCTATATCACTTTTTCCTCTGACTTTTCCTCCTGTTTTTTCATTTCATTATTGTATCTGTTTTTTATCCTGAAAGGAATCTAAAACCTGTTATGTTAATCATTTCTGGTGTAGTTTGAAAGGATTGAATTACCATTACTGGTGTAGTCATACAGTAGTTGGATTTATAAGCAAGTTTATTTTTGTTTATGTTTACTATCAATAATTTGTTACAGTTATTTATTGGAAAGTTAACTAAAGAATTATTAGAATAATCAGAAAATATTCTATGGATTAAAAAAAACAAACTGGTACAGTAACTAATTGTTTTTCCAATATCTTTCTTCCTCAGAAATGGACCAAACTCAATGTTTCAGATTTCTTCTCATTTGTGAGTATATGTGTGTGGTTTATAAAGTCGGCCTGAGTAGAATTAATTTTTTTTAATTCTTTAAAAATCTCTTTCACAGCTCTCTGCTCATTATCTGAATGCATTCAGCACCGGTATCACTATGTAAATTTGGAAAAAACCTGGGCTGAAGCTCAGCAATACTGCAGAGACAACTACAAAGATCTGGCCACAATCAATGACACGAATGACATGGAAGAGTTAAAGAAGACTGTGAACAATCAGAATGTAAATGTCTGGATTGGGCTGAAGAATAAATGGAAGTGGTCTATGGGTGACCCTGTGAACTATCTGAACTGGGAAAATGGACAAAAAACTGGGCAAAATTGTGCTTTTATGAAAAATAAAAAATGGCATACTGAGTTCTGTAGTGAGAACTTGACTTTCATCTGTTACAATGGTGAGTGCAGCTTCTTTAAATTTCAGCAAACCTTTACTTAACAAACATGATCTTAAAATTTTCGAGACAGCAATAATAAGCATCATATTTAATAAACAGAAAAAGCATGTGAGTTTATGTTTGATAAGTTCACTCTTCAAGAAACTACAGCAAACGATACGTATATAAGAAACACTTGAGCAAGACATTTCAAATGATCTCAATAACTACAACAACTGAACGACAGTAAAATCAAAGTCCTTGTCTGACATGTGTGCGTTAAACTTTTGTCTGATAATCTGATTGCATGCTGTTAGTGGAGTGAATTAAACTGTTTTTTAGGTTCATATCCAAGCTGTAAGTAGTAAGAATGAATGAAAAAATATATTTATTATTAACTTTTAAATTATCTTTAACGTAAACAGAGAGCAGCAAACGACACATCATTGAAACTTCTGAAAAAACATGGAGAGATGCTCAGAGCTTCTGCAGACAGACGCATAGTGATCTGGCCAGTGTGAGGAACGAGACTGAGAATGATCAGATTGAAGAGGTCATAAAAGCAAGCCAGTTTCAAAAAGTTTGGATTGGTCTGTTCAGTGACACATGGGAGTGGTCAGATGAGAGTAACTCCAGCTTTAGAAACTGGATAAATAATGAACCTAATGGTGGTTCTGATTCACAGTGTACAGAGGTCACAATGAGTGACAAGGGAAAATGGATTGACACAACCTGCCAAAAAAAACAGACTTTTGTGTGTCATGAAGGTGAGTAGACACAGCGGATCTTTCATGTTTATATATAAGATAACAAGTCTTTATTCACAGCCTCCACCAGCATGTTTGTATTGACTGGTCACATGTGTTTTTTTCTGTGTACAGATAAGCTGGTATTGATCAAGAAGAATGTGAACTGGTCTGAAGCTCTGGAATACTGTCGAGAAAAACATGTGGACCTGGTTTCTGTTGATTCACAAGAGATTCAGCATTGGGTGACAGAAGTGGTTAAACAGGCGTCTACTGCAGAAGTGTGGCTGGGCTTACGTCACTCCTCCTCTGTCGGCATTTGGTTCTGGGTGAACGGAGAGATCGTGTGTTATGAGAATTGGGCTTCAGCAGAGGAGGACGACTGTGACCCTGTTCAGAGATCTGGGGCAGTTGAGTCTGGAGGAGCTCATCGCTGGATCAGCCGTCCTGAAACTGAGAATCTCAACTTCATCTGCATCAGATATAATTAAGAATGTAATCATATGTGTGTTCAGTATATTACTCCCTGTTTTTATTTTCTTGGTCTGTATTTTTGCTTTGATTTGTTCTTTAGCAAATAGTACATTTGAAGGCATATCACAGATTAAATATAGCTTACATCTCAAAGTTAATATATTATATTTTTTGGGGTGATCTATTTTCTTTGGCTATTTGTATTTTTGTGCTTTAGTATTCATTATAGGAATTGTGGAAAAAACACATTTTTGGAGTAAGCAAAGTTAAATATAAATATTCTCACTTTTGTTTTCTGTGTGATTTTTGAACATAAAAGATTTCAGTCATATGGGGATCATATGATTCTTTGATAACTAAATATTAACAGATTATAGATGTGTTTTATCTCTTTATTTACTGGTTTAGGTTCTTATTTCGCTTTTTTTCAGAGCATTGTGTTTGACAGTAGTCATCTTTAGAAAAGTCTTTAACTATGACAAAGAATATCATGATAATGAAATAAAGAATATAGAATGTAAAATGGTGATGGAGAACACGAGCTCAGATAAACTAGTATATACAATAAAATCAGCAGTTGATGTATGAATGTATCCTTCACTGATATAGATATACAGTACCAGTCAAAAGTTTGGAAACACTTATTCGTTGTTGTTTCGTTTTTTTTCCACATTTTAGAATTGTAGAAAACTCATCAAAATCATTAAATAACACAACTGTAACTGTCAGAATTATGCTGTGACTAAAACATCAAAAATAAACGAGCACTATATTATATTTTAGCATCTTCCGTCACCATTTGTCCAGACTTTGCAAAATCATTCTCTTGAAATTTGATCATCCAGCAGCTTCTTGAGGTCTCAACCTGGGAAGGAATTTCTATCTATGCTGGAGTCTTAATGGCTGCTTTTATTCATTATTTGTGACCATGCCTGTGAAAACCCAGCTAAAATAATTTTTTGTGATTTATTACATAAAATCATCCTACATAATGTAAAGAACATTTCGTGAAACCTTGATATCTATAATTTCAACAGAGTCAGATTACACCACAGATTGAAATCATAGTGAAGGTGAAATCAACCTTCGATGCTCTTTAACTATATTTTTAGACTTTAGCCTAGTTTTCACAGACAGGGTCACATTTGGTCTAAATATAATAAAATATAATCCAAAAAATATTTTATATATTAAAAAATATTAAATACAATTTTCCCAGCTCTTTTGCCCAGTAAAGCTTCATTTTTTAAAAACAAACTAGTAAATTCATAATTTATTGATTTGCAAAAAGTATAAAACATATAATATATAACACTTTACGTTAACATAAATACAATAAATGCTATAAAAATGTGTAATTGCAAGCAGCAGCACAAAATAATTAAACATATTTCTCAGGACTTACACAGTAACATGACTACTGTAATGTAAAGTCTAGCCTAATACATTAATACTACATTCACAGGTTTCATCTTCTGCACTGGTTCCCAATACAAATGTTTTTTTGCGTTCTAGTCACTGATGTGTTTTGAGGCGTATTTTTCTTGGATGGTTTAACAATGCTGTTTATCCAGTCAGAATATTTGGGCACTAGAGTGTAGACGCCCGGTTTTCCTGTCCGGCCACATCCATCTCCCCAGCTGATGATGCCGTAGAGGAAATTCACTCCCTCGCATTCACAAGCAAGAGGACCACCGGAGTCTCCCTACACAGATTGCAAGTAGTTTGTTACACTAGTTGTTTTTGTTAGTTACCGACAGGTCACAGACAGGTGTTTGTCCTCTTACCTGGCAGGCGTCAACACAGCTGTCACTTCCCGCACACATCATTCCATTCCGGACCTCAGAGCCGTACACCTCTGAACACTGCTCTTGGGGAATGATCTTCACCATACCCTCCATCAGATTAGAGTACGAGTTTGCCTCTGAAGCACACATTTACACATTTACATGAGCAAAATGCATATTTTCAACAGACAATAATTTTCACAAAGTATTTGTATCTAATGATACTCACTCTCATGCATATGACCCCATCCGGATATTTTACAGCAGGAGAAATCCGGGAACGTCATATCTTTCCCCGGCACACAGATCGGTCGGATGAACTGTGTTTTCTGAACACAACGTCCGTTTGCCTTTTTCAGCTTCACTAATACTATAAAGACAATATTATTACAAACCACAACACACAAACTTTCACTGAAACCAGTGTATGTTGCAACACATTGCATTACTGTTCATACACTTACAGTTTTTACAGACTAATCAAGTACTGCAAGTATTCCGACAGCTATACTAACAAGCGATAAGCAATATAAAGAGATGGATGTTAAAGGTTAAAGTTTATGTTGTTTCAAACCCCTATGACTTTTCTTCTTTCATGAAAAACATTAGATGATATTACAGTAGATGATGGATGGGTTTAAAATAAGCTGAGGGTAAGCACTCACAGTGAAAGCAAGATGAAACAACACATACCATTACTTGTATCTCTCTGTGCTTTTTATTTTAAATCGTTTTTCAATTTAGGTCTGTCTAATATTATTCTGATACTGTCAGTACCAATGTAACGTAATTCCCTATTTTTGCAGGGTCTAAACATAATGTAAAATAAATATTATTAAACGCACATTGTTTATATTATTTCATTTACACAATGACCAGCATTCAAACTCACCAATATCATTTACAGTGGGCTGGAACTGATTGTAACCCGGGTATAAAATATACTTCTCAACTTCAAACGTCCTGGTGTTCGGACCCGTGTCGTTAAAGAAGTGTTGTCCGAGTACAACTCGAATTCTGGACAATAACGGACTAACAAAAGAAAGAGTTTTACAATCAAGCAGATATACAGTATATGATGTGCAGTAACAATAAAGTTAAAGTTTAAATTTAACCATAACTGTATAAATATTATAACTGTATACATACAATAACTGAATGCACATAAATGAAAATGTGTGCTTATTTAAGATTATAATTTACAAAAATTTATAAATACTATATTGTGCAGTACACACAAAAGTTGGAATATTTGAGATTTGTATTATTAAAGGAAAACGCACACATACCTGCGCAGGAAGCAGTGGGCAGCCGATACGATCCAGCACGAGGAAACCAGTGTGCCCGCGCAGAACTCGTCTCCGATGTAAATAGCTGCCATCCAGGGGTGAGCGCCGGGCAGTGAGGAGGTCCCGCCCAGGATACGCCCCCGACTAACCCGCTTCTCATGCCTCTTCCCGCACGTCGGTGTCCTGGCAGGGGAACGGGATGGTCGTGGTGTGACTGGAATGACTGGCCCTCGCCGGGTGGCTGCGTTCAGAGTCACAGAGAAAGATTCAATTAAATACATTTATCTGGGTAAAAAAAATTACTAGAACAAAACAAAGCTGCAATAAAGAACAGTAATTGAATAAAAATAAATATGTAAAACGTATAATACATAAAAAACATATAATACGTAAAAAACTTATAATATATAAAGTGATAGCTCTTTTGAAAGTAAAACAATCTGTCATCATTTATTCCAACATTTGCATATTAATGAGGTCAGTAACATTGATTGGACAAATAACATTTTAGAAAATTCATATTAATGAGGTCAATAATGTTAATGAATATAATTGAGGCGAGCAAGCTACTTTTCTTTAAATATTTCCTGCACATGTACAAAAACAAGTAATATGTCTCATCGGGCTCCAGTTAACACATTTGCCATCACGGTTCGATGTTTCTAAAGTTTCACAAACTGAACAAAGCGTGTGACGATCTAACCTGATAACTGTCACAGCAAAAATTGAGTATACACATACAAATTCACATCTGAAGTACAATTTCTTTTTACATTTTTTAATCTTTTTTCTTCATATGAGGTATTTTTATAAGTACAGTAACATTAACTTTTTTATTTTATGTTTATTGCTATAAAAATTATTAGACCTTTGCATCAATATATAGTTTGTCATGATTAGATTAAAATTCAACTATGAAATATTAAAGTGAATAGGGAAATAAAAAAGGAACAGTGAGAAACCTATAAATCATCGTCTGTCTGTTTCTAAACAACCCTGTTTTAACAGCATCCTGTAACATTTTACACTGTTTGTGTTTAGCATCTGCTCCACAACAGGGTTTCATAACCCGGTGTCAAAGGCTAAATCACTTTTATTGTTTAGCATTTCTAAAAAACTGAAGTGAAAACTGAAAAACAAGCAGCTTGCTCGAACATGTCTGTATTGATACTTTTGTCGCTCGTGTTTGAGCTAGCATCAGATTACCACATGTCTCAGTGTTAATAAAATCTAAAACATGTTCATGACATTCCAGGCCTGTGATGTCATTTTCTTATTACCAATAAACCTGGACTGTATTCTATCGTATTTTTATAAAATCTATTATTTATCTATTTCTTACAGTGTGTTTGTGTGGCAGTGTGTGTACAGGTTTCTATACTGTTTAACGCTACAAATGTCCCCACGAAGATGACAAAAGCCTTAACCATCCAACATCTGGACAGCAGCCCCACAATTTAAATAGATTATTAATCATAAAAAAGGGGGATTAGGGGATACAATATACAGTTTGTACAGTATAAAAATCATAATGTCTATGGAAAGTCCACATAACTCCTAACATATGTATGTGTGTGTGTGTGTGTGTAGCTGAACTGACGTGGTTGTTTGAAGCAGTGTGGAATATCACAGTAGTCCCAGGAAATGGATCTGTCTTTCATTGTGTAACACCAGGGCTGCTTATCTTGATCTGGGTTCCTGCCAGATAAAGTCATTTTGACATGGAAATATTAAAGATAAAACAACAGAAAAGTTTCTTAAAAATCTGAATTTAAAACATGGTTTAGTGTCGAAAAGGCAAAAATGACAAAATAAGCAAAAGAAATTATGTTCCACACTTCAGCAAAACAGAAATTGTGGGTGGTCTCCAGGCTATGCAATGTGGTTTTAAATGGTTTTTACAGTATAATATATATGTAATTCAGCACATTACTATGACATAGACATGTTAAAATGTGTTACCTGCAGTAAGAGTGTTCTCCTAACCCCCTGAGGGGGGCGCTGTCTACTGTATCTACTGTCAGCTCATCATACAGCAGGTCGGAGTTCCATGGCAGGCACGGCGCTCCAGACACTGTGGCGTTGGCCACACCACGGTACTGTTCACCCGAGTCACGGTAACACTGCTCTACTGGCTCTGATGGCACACAAATACAGAGAAGTTTTCAGATCAACTTTGCTTCCATTTAATTTTTAATTTAATTTATAATCTAAATTCCCAATGTGCATTTCTCTTTATTGATTTATGAGTTTATACCCAGTCAAAAGTTTGGAAGCACTTTTGGAAACATTTTAGAATAGTAGTAAACTCATCAAAACCATGAAATAACACAATTGTAACTGTGGGAATTATGTTGTGACTAAAAGCATCCAAAATAAATGAACCCTGTTATATTTTAGTATCTTCAAAAGTAGTCATACTTTGTATAGAATTTGCAAAATCATACTTTTGACATTTTATCATCCACCTTTTGAGGTCTCAAGCTTTTTAAGCAGCACTGAAGACATTTCTATCTATGCTGTTCTTATTGGCTGCTTTTTATTCGTTATTTTGTCCAAGTAATCCATTAAAAAATAAATAATTTAAATCATAAATTATATTTTTGTCTATGAAAGTGATTTCAAACATTGATATATATACACCTTTTAAAGATCATGAGAAACATTTTGGTCAATTGTGTCAAAACTTTTGACTGGTAATGTAGCTGTAGTGTATATATGATATAAGCAGCATCATTTTTTAGCATCCTGACATGTTTCCATGATTGTGTTTATGTACTCACTGATGTTACAATACTGTCCGGTATATCCTGACGTACATCCACACACCTCTTCACCAGTGGCCTCAATCGTACGACAGACTCCGTCATTGGCACAGCTGTTTCTCGAGCATGCTATACACAAACACATACATGCACAGTGTTCAAAAAGAAAGAAGTAGCCCCAGGCGATCAGGTATTCAGTTTCAGTAGGTCGTACCGGTGTAACGTGTCCGCTCGCAGGTGACCCCCCCTCTGAGGCACGTGCACAGCTCTACGTTCCTTAGGTAGATCCGACCCCACGATTCTCCAATGTCATAGTATTTCAGATGCAGGGGTTCGTAGCACTTCTCTATAAATCAAAACACAGAAGGGAAACTAAGAACCAACAGATGACTCATTCACCAATCAGATCAGGCCTGGAGAAACTATATCAGGTAACACACATAAAAATGAGACAAAAACTGAACAGCTTGAAGGAAACATGATAGTGCTGAAGAAGAGAACTTTTCATTGTATGAAAGAGCTTTGGTTGAATGGTTTGCTAGAATAATGGAAATATGAAAACTACACCGTTTCTGGCTTGATTTTTAGTAAAAAATATATATATATATATATATTATATATATATTAAAAAGTTGAAATGGCACTTTCTGTATCATCAGTACATCAGTAACATTCAATAACCTGTTCTAAAGATATTATTAAATTAGCGTCCTCCAATAAAAAATGCATGATGTTCTTACACTATTGTGTTTGTGTAATGTTGTGCATGGTGTGTGTGTCTGACTCACTGTTTTCACACAAGTCACCAGTGAAACCATCAGGACACACACAGTCAAATGAACGCAGATCGGAAGCGACACACACGCCACCATTATAACATGGGTTGGTCCGGCAGATTCCTCCTCGAGGAGGAAAAAACCCTGCAGGAAGGAAACAAACGTAAAAAAGCAGAAGTTGGAAACTTGCTTATCGTCATAAAATCAAAGCTGTGTCATCACTACAGCTGCTTGCGTGTGGAAAAGACGATGTTTCATATCAGAAACTCCACTGTCACTGAATCACATACACTATCTGATTTCCAAATCATACACAATGTCTCAGGAATGTTCTCCTGTTGCCAAAACATGATGTCATAATGTAAGATATTTGTGCAAGCATTTTATTACGTCCTATTGTTACATTTTAAAGTTAAGCACCCTAAAGCTTGTGGAAAAAATGTTGTGATGAAATGACATTTGACCATCGCTTTTAAGTTTTTCAATGGTCCCATACCCTATTTTTTCCAACATAAATTCACAAAATGTGCTTTTACATTGAGCAGATGCTTTGGATGATTGGTTCAATAATGTTCAAGCTACTGTCCCGTTATAAAGAAGTAAAGCTTTTGCTATTGCTTAAAATGAAAAGCTTTATGCTGTGTGCGTGTGCGCGAGTATATACATTGTCTGTACGTTTGAAGCAAAGGCGACACATTAAAAACCCACTCTGTACATCTGCTCTTATAAACACGAATGTCCGGAGAACTCCGTCTTCCAAACAAAACGTGTCTCATTTACGCATTAACGTAAACACATCCGTCGGAACGTAAAACAGTCGTGATGGATGCGAGCGGGAAATGCAATCACGGCTAACCAGGACTGTGCCGACCAAATGTCTTTCTCTACCAGAAAACTATCATATCACATCAGAAAACTGAAAGATATTTCTTACCATTAAACAATCTTGTGCGTGGACTACACACTCCCCACTGATTGTCACGGTCAAAGTTGTGTGTGAGAGAACACCTTCACAAACAAAAACACAATGACTCAGTTATTCCAAAATTGACCAGAAAAGATCGGATGCAGAGACTCGGACAAAATCTTTGTAAAGCAAAAACGTTAGTTCTGTTCAGAGTCAGAGACAGCAAAATAAAACACAAAAATATATTGAAGGAAAAGTTGCAAAATACACAGGATTATCAACGTTTGAAATGCTGTATACGGTATTTTAAAATAAATTCATCTGTCACTTGGTTTAAGCAACCAAAAGAGGCAAATGCCAGCATGGACAGGTTGCGTGACATTTCCTCATCCTCAAAAAACGTGAAAAACTAAACAACATAAAAGACTAAATTGCCCATGGTGTATTTAATATGGGTCAGCGAAGACACACATGGATGCCAAAAGCATAAAGCCACAGATATTTAAGAGATGTTTTGAGTCACTATTGACGTGTAATGTAAAATCTGGGTAAGGGGGAAAACCAGTTAAGAACCACTGATCTCATGAGCATTCAAGCAACACAACAAAACAAACCCTCCTACACATGGATATAGAAACTGACAATGTTCTATAGAGATGTGCACTTACGTGTTTTAGCTACAATGTTGAGGTGACATTAATAACTAGATTTTGTTTTAAGAATGTTTGTAACTATTAAAACTGGTACTAGTTATTCACTCATAGAGCGGTTAAGATAAAAATTAGAGAATATTCTTACCATAAACCAAACTGTGACAGAGCACCGGGGTCATAGGTCAAGAGAAAGGGTGAATGGGTAAAGAGGGGTTAGCATTGTTACTAGGGGTTACATCAGAATTAAGGTTAAGTTATGATTCGGGCATTGGGTTGGGTTTCCGTTTTGCTTGATGCAAGAATCTAGATTTGAACTGACCTGGAATCTGTAATAAGGTTAGTCAGCGTTAAAGTATGAGCTGGTTAGAAATCTGGTATGAGCTGGTTAAAGATGTAATGTAGGCTGATTCACCAGCCACATGGATTTAAATCGGAAGTCATGATGCAAGTTTAGCTTAATTAGTATCTGGTTTAAAGTTAGGATGAGGCTAGTTTTAGGATGAATGCAATTTCCTCAATTTCTGCTACAGAAATTTACCCGGCTTTTTTAACTGATTTTCCCTTCTGTCTGTAACAGAGTTGCGACCCGTCCGTTGAGAACCAATAGTAATATCTGTGTATTTCAACAGATCTGAGGAAGTCTTTGCTAGCAAAAATGCGGAAAACAGCTACATTTGTGTGCATTGCAACATCATGGCAACAGTCTGTGACCCAGTGTGTTTGTGCATGGCAATACTTACCAGGCCTTGTTAGAGTTTAGAGGGATACACTGATGATAAATGATCCCACCAAAGCGGAAAGGAAACTTGCACTGCTTGCCATCTGTTGTGAGAACTAAACACACACACATCCACTATCATTTTACAATGTTTACAACAGAGAGAGAAACAGAGAATAAAGCACTCGGAACTAAGTTCATACCTTTTTGAGTTAAACTGTTGGATTCTTCAAGTAGATCAATACCAGGTGGCTGTTTGCGCTTTAGAAGCCAATAAAAAGAGACGAAAAATAAGATTTCTGAATGCACATGCAAAAGTTATCCCAAAAACTGACTTCCAACAGCCAGATCAAAACACTTACCGATCGAGCACACTGCCAACAGGGTAATACAACAAAATATGACAGCAGAAGAACAAACAAACGACGCGTAACACATGGAGACCAATCCAAACTCGTCATTTCTGGATAAACTCTTCTCTGCATACAAACTCCAGGAAAAAGTTTTACTAGGAAAAAAGCACTATGATAGATCTACTCAGAGAGTTCCGTCCAGTTATAAACACAGGCGTCATCTGTAGGTTCCCTCTATTATATCCTGGGGCGATGGATGCGTAAAACCTCTCCGCGGGAAAAGTCTTTCCGAGGGAGTTCCCACGAGAAAACCCTGCGATTACACCTGGCGGAGTGGGCAGATCCACCCCTGCATGAGCCTGTGATGTAATTGTGCTCCACATGCTTTGATTTCGGGGTTGTTGTCATGGAATCCACCCACTTGTGATGTTGCGCACCTTTACGCAGAGAGAGGAACAGAAAGCGGATGCCTGATTTGCGCGTCACTGCAGCAGTTGCGCGGCGCTTCACTTTTACATCAACAAAGCGGTTAATCATTCATAGACCGAAACTTTCTACAGAGTGGAAGTGGAAGGAATGCCAGAGAGAGAGAGAGAGAGAGAGAGAGAGAGAGAGAGAGAGAGAGAGGCATGGTTACTACTGTAATCCAACACAATCAAAAGACGTAAATAATTAGACAACGCAGTTGAGTCATGAGCTTTACACATCAAAGGCACTGTAATGTAATGTAATGTAATGTAATGTAATGCAGGTCAAGTTCACATTTCACAACATATTATGAAGAACATTATGGCATTATTATCAGCACATTTAGACCCCCATGCCCCCTCCCCAAAAAAATAAATACATGAAGAAAACAATTAAATAAAAATTATTTTTTTTAATACTGTCATAAAGAATGTAACTCATACCAAAAATAAAGAATACTAGATTTAATTGTCTTTGTGCTTGTTCCCTACACAGACAGCACACTCCGTCACTAAGGGACAGTAACACACTAACGTAAATTTGTGGGATGGGCTCCTTAGTTTAGAAGAAGACATGTTGCCAAGTGAAAAGCCATGACACTGTATCTGGGAATCAGGGATTGTCTGGGTGTGGCAGACTGTTTGGAGTGAAACCATGAATGAAAATCAGTAAATGAGATAACATGCTCCTAAATTAAAGCTTCCAGTCTGGCATCTGTTTATGGAGCCCCACCCACCGGCTCTATTATGGGTTAAGTTTCTCAACACCTGTAACTATTTAGGTCAAAGGTCATATAACTTGAATTTATCACAAAAATTGTGAGTGGATCTGTCTGCAGTTGTGTAATTATTTTTTAAAACAGACAACAGAATATAGATAATTTTTTCTGCAACAGAGTTGAAGGTAACAGTTAGGATAGGATAATGAAGAGAGGACAGGAAATCATACGGGATAAGAAAGGGGAATAGAAACCAAAGAACACAAGCTGGGACAATATGTTGTCACATAGTTTAAAAGTACACTTACTCACTGTTGTTTAGTTTCTTCCCACATGTTAGAATAGTAGTAAACACATCAAAACCATGAAATAACACAGTTGTAACCGTGGGAATTATGCTGTGACTAACAACATCCCAAATAAATGAAGACTATGATATATTTAATCACCTTCAAAGGTAGTCATTTATCTACAATTTGGAAAATTATACTCTCTGCATTTTATCATCCAGCTTGTTGAGATCTTAACCTGTGAAGCTTTTAAAACAGCACTGAAGGAATTTCTATCTATGCTGGACTCTTATTGACTGATTTTTATTCATTATTTGGTCCAAGTATTCGATTTCATTAAATAAAAGTTTAGTTTTCATATTAAAGAAATTAATACGTTGGCAGAATTATATTTTTGTCTGCGAAAGTTATTTCAGTCAATGACTTACACACCTTCAGATTAAACGATTTTTTAAGATCACGAGAAACATTTTTGTCAATTGTGTCTAAACTTGACTGGTACTATATATTATTTTACATTAGATGTAATAGAATTATAATTAAATATTCTGACAATAATTTTTTAGTAATCGGTTGTTTACGACGTTAACAGAGTTGACAAAGTGATTTGACAATGTTGATCAAATATACTGTTGTGTATAAAGATACATGTTTTTAGCAGTAAAAGTCAAGTCATGTTTTACAGAAACATGACTTCACAGTCTCATAAGTAAAAAAAGATGGAGTTCTTTATTTTCCTAAAATTAAAGAGTGATGAAAGTCCAAAGTCCAATCTGACTTCCGCATACAACAGACATAATAATGGTACTCCACTAAATGCAAATGATGTGGTGGATCCATAAACAAACAAACACGTGTAGTAACTATGGTAAATGCGGCAGTTCCCTAATGTTTAGTGAACTCTGTGACAAACGATATGATCATGTATGTTGTTTTGGCGCCACCTGGCGGACAATAGGAGAACATGCACTTTACCGATGATCACTTTCACTTTTCGTTTACTCATTTATACAGTTTCAGTTTCATAAGTTAATTCAGCGAGTCTTTGCTTATAATGAAGGAAGTTTCACGCAAAATTACCCAGAAACACATATGATTAACTGATTTAGCCAGGTTTTCCTCTGTATCCTGAGGGGAATCGCATTTTACACTCCAGAGAATTCACAGAGAATTCACTTGAAGTCTTTATAAAGCTCTGTGTGACTATAAGAGAAAGATTTAGTATAAAGAAACTTCTCTTAACATCGACTAAAGAAAGCAGCTACGACTCGAAGTGAGGCAACACGTGCGTGTGTGTGTGTGTGTGTGTGTGAATGAGTAGATGTAGAATAATTGTGAGATCTACATGCAAATATAGTGACGTAAAAAAGAGGACATGATAGATGGTCGTCACCAGTGGAAAAGGCTCAACAGGTTCGTGTCGTCTTCATATCTTATAAAAATCTAAGGTGCCTGTAATTTTTTTTTTTAGAAATTAATGCTCCAGATTTAATAATTTATTATTCATAAAATACTATATTTCAAATTCATTTCAGTATTTCAATAGCGCTTTTTATATTTTTGCATTGAAACGTAAAAAACAGTACAGGAAAAGGAAAAAATAAAAATAGGTAAAATTATACATGACATTATTGAATACACGGTAAAGAATTTGCTGTTTGTAAGGACTGTAAATAATGAGGAGTAATTTTTTGTATTGTATAAGGCTGTTTTTACAGTATATAGTTTTTGTGACAGTATTGTATTTTGTGCAGTTAATTAATTAATTAATTAATTTCTGATGGCCATATATTTCTTTATACATATTTCATCAGTAAAATGAGCTAAAATGCCATTAAATACTGATAATATTTCAATAACAATAGTATTTCAAAACAATAATATTTTAAATTTTTAATATTTCAGAAACAGGTATATATTTTAAATAATTGCCAATAATGCCATGAGACATTGAGACAACATGCCCCGCTTTATGTTTCCCCTGTGTTGTACAGAATAATTGGGTCAGTATTTGTGTGACCTTTGATTTATGACCTACACGAATACAGTGAACTTTCGCTCACTGATAACGTAACAATGACTTAAAATTCATAAGAAATGCAGCAGCAGTACATTCACTAGCTGCCAGAGATCTAATCTAAAACCTGATTCATTCCTTGAGCTGAAGCGGGAACGTTTATTGGTAAATGTGTGTCACAATGTTTGATCAAAACCATCTGTGGCAACGTTTTTTTGGGCCGTGACAGTGTCACCAGTCTGACTTGAGCTGGCCTGCACAGTTTTTACAATCCCCATATGGGCTGGACTGCAAACTCTTTGTTCTCACACAGTCAGACTTGGTGGATTTGGTGAGGAGTCTGGATCTGATGAGTCAAGCCCTGGATCAGGGTTCGGGAGGACCCGTGAGGATCCACCTCTGTCTGGGTCAGTGCGGGTGATTCACACGTGGAGCTCAAAGTACCGTGACGTGTGTGTACGTGTGTGATTCATTTGACACACGCTTCAGTCCAGACTTTTATTCTGCTTAGTGGACAAAAATACAGAACACTGTTAAAAGAAAATGTTTTCCTTTAAATAAAAATATATGTATTTGGCAGATGCTTTTATCCAAAGCAACTTAGAGTGTGATCAAGCTATACAAGTTTAATGTATCTGGTTTCTCAAATTTTTTGTGGATAACACTAAAGAAAGGTTTTCCTGGATTTAAATAATTTCTAACCAAAAGGACAGCTACTTAAACACAAATGTAATAAGGAAATATCATAGATGTTTATTTTATATATATATATATATATATATATATATATATATATATATATATATATATATATATATATATATATTGTTTTTTGGAATAAAGCTACTTTTTAAAAAAGATTACAGACTTACTGACCCCACCCTAAAAGAAAAAATATAATTAAAGATTTTAAAGACAATTGTTCCTCTGTAGTACATACACAACCTAGACCTATAACCAAATTTTTAGTTTTTCATGTTTTATGGGTTCCTTCTATAGACATAATGATTTTTATACTGTTCAAACTATACTGTATATTGTATCACAAAAAAATTCTGCATTTATATATTTTCAAATAAAATATAATTTATTAGCTGTTTGCCTCATGGGGACCAAAAATGTCCCCACAAGGTCAAACATTACTGGTATTACTGGTATTACTATCTTTGTGGGGACATTTGGTTCCCAAACTGTAAGCTTTCCTGTAGCTCAGTTGGTAAAAGTCATGGGTTAGATCCCAGCACAAAAAAATGTATAGTATAATGCACTGTAAGTTGCTTTGGAGAAAAGTGTCTGCCAAATGTGTAAATGTACCAGGACCACACACACACACACACACACACACACACACACACACACACACACACACACACACACACACACACACACACACACACACACACACACACACACACGTTTCTCTACATTCTAAAAAAATTCTTTTTTAGAACTATCCCTTAACCCACACACAAACCCACACACTTTTAAATAAGCATCAATTAGTATGATTAATAACCAATTAGAGTTTTTCTGGTCCTTTACCATCATTGTGAGAACATTCTGTCCCACAATGTATAGAAACCCGTACACACACACAAACACAGACTGTTTAGGGATTAGGGTGTACAGATCTCCACAAAATGACAACCTGCGTGTCCTTTGTTTGTTTGTAATGGAAAGTTAAGGGCAATGGCGCTGTTAGGCGGTTTTGGGTTTGACGGTTTGCGTATAGATGGAGGTATTTTATGTTTGTAATGTGGGAGGATCCAGGTGTGATCCAGGGATAAGGCGCGCCTCAGGAAGTGAGTCACCTGCTCGGGGGAAGAGCTCAGAAATCAGGCCAGCACTCTAACAATTATCATAATTGTTCAAGTGATGACCAAAGGGATTATATGTAAGCTGATGAATGAATAAATTATTATAAAACACATACAAGAGCGCTTTGTATCCTATTACAAAAACTGCAGCACTTTATAACACTAATGTGACCCTGCCTGTGATTTACTGCGGTTTTCTGCATAAAATCATCCTACATAATGTAGAGAACATTCTGTAAAAATATAACCTTGATATCTTTAATATTGACTGAGTAATGACATGTCAAAGATTGTTATCATAGTGACATTTATAGGTGAAATCAAACTTTGATGCTCGTTATCTCAGAATATACTTTTGAGACTTTGTTTTACAAACACTGTCACAAAATATAAGTTTATCAAATTATCATTTGGACATTTCTAAAGCATGGCATGAGTCGTGTTGATCTTTTTTATTTTTTGTCAAAATATACGTACGGCTGAATTTCTGCAAACATATTCAAGTTTCCTGAACACTAAATAGTCAGACAAACAAACGTAAAACACATTGATAATAAAAGTTTTGCGATGATGTGGGCAGAAAGTGTGTGATAAAGCACCGGGTCAGCTGCTGATGAAGGAAAACAGGGCCAATGTGGGTCTGCGTGATTCATTCATAAAATCAAGTCTTTGACTCAGAACATATGAGTGATCAAACCCCTATCCAACCATCCAGCTCACTGTCCCGGGAGATGCAAAACCCCCGTCTAGACTGAGAGCAGACCGAGCGTGATTCACACATAACTACACACGCGCGTTTATGAGAGAGAGAAAGAGCCGGGTTTTGCGTTTAAAAGCATCTTTCTGTAATGCGTTACACCAGTGTAACCTGAATGCCAGGCTGCTCTGACACCTGACGTGCGCGCTCCATTATTCTTCTCTTACACGGCAGGCGCGGTCCTGCAGTGACGCGCTCGCACTCAAACACACCTTAACACACCTGAACGCTGCAGAAAGTTTGCTGACTCACCTCAACGTAAAAACGCACTTCAGAGGAAGCGGCTCGTTTCATTCTAGCTGGAGCTTCGGAGGGAGAGGATCACGAGCAGCATAGAGATTATTTAAGAGACGAAAGACAGAAGAAGATTCAGTTTTGTTGTTTTCAGACTCAAATGCAACAGGTAAGAGTAAAGTTTTTATTTCACTTTTGGACTCTCTTTTACAGTTAAATTGACATGGCATTTAAAGAGTTTAGATTGAAACATTGTGGCTTTGATTTGTTTGTGTTTCTAGGCTTCAATATGTGTAAAGAGATTTTTGCTCATCACTTTCCTAAGATGATTACATTTTCCGTTGGTGCATACAACTTTTCCGACTACTTTTACATGATCTGAACCTTAACAATAACCTTCTTTGTGACTAGTAATGCTTTTAAGGAGAAGGTTTTAATGTGTTGTTTTAAAGTTTCATTCAGATTGGACGAAGAAATGGGAATGTTTTCAGATGGGAAGAGAAAACGTGGCAAGATGTTGGCATAGCTGTTTGTGTTTACTGCCCTGCTATGCCTCCATATTGCCATTTTTTACTTCCATTTTCAGCACAAGCAAACGAAACGTGGCCAAGATGTATCACTTGTTCGATATTCTCTGTGAAATTTGATGTTTCTTACATATTGTGTTATGCTCATACTGTAAAAGCCATTCAATAAACAATTAATAGTGATGTAATCTAAACAGGTTATTGAACTGTTACAAAACTCAGATTGGTTTGGGACATACAGGCATAACCTAATAAATATAATTCTGGTCTCTAAAGTTGATTCATTTTTCCAAATTATGTATAAATTTATTAATTTATACATGTATGAAACCCATTTTTATCATTATATTACATTATACTATATAAATGAATAGTATTGGTAAATAAATATAACACATTGAAAAGTAATCAATCTTTTTGTTGGAAGTCTTTTATATGGAAGTCAATTATACAAACTAGATTAGCAATGTTTTATTATATAACAATGAATTTGATCATTTTATATTTTGTATTTTTGTATTCATTCTGATGCTACAGAAACAATAAGCAGTAAATAAAGGAAAATATATCTGAAGTTCATTTACTTTGAAGTGGTTTGATTAAGTAGGATGAATTGGAATTAAAGTAAAATTTTGATTACCTTATTCATGTTATTAAACAAAGGCATAAATAAAAAATGACAAATAAACAGTAATAGCTTCAACAAAATGAAGATAAAAAGAAAACACCTTAACATCTATTAAAATGAAGATGTTCTTCAGATTTGAGATGAATGGTTTTATGGTTTATGCTTAATATTACTAAGGTAGGATGAATCAGAGACGATTAGAAACTTAGGAACGCCTAACCTAAATTTGTGAACATGTCTTGTTCCGTAACAAGTTTGTCTACTGTACTGTATGTCAACGCTACTACTGTATATTCTACTTGTTCGGTGACAGAAATCTCATTAGTTGATCCATTTAAAAGGGCAAAAAATCCCAGATTACTTTAATTCATCTAAATGAGTTATAGGATCGTCTGCTGGAAACCGACCCAGTAACACACCCAGATATGAAGTTTTGGGCAGTAGAGTATTAATGCAGTTTAATCTCTGATGGTTAGTCAGCAGCGCTGTGCCCTTTAGATGCTCATGTGAAGTCTCCGATCAGGATTTACTAAAAATCATTCGATAAATCCAGTGTCAGAACTGAAGTTTTTTTCAGAATTTAACCCTTTTCTGGCCTCATCTGTTCTGGCCTCAACTAATATGTTCAACCTTATTTAACTCAGTATTCATCACTTTTACACCCTTACAGCAGTAAGATTCAAGTTATTTTTCAATGACAACAAACCAAATGTGTGTTGCTTTAGTATCTCATTATACTGGACAACCTTTAGCATTATTTTTAGATTATCATAAGACTCACGAAGTAGCTTCATAACAAACTGAAGAGAATTAATGGGAAAAAAATAAAAGGAGCTTTTTATTAAATTATGTAAGATTAATAATTTTTTTAGATATGAATACACAAATATCTATAAATCATAATGTTGCTTATTTGTTACGGGTTAAATTATTTACATAAATACAAATTACAGTTATCTTTATGTTTTGTATAACTGTTGTTGTTCACTTGTGCGATGGTGAACTTTTATTCAGTTCCATTTCTCAATGTTAAAGAACATTGAGAAATGTTTTTTTTTCTAAACTAGATAAATTAGTACTTCAATATTTTATGTTGTGGAGGCTTTACATTTTCACAGTCATACAGTAAAAGCCACTATCTATATAATTAAAAAAATGATATGAAAAGGGTAAAATCAATTTGTTTGTAGCACTTCTGTAATGACACCGTAAAGATTTTTTTTAAAACACGACTAGATACTTTTTAGTCTTCTTTTTGGAAAAGCAGCTGTAACACAAAATCTCTCGTTCTCACACACATTTAGAGAACATGCACGTCTGGGGCACAAAAAGTGTGTCAGAAAGAATTTCTTCTGGTGTGACTTCACAGGTGTGATTTATTCTACCTGCTGTAATGAAAGTGTGTGTGTGTGTGTGTGTGTCTGTGTGCGCTTTTTCCGGAGAAATTACATGCGCACACCTGAACATAATTTACGTGGCTCTTGACATGAGCTAAATCTGACAAAAACTGCCTTTGGTTATATCCTTAAAATAAAAATAATTGGGTATGTAATTCATAAAGTAATATTTTTTATTTAAATTAAAAATAGGTCAAACTATTTTACAATTTGGAAAAGGGTCTACAAAATGTAGAGGTTCATGTATTATTTATAATTTCTATTTTAATATTCATTATAGCAGTGAAGAGTTATATACAGCATAAAGTGAATTAATTTGTAATACACAATACATGACAAATCAATATAACCTGGAAAGATTCTATTTTTAATGTACCAGCTTTATAAAATATTGTAAATGGTAATAGCTGATTATCAAATCAATCATTTATTTACAATTATTTTCAAGAATAGATCTAAGATAGACCTACATAGTAGATTATAATTATAATAGATCTTTATCTATAATAATTATGATTAGATTAGTAGTAGGCTAATTGTTATTAGCAGTGTGATCATGTGTGATACGTGATGATTACCATTTTATCATACTGATAGCTCAGATGTCAATATTTAGTGGTTTTTAAAGCATGATTTTTTTATAGTCAGGTAAAGTGCTATTTTCAAAATGGTCACATCCATAACTTTCATAATTGTATTATTTAAAGATTTATCGCTTCTTTATTTTTTGGGTATTATTGCTTCTGGTTTGTGCATTTTAATTCACAAAAATACAAAGTATGTTGTCTTTTAAAAATGTGTGTTCTTTTCAGTCACAGCATTTCCTAAATAGATAACTCATGCATAGACAGATTTTTTGGTGTCTGGACTGAAAATGTCACGTTCATAACGTTGGAATTGCCTAGAAGACTCTCCAGGTGTTTTACAGCTCCTTAGTTCAATGTAACAGAAAGTGCAAAAATAACAAAAACATTTTTTGTTGTTGTGGAGATTACTTGCATTGATACATGTTGTATTGATTACTAAATAAGTTCAAAATATTAATAGTTTTCTTTCACAGACGTATTATTTTGCTTCGAAAGGCATTTATTAACTCACTGAAGTCACTTGGATTACGTAAATGATGGATTTTGGAGCTTCGACATTTTGGATAGCATTTTATATAACATTACTATTTTGTGTTCAACTTTATTAAGAAAGCCCTATATATATATATATATATCTGAGACGGGATAATTATGAGAAGTTTTATATTTGGGTGAACTATTCCTTTACCATTAGGAGTTACGTATACTATTACTCACTTACCACTAGATGGCACTGTTCCCAAACCTATGTGTTTGTGTGTGTATGCGTACTGCATTTAATTTTTTCTCTTGGCAGCACGCTAGCGAGTGTTAGTGTTGCTTTACTGAAGCCAAACTAAGCATATGAGTTGTCTAACCTTGATTAGGTTGTCCCAACTTGTGTGTGTGTACAGTTGTATGACCTTTGACCTCATGCCACCAGTCGCCTGGCAACAGTAGCAGTCCTCCCCAGTCGGATCCAAGTAGCCATCTGTGCGACAGAGACCGAATTACAATGCAACGCACACACACCTCATTTCTCTCCCAGTAGGTACAGCTGCAGCGATACATCACTGGATACACAGACTCACACAGATCACAAAACACACACCGCATCACCAGCAGACCTCCTGAAACACACATCATATCTGCCTGGATATACAGCGCCTCATCAGACAATCGAATTATCTTTTTGCCGTCAGCCATCACTCTTTTCATCTCTCATCATTTCATCAGCACACACACAGGGCTGAAACTGTGTGTGTGCTAAAATACCGTCCCACAAGGCAACTCAATTTAGGTGTCGTGTTGGTTTTACTGAAATCTCGTCCTGTCCTTTTGGAGTTGTAACTCATCGATTAAAAGCCAAAAGAGCGCAGCCTCTCTAACACTCCTCTCTGATTCTTTGTAATGCAACGCTTGCTGAAATATGAACCGAAGCACAGCAGACATAGACAGTTCTAATAAACTGAAAGATGATGCAGTTTGGAAGTTACTTAACCCGTCAATGTTTGCGATTGTGTATTTGTCTCGCTTGGGTTGCCGGGTAAAATTTATGTGTGTGTGGCTTCAAGAAGAAAGTTACATTGAATAAACACACTATATCTTGTTTTACTTTATTAGTATGACTGGCCCTTATAAAAACTAATCATGGTTTAACTATAGTAACCATGTATTTTCTTTTATTTGTAGTGAAACCATACAGAAGTAACCATCAATAAACCATTAATAATAATAACCACTCATATTTTAACTATAATATTTGTTGAACCATAACTGAATATACAAATAGTAATAAATACACTTAACAAACTGTTATGACACTTACTATAAAAAAATATGTCATTTTGACACAATATTTAAAGGGGTGGTATACCTTTACATACATACATTTTTTGTCACTATTTATTCACCCTTATGTAGTTCAAGACCAGTATATGACTCTTTCTTCTGTGAAAGAGAACACACAAGAAGATATTTTAAAAAATGTGTCTATAGAATGGAAGTCAAATGTTTTGCTACCTTCTTCAAAATGTCGTCTTCTGTGTTCATCAGAGAAAAAGCAAAGTACAGGTTTGGGATTACATGATGGTGTGTAAATGCTAAAAAAACATTTTTGGGTGAACTTTCCCTTTAAAATTTTCAAAAAATCAATTCAGATTGAAGGGTGAAGTAGCACTTTTATGTTTTTGTAAGTCCACGTTCAGCGGATTACAGGCACACTCATCATGTGTGCGCAGTATGAGTGTTTTTTTCCTTTTGCTCTTGAAATATTAAAAGAAGACAGCTAATATCTTGCTGTGTAATCCTCTGAATTGTTAATAATAGTGTTTCAAAACCCCTAAAAATGTCTAATTACCCAGTTTGCCATTGAGAATATGCTTGTGTAACATGTAGCATTGGATCAGACCCGAGTAGGTCAATGGCTTGTCAGCTCTTCTGTGTGAAAGAGAGGCGCAACGGTTACGGCAGAAGCCCTGAGAGTCCATCTGACCGCCAAACGTTCATTTGAAAACACTAGATGTTGTTGGAAGGTCAGTAGGATCATTACCTCAGCGGGGTGTTGATGTGCATTCAGACAGCACTCAGAATCCATCACTCCTCTCACGTTTTGTCATCTTGCAGCCTACTCACTAAAGAGAAACATTACCTAAAAAACCACTTGTTGCCGTAGAAACCCTGCATCCTACAAAAAAGTTGATTTCTCTTCATGTTTTTGAGCATATTTTTAACAGATCAAATTGAAAGTATGTTAGAAGTTATTTACTATGGATTGCACCATGTCTTCAGGGAAAATTACTTTAAAAGTAACTTTGCACTGGTTTTAACAGAAAACCAAATGTCCCCACAAATATAGGAATAGCAGTAAATTTTTTCGGGACATTTTTTTGGTCCCCACGAGGAAAACGAGGTTATAAATGGAACAGAATGATAGCAGAAAGTTTTCTGTGATGGTTAGGGTTTGGGTTAGGGGATAGAATATACAGTTGTATGTACAGTATAAAAGTCATTACGTGAGAAAGAGAGTGAGAAAGAGAGTGAGAGAGAGAGAGAGAGAGAGAGAGAGAAAGAGAGAGAGCGAGCGAGCGAGAGCGAAAGAGTGAGTGAGCGAGAGAGAGAGAGAGAGAGAGAGAGAGAGAGAGAGAGAGAGAGAGAGAGAGAGCGAGTGAGTGAGTGAGTGAGAAAGAGAGAGAGCGAGTGAGTGAGAGAGCGAGAGACAGAGAGAGACAGAGAGCGAGAGACAGAGAGCGAGAGCGAGAGAGAGAGCGAGAGGGGGGGAACAGATTGTTCTGGAAACCTTCAGTCCTGCCCTGTGATCCCTGACACCACAGTATCTAGCAGGTGGGAAAAACGACTGCTGAGAGTAGGGCAGCCAGTACACATCTGGCACAGCTGTTAAACACACACAAACACACACACACATCCCCTATCTCTCACCCTGAACCTAACCATCACACAAACATTTCTGCATTTTTAAATAAGCACCATTTAGTATAATAATCAATTTTCCTGATGATACAAGCAATGACACAACAGCCATCACTCAGTCTTCTCAGGCTCTAATCAACCAGACAAACAGCTTTTAAGAACTATAACAACAATAAAACGATAATCCTTACCTGTTGCTGGAGCCTTATGATGTCACAGTGTCTGCACAAATCTCTGGTTGAAATATCATAATTTTTATCACCTCCTTATAAAAACAGTACACAACTCCTTGTTCTTCTGGATAGTCTGGAATTTCAACAGGTCACTGTAATGCCAGCAAAACAGTAAAACAGTAATGTTCTCACGATCATCTTAAAGGAACAGTTTATCCAAAAATGAAAATGCAGACATGGCAACGTTAACTTTGAATCACATTGCTGATGCTAAAAAAAAAAGTGGTTTTGAATGATTATTATGTTCTTTCCTTATTGAAGCTGTGCTGCTGTATCTCCTGATCTCAGCATAAAAACATCTCCTGTGATGGTATGAGATTTACAATATTGCTGAGCAAAGATTCATGATGAATAATTTGACTTTCAAGTGCTCTTAAATGATCTTCAACACGTTTTCATCCGTGTGTACACCAGGCAGACAGAAATTAAAGGGTATTTCAACTACATTATCCTGGGATTGTAGAGTGTTTTCAGTCCGTTTAAAGAAGCTTTTAAAGCTGGACATATTCCTCTAGTGGAATGACGGGAAATTGGGGTGTGGAGTTACGCAACTGGGACTGTGTGAGGAATATGTTTTGTAGTAACGAAAATTGAGTCAGACCAATATTGAGTCAGTAACAACATTAATGACATGTTTGGCATCCTACTGAATGACCTCATGTTCAGTCTCTCTCTCTTTCATCGCTGGTTTGGGTTAAGAAACGGTAACAGCTTAGCTTATTGCATTCTGTCTGTTCATGTTTCTCCCCGCCGTCGTGTCTGCCCTGTACCCCGTTGCTTCTCTAACAGCTCCGACCCCCTTACACACACATACACAGTGCTGTCCAGCTGTTCACAGGTCATCAGTTCTGCTGCCTGCCGCAGGGACAGACCTTACGCCACAGAGAGAAGCTCATTACAGCCTTCTCGCGTCTGTTCTCTCTTTCATTATAAAGTTTGTGTCCTTCACTTCTGTGACCTCCTCTGTCTTTAGACAAACCTCAAACGTGGAATATATGCAGGAGATGTCGAAGGAATAGTTTACCCAAAAATTGAAGATATAATTACAATTTACTCATTCAATCTCAGCTGAACACAAAACAAAGGTTTTTATAAAAATGTCCATCCGTGTATAGGTCCTGACTTGTTGAAGCTCCAAAAAGCATACACCCATTATAAAAGTAATCCAGATGACTCCAATGGGTAAAAGGAGTCCTTTTATGCCCTATAAGTTATTTTAGGTCTACTAGAGGATACTAGAGTACATTTACATGCTTACTTGTTCAAAAAGCACATTGTTTTTTACATAATTTACATGATTGTACATTTGAAAACAATGGTACTTAAAGGGATAGTAAAAAATATTGTAAAAATGTCATTATGTCATTCAAACCCTGTATATGATTCTTTCTTTTGTGGAACAAAACTTTTTTTGCAAAAAAGCTGGTTACCGGTACCCATTGACTTCCATTGTATCTTGTGTTCATACTATGAAAGTGAATGGGTGCCGGTAACCAGCATTTTGCAAAATATCTCCTTCTGTGTTCTGCTGAAGCAAGAAAGTCATACAGGTTTGACATGACATGAGGGTGAATACTAAAAGAATTTTTATTTCTGGGTGAACTATCCCTTTAATATCACTAAAAGTGGATCCTACAGGACATGAGTGAAATGTATATTTCTGAAACTAAGAGAAGTGCAGGAAAGAGCCACAGAGTCTGTGAAATGAAACTCGCGGGACTCGGCAGAGTGTGCAAATGTTTAATGTGTGACTGTACGTATAAAGCAATAAGCAGAACAAACATCTCAGTAGCGGAGTCACAGAGACTGGGAGTGAATATAAATGCAGAGTAAACGAAAGGACGGAGAGCTGGTAAATGTGTGAGGTATAAATGTTACTCTGCATTTCCTATTGCACATATAACCTCGATTACAGTACGAGCACAACCTGACGTGACCAAAATCCACATCAACATGGTCTTTGGAAGGTCACGGGCCATTATAATAATAAAAATAACGACAACCAAACTGAGATTTCTTTCTCTATATAAAGTTAAACACAACTCAACTTCAAACATGCAAAGTCCTTTACTATTTAGCAAATTTGTATCATTAAAATGCAAGCTATTAACAGTTATTGCTGTTCCGTGCTAAAATAAAAGAAAGAGAAAACTATTTAAACTTTTGATTGGTAGTGCATATTTTTAATAATCTCTTAGCATTTGGCAAAAAATATAAAATGCATTTCATATAAAATATTATTCTGTTGCAGTAAAATGTGGAGTATAATATTTATTTCATTAAAATAATCTTTGATATATGATAAAAATATTTAATAAATTCTTCCCCTGAGTAAAATAAAGTAGAATAAATTATTTTTCCAGAATGGCTCTGTTCTTGTATATGATCATTTGAACGAAATCTTTAACAATATTAAGTATAATTCTAAAAACTGAATAAATAAATGTGTCAAAGTGCCTGTTGCAGCCTCGGCTGTCTGGATTCAAGTGGCAGATGTTTGTATCTCATCACTCAGATCTACAGAGTTATCAAACACACCGTCCTCTTCATCACGCTGCAGCCGTGCGAAACTTACAAACACCTGAGAAAGAAAGAGAGAAATCAGGAATGGGTAAGAAATGTTGCATATACAACCTTTTTTTAGACAGAAATCTAGAATAATACAAAAAAAAAAGATTTATATATTGTATGAGTTTATTTTAGTTTTTGTTGTGTCATGGCTGCTCTTGTTTTAGAAGAGACGACGGTTGACCTTTGAGAGATCTCTGCAGGACACGGTCGTTCACTTTGAAGCTAATCTTCATTTGTCAACCATCTGCTGGTGCTCGTAATGTCAAGCAGTGTGTATATGTGTGTGTGTGCTTTACCTGGTCTAATGTAGTTTGGGACACAGAGTAGTCCTCCACCCCCAGCGTACGCTGATGTTTGTTGAGCTGGCTGAAGATGTGTGCGAGAGCGCCCTCCCCCTGTGGTATCTGGTACTGCAGCGTGTTGTGATGTTTCTCTTTCAGAACACTTCCGGGAAACGTGTCGCGCATAAATGTCTCCACCACACCCAGATCGGTCCGATCCGCACACACGCGCACAATCACAGTATAACCGTCGCCGAACCTACAACACACAGTTGAAGCATGTAATATATAATAACATAATCCCATTAAATGGAATTATAAAAATAACACGTTTCACAAACACTCCCATCATTTAACAGTGGTTTTACAAACAGGAATTTCTGCATCAAATGTATGTGATTGGTTGAGTCAGTGTTGCTTTGTCTGGCTGATTAGGACACTTAGAGAAGCAGAATGATCTTTACATTGGTTCAGGGAAATCAACTTTTTTTACAGTAACGTACAAAATAACACACTTCCTCTTATTTAAAATATAAAGTTGTTGAACATCAAAAAACATCATAATCCCAGTTTCCTGCTGAGGAATGTGGTTCAACCAAATTACAGCAAACTTCAAAGGAAAAAAAACAGATCTTCTAGAATCAGGGATGTATCTAGCACCCTAATGCAATCCGATCTGCCACATCTCTCACCTCCTTTAAGAAACAGCTAAAAACACACCTCTTTCACGAACACCTGACATCATAAAACAACCTTTTTTCTTTCCTCTACAGGTCCTTATCTAGCACTGCAAAACATTGTAAACTTAGGAAAGCACTTCTTAGTACTATTGTTGCCGCTCTTGATGTGTCGCTTAATTTTCTCCTTATATTTGTAAGTCGCTTTGGACAAAAGCGTCAGCTAAATGCCTAAATGTAAATGTAGCACAATTTCACCTTGAAGCCTTGTAATAACATTATTCCAACAAACAGAGATCAGATGCACAAGAACAAACACAGAAAGGGTGTTTGTCCTTCTTTATGCACAGCACCTAGCTAAAAGTAATCAGATAAATATGCAGCATTTTCATTCAAGTCAGAATTCCCAATTTCCTGCTTGGAAAAGTGTGAAAGAAGTTTGACATCCAGCTTGGAAACTTATAGGAACCTTCTGTGCAGATGACCTCACATGAACTTGGAGAACCTCACCTTACCATGAAAAATAAAGTTTTAAAAGTTTAAAAAGTTTTATTTAAACTGATAGCTCAGATGTCAATATTTGGTGGTTTAAATACCCATGTGAGATCTCTCTGAAAGTTGTAAAAGCATTTTTTAATGTTTAAATCATGATTTTTCATAGTCAGTGAAGTGTTGCTTTTATAATGATCACGTCCACAACAGTCCATATTCCTAATAAATGTGCACATATTTCTTCTGCATTTATTATGTATTTTCCTTTTGGTTCGTTACAAAGGATGTTGCCTTAAAAACGTGCGTTCATATGTCACATATGTCACACAGTTTCTAGTCTTAGATTTAATAAATTTGCTGCATTATTCAGATGGAAAACAGACCTTATGTTAGAAAAACCAATCAAATCATAACAAATACAAACAAATGCACTCTGATATTTATTTGATGGTAAATGTAAGTGCACAATACTGTGCATTGTGCACAAAACAGCAGAGAATTTGTTGTTTCAAACAAACACCGTGCATATGTGTGAAAAGCATATTCCAATTTATATTCTGTGTAAAGTGTGAAGCAGTAGATTGCTGTGAAATGTAGACAACCCTTTCTCATCTCTCTACATTACTGCAGTGCATTAAGAACGTTTTTATTCATCCTGTTAAAGAACAAAGACACAAAAGTCTTACACAAAAGTGCGTAATACACACAGGCTCGGAGTTAAGTGAATGAGACGCTTGCATACACTCTTGTAAGCGCAATGTGACTCTAGTAATGGAGAGATTTGATTGGTGACTGACAGGCTTACAGGCATTTATATTGGACAGCTGTTTATTTAGGAGCTGCTGGAGGCGGATGTGTTTACTTAAAGGTTTGAGTTTATGAACACACTCGGCATCGCTATGATTTTGTGAGAGTTACCGCTTGCTGTAAGAGTAATAAAAACACAATGATAATGGACAGTGTGTGTGCCCAGTTTCCAAGTCATCAGTATATTACAATAAGCACAGGTTATGTAATAGCTATAAAGACACATGCATATTGTAAATTAACCAAATCATTATTTATTTATTTATTTTATATAATAATATGTGTTACATAAATAAATAAATATGGATGTAACATCCACTAAGATTTTATATTTATAAACAATGCAGAATCTGAGCAGTTGATGCAACATCAATTATGAATTATTTTTTAATTATATTGTGCACTAGAACCCCCCTAATCTGTGTGACTTTGTATTTGATGAACTTTCTAAAAGAACCAGGACAATGCCATGCAAATGTCAACCTCACCATGAACAAAAATAGTTTTTTACCAAAGGTTTACGTCATACTGATAGCTCAGATGTCAATATTTGGTGGTTCACATACATGTGAGGTTTCTCTTGAAGTTTTTATATTTAAAGCATTTTTTATGTTTCAGGCATGACAGTCCATATTCCTCATGAATAGGCACATTTGAAGAGTCATCTCTTCTCCATGTGATAGTATTTATTGCTTCTGGTTTGTGCATTTTAATTCATAGAAATCCTCTCAAAAATGTGTGTTCTTTTTTGTCACGTTCATTTATTTGTCACAACGCATGTATATTTCCATTTTTCAAATAGATAACATCTGCGTAGACTAATATTTTTTTGATGTCTGGACTCTATCAACAGGGCTTTACTAAAATATGAACAGATGGTACAATATATTGGTAATTAATACATTCTGTGAACATTAATATTTAAAGTTTTGACTAAAAATGTCACATTCATAATGTTGGAATTGCACTCCAGTGAAAAATTACAGGGGAATTCTACAGATGTCTCCTGCTCGATGTGCAAAGAGCAACGAGCACTGAGCAGGGGCAGGGAGCAGGGACTGTGAATGCAAACACAGCAGGAATGATGTTGCCCTAAAGATGGCAGCAGACACACGCCACAGGGGGAAGAAAAAGAGGAAACAGAGGAAGATAAAGTGATGTAATAAACACACCCGCCTAAACGGAGAACGTCCCGAGAGAGAGAGAGAGAGAGTGAGAGAGATACAGAGAAAGAGAGAGACAGAGAGAGAGACAGAGAGAGAGAGAGAGAGAGAGAGAGAGAGAGAGAGAGAGAGAGAGAGAGAGAGAGAGAGAGAGAGAGAGAGAGAGAGAGAGAGAGAGAGAGAGAGAGAGAGAGAGAGAGAGAGAGAGAGAGAGAGAGAGAGAGAGAGAGAGGTGTGGAGGTGGATCATGGCAGGAGTTCTTAATTGCTTCTTCACTCATTAATGTCCACACCTCCAGAATCATTCATTACAGCTCAAAACAGAGAGAAAGAGAGTGAGAAAGAGAATTCTGCCACAATGAATTACAGTGAACAATGATTAAATGAATTAATAACACTCGTAAAATTAAACTATTTGTAAAACACGTCTTTACACTGTTCCAAAATTTAGTGTGCTGCCTGGGAAAAGACATGATGTTCTGCTGACATCAGCTTTTTTTGCCAAGATGTGTTTGTGGATCTTTGTTCATCGCAAAACAACTTTTGTGTCAAAATAAAATCCTAACCTAAAAACCCTATCCATATCCCAAACCCTCTCTTAATGATAACGAAAGACTGATAACAATCATATATCCAAACCAGGCCAATGTCTAACCATAATATGAAGAATTAACCTAATGCTGCAATCTGATTGGTTGATGGAATAGTGGTCAAGGAACATGACCTACTTAGAGTGAAATCACATTCACTGAACAAACCTCTTACTGAGCAAACTAAAGAGGGTTGTGTCAAGCAAGAAGAAAAAGAAGATGATGGAGGATCTCGGGAGGAACCAGACGCAGGTGGGGAAACTTGTAGCAGGTGTAACAAGTATACATGCTTAAAAAATGAATGTAAAATGTCACACACTCACCTGCTCTTAAGGTGTTGAATGCTGCCCAGACATTTAAACTGTCCGTTCACCATGATGGCCATGCGAGTGCACAAAGCTTCACATTCCTCCATACTGAAACGAGAGAAAGAAAGCATGGCGGCATTATTGAGATTTATCGCTGGTTGTGTTCGCCTCATTTTGGACAATTCTCAGTGAATCTCCAAAAACGTATCTTTCAAGTGAGAACAAGCCATTCATCTGGCACAGCCGTCCAGACAAAATCACACCAACGGTCAGATTTGTGCCAAATTGCAGGACAAAGAAACACATTAACGCAAAAGCAGCTTTCAGACTTCACGCCTGTTGCATGCAAATATGACAAAACCTTTCAGAAAACATTTAAATGGAGATCAGACACTAGGAGACATAGCTAAAGCTACTGAAGCTCGAGAAATAATTTGATGGTTTGCATTCTGCTGTTTCTGACGGCTTGTGCATCTTGTGTGTGATGTCATCTTTCCAGTTGTGCACGAACAACAGCGCATATACAAGTGAAAGAACGTACAAATGGAAGGGTGTTTAATTTTTGTATATTCTACATTTTTGTATAACAAACACAACAGCCACTCCAGAACACAGAAAGCAAAGTACACCTGACCTGATAACTAGTGACCTGCTAGAGAGACATCTTCATATCTAATGAGGAATGTCTTTAATCAGATTTTCGTCTGGTATTTAGATCTTGAAACATCTCGAGACACGTTACCTGTGTGAGGTGAGTATAACAGATCTACCCTCCTTGATGACACTGAGGATACAGTCCCAGAGAAATCGTCTCGCTTTGGGGTCCATACCTGTGGTGGGTTCATCCTGCAAACAAACACGCACGTTACTTATCTATCTAAATAAAGACATTCCATTGACTCCACCTAGTTTTATATAAATACTATAACCAAATGCTAACATACACTCTTAACACTTTCTCCATTTTTACAATTTGAAATAATTTACTATATTTTTATAGTGTTGTTAGAAATGAGGACTTCCCCAAAAGGAGGTTTTACTGCAGAATTTGCTCACTAATTTGTCCTTAAATTTAGTTCATAAGTGAATAAGTAAATACACAGTCTAATTATGAATCATACGTTGCTGGTCATCTGACAAAAAAGACGAAAGAAACTCATAATAATTCTTTCTTTGTTAAGTGTTTAGCTCATTGTAATCAATATTGTTTCTCCTTCCATAAATGTTGTGTCTGGAAACTCCTACAAATGCATATGCAATAAGGTTAGTCGCAAAAACAAATATGCCACACCTCTTCAGCGCTAATTATTCACTGCGCGTCTTCAGTAAATACTGACAGTCGTTATTTAACGCCAAAATGATGGTTTGCGTTGGCGCAAGCTGTTAGTATATTTGGCCCATAGTGTTAATTGGGTTTATTAAATTTTCATACTCGTTTCATTGTCTAACAATAGAAATGAAAAATATGTAAACAATAACGTAATTAGGCGTTTGGCTGCTTTAAAACACAATACGCGAACTTAGAGAAATGAAATAAAGCAAGAAGCGCTGCCATTACACAGCATGGCAATTCTAATGACTATTAGTCAACTTTCTTGAAAATTGACAACAATACTTGAACGCTTTTTCAAACGTAGCGGCTAATGCTACAGATTTGACAGGTGACCCTTGATCTCTGTATCAGAGAACAATCAGGAAACGGATGGAAGGACACAATTCTCCTTGTCAGTTCTCAGACGCGCCGCGAGCGCTAGCCCTGTAATTCAGCCGTTAATTAACATCGGCGGCGAGTGAATCAGGAGTTCTTCAGCAGGTTATGAACGCGGATTACTTCATACGAGCCTCCGTCAGGCAGAATGAGATTTTAATGCCAGCAAACAGACAAAGAGTGTGTGTGGAATTTCAAATCTCGCTGGAAATACATTAAAAACGTCCCAGGAGTGACCTCCAGCCCTCTGTTCTGCTCTTCTTTAATCTTCTCTATCATTATTCCGCTCTTCATTTTATCCTTAATCCTCAAGGACGTTCATTCAAGTGTGCGAGTTTACTTAGCTTTACTTTGTGGACAAAGCTGTCCCCAGAAGTTCGCAAAATCTGATAAAACCTCCCGTCAGTGGTGTCGTCAGAGGTGAAACAATTCATAAAGAAAAGGTTTTTCATTCTAACAGTGTACTGTGTCTTTGTAGTGGCAGGGTCAGGGTTTGTCTATAGCAATTATAATCTGGTTGGTATAAAAGTGTTATTTCTCTCCTAGTCAATGGCCTGATGGGTGAGAGAGTTTGAGAGCCGTGTTGCATTCACTGACTATGATATTTGGTTTGTTGCTATGTATTGAACATTGTTGTTATTTATTCTGCATATTGAAATGTTTTATGTTAAATACTGAAAAATTGTGAGAATGATTTGTGATAATCTTAGAAACATCCAACAAATCTCATTTATGTCACTGAGCCAGCGGAAAAGTGGTCAACATGACAAATATCTGTAATGCAAGAGTCCAGATCCGTGCCACAGAGAGAAAAATACATAGTTTATCGACACACAGACACATTTGTACAGGACAGGTGAAGGGAATTAGAACGGTGGGCGTGACTTACGAGGAAGACCAGAGGAGGACAGCCAATCAGAGCCATGGCAGTGGAGAGTTTGCGTTTGTTCCCGCCACTGTAGGTTCCGGCAGATTTCTCGGAGTATTTCACAAGGCCAAGCTTTTGAATACCCCACTCAGCCACCTCGAAACCGTGAGAGATACAGAATATCATTCTACACCTTCTATTAGTGTCTATTAGTGTTAGTGGCAAAATGTAAAAAATGTGTCAAATTACACAAACTCATATTCTATAAGGACAAGTTGAGATACAAAAATGAATACAATGAAAATGCTGGCTGTGTTACCATGACGACCTCTTTTTCCGGAACACCTCTCAGTCGAGCATAGAACTCCAAGTGCTCTCGTCCCGTCAGCAGGTCGTCTATCGCATCAAACTGAGGACAATATCCCATATTCTGCTGAACCAGCTGCATTTCGGTACGGATGCTGGAAAATTAAGCACAAGTTTTACAACTAAGTTTAATTATTTAAAAATCATTGAACATTTATTACGGCTGGTATGTGTCAATCAGTTTGATTGACAAAATGACAAACGCCAATGAACTTTGCTTTGTTAAATACAAAGCAACATGGTAAAATCATGAAGAGTACCCTGGCAACGGCATAGCAACACCCTATAGTGTGTTTCGTCCATCCCCAAGTCAAAAGTTTGGAGACACTTACTCGCCACTGTTCAGATTTTTCCCCACATGTTAGAACAGGAGTAAACTCATCAAAACCATGAAATAACACAGTTGTAACTGTGGGATTAAGTTGTGACTAAGAATATCCAAAATAAATGAACACCATGTTATATTTGATCGTCTTTAAAAGTAGTCACCCTTGAATTTGTAAAATCATACTCTTGATGTTTTATCATCCAGCTTCTTGAGATCTTAACCTGAGAAGCAACTGAAGGAATTTCTATCTATGCTGGACTCTTATTGGCTGATTTTTATTCATTATTTGGTCCAAGTAATCCATTTTCAAAATATTGTTTTATAATAAAATCAAGAAATTAATGTTAACAAAATTATATTTTTATCTTCAAAAGTATTTCAAACATTGACATATACGGCACACCTTCAGATTAAATTGTTTTTAACATCATGAGAAACATTTTTGTCAATTGTGTCTAAACTTTTGACTGGTACTGTATATAGACCCACACTTGGGGTTGAAATGACTCATGTCAGGTCTCACTTTAAACTTTGAAACTTTTAAAAGTGTTTGTCAGAGAGAGTAGGACAATAAAAATCCTCCTTGTTTCCACTGTGAGGACAACTGACACAATGTTTACAAGCGCATCACTGTGTCTGATAAAGGCTTAGCAGACGGTCTCTCTCTCTCTCTCTCTCTCTCTCTCTCTCTCTCTCTCTCTCTCTCTCTCTCTCTCTCACACACACACACACACACACACACACACACCAGAACAACAGCACTAGTTGTAAAAATGTGAAATTGGAAAGGTAAACGCTGAAGTGATTGACAGCTGTGGTTCCCGCCCCTCATACATTCACGTTTTTTCAATAGTGGAGAGAAACAAGGACAAACAGAGACGAGGCAGGAATGAGAAATGTTAAGGACTGAAGACAGTGAAGAGGAATGATGTCTGTTTTCATCCCTCGTCTCTCTGATCTCTCTTTTCTCACAGATTGAATAATGGAGACTCGAGACAGAGATGGGAAGAGCAGGAGACGGCCGTGCCAGAGCTGTTGGACGGAGCTTTTGATAATAGAATTATTAAATCTATTTAATAATCACAATAGATTTTAGTAATACATTACCATTTTCCACGTGCCATCGTTCTGAGCCAACGATCACTTTTGCATAGCAACTAACTATCAATGCCCAGAACAGCTGAATACAGCTGACCCTGAATCAGAACCACAAAGAACGCCTTTAGAATAAGAAATCGGGTCGGGCCGGCAATGATGTTGTGATGAAACAGACGCAGTGAGTGATGAAGATCCTTCAGAAAGCTACAGTGTGCAGAAAACAAGCTGCTTTTTTAATCAATTTACTGTGATGATGTAGAATGTGATGTGGGGATCCTGACATTGTGATGTGATTATGTGCTCAAACTAATCATAACTTAAAATATAACATCATAACATCCTTCAAATAAGAGAGAGGGAAAACAGGTTGATAAGAATGGTACAGATTAAAGATTTAAGACTAAGATTTGTTTGTACCTGTATCCATTCAGGAAGGCGTCTCCACATGTCGGGCTGATGTCTCCAGTTAGCATCTTAAATGTTGTAGTTTTACCTGCTCCATTTATCCCCAGCAAACCAAAACACTACAACACACACACAAACACCTTTCTTTAGTTTATGGAATATTTAAATTAAACAATAATTACAAAACACTAAAGTCACCATTTTTTAGAATAGAAATGTGAGTGAATATTTGTATGTGTGTGATTTACTTCTCCAGCAGGAACGCCCATACAGATTTTGTCCACGGCTGGGGTGAGCTTCACACGGTACATCTGACACACAGAGAAAAAGAAATGACTCAGTAAGCTAAAATAATTTGTCATTCCTGTATGAACACACACAGACACATACTAAACACATTCAGTAGCTCTAATAGTCCAATAATGATTCATCATCAAAGTGCAGGAAAGATTTTTCACGGTGTCATTTCACACATGCACCTGCACATCTAATCCTAATAGAAATCTGACTGCTGTCCTTGAAGAGATCTGAGCTGACACAGAATTGGATAAAGTAAAGTAAATTAGAATAGAGGAGGATTTAGGGTGAAGGGACGTCGGCTGAATCTTCATCTCTATCTGGCAGGCGTATGCTTAGAAACTTAAAATTATGACTGATGGGACCAAATGATCAGGCTTCTTCCAGATCATTTAAATTCTTATTTTAACTGGTGAAACCCAAATGTCAAAGAAAGCAAGCATTGATATGTTTCATACTCTTCAGACAATACACAATATCACATAATATTACACAATATCTATTCATTAAAAATAATACTGGTGGTAATGCTGTAAATAAGTTTTCTGCCTTCTCTTATAAAACTAATGCTAGTAAAACCTACATACAGTCATCAACAAATTTGACACATTTTTTATTGCATTGCTTAAAACATATTAAAGATTAGTGGACAGGCTGTCGCTTCATTATATGATAAGCTATTTCCTCACAAACCCAGCAGTTTACTCAGTGTACTGAAGCATCTCCTCCATTGACATCCATTAAAATGTACTGGAGCTTAACCTTTAGCAGCTTGCAAGTACCTCACTAAGGTTATAAAAAAAAGGAATTGAGGTATTATTATATAAAAGCAGAAAGTGTGATTTTCTAGAATGTACAAAATCCCACTTAAACGGCACCAAAGTGTCATAATTACAAGCTGAAGATTTCATGGTAGCGAGCAATTGTAATACACAAATTAAATCTATTTTTTCACACTTTCATTCACACAATAGTATTACATTTCATATTATTCTCTGTGGCTGCACAAGAATGATAAGATATATGAACAAAATATCAAATCAACACGTTTAGTAATAGTATCAAGTGGTACAAAATGATCTGGATGCACATCATAACATCCAAATTTAACACGTAGAGACTTCCCAGGAGGATTATTTTACTGAGGTCATAAAAGCAGTAAGTATCAGAAGTCAAGAACAGGAAGTACCTGATTGAGATCGTAAACACACAAACTTTCAGTTACCTTACTGAGGTCACAGATTCGGAGCAGGTCATTCTGAGCTCCACCCTGATGCACACGTTCACGCTCACGAGCGACATCTTCATCCTCTTTTCCTGCAGATGTTGGTAATGTATTTAAGGATCTAGAGCTAAAGTGAACACAAATCACAGTTTAAGTCATGTGTATACTCCAGTATGAGCGCTCAACAGACATATCAAGTTATCAGCATATATTTATAGGTAACAGCTGTTTTAAAACAGGCTTAAAGAGGTGTTTGTAGACGTGTAAAAGAATGTGTATCTCTCACAAAGGTTTGCAGAAGAACTTGTACTGAATGAGCAGGGTCAGGGTGAACATTACACCTCCCTGGATGGACATGGCAAACAGATTCTTGCCCACCATGTCCCAGCTGAGAGGATTTTTAAAGCGGTCTTCACCTAAAGAGAGAGAGATAATAAGCAAGAGAGATCGAAATCAGCGACACACACAACACATGTGCGTGTGTGAACATCTTACCCAGGTTTTGATAGAGGGTCCCAATGGCCTGGTTTTTAGCCATGTCCATGAGTCCTCGGCCCAAGCAGAAATGAGGAAACACCAGAAGAGCCTGTTTCACCATGTCATTGATCCGTGTTATATTCTAGAGATACAAATAGACAAACAAAGGGTAGGAGATATTAAACACAACATCTATCAAGGTTCAACACTTGTCTAGGTCACAATGATTTATGTTAACCTGATAACTGTCACAGCACAAATTGAGTATACACATAAACATGCACATCCACATTTTTTATATTTTTAGAAGTCTTCTAAAATTTTTAGGTATTTGTATTAATTACAGTAACATTACCATTTTTTAATAAATAATTTTTTGTTTATTGTAATGAAAATTGGCCAATTATTTCATCGCGAGTCTTACCTTTCCATCAATTTATAGTTTAATTTATAGTTAACCATCAATTTGTAGTCATGATTAGACTAAAATTCAACTATGAAATATTAAAGTGGATAGGGAAATACCACAGGTGTTCCTCCAGAGGAATAGTGACAGTTAACAGAGAAGTTGCACATGGACAAAACTAATGAATTTTTATAAAATGTAGTGATCCTGGGCTACTTTATAGAAGGCAAAACATGCTGTAATCCTTAAAACACAGGAAGTTGAAAAGGCTGAAAAAATAACTGATGCGGCCTGGAGGAGGTATAAATTATGGAGAAATTACAACTTTCCCTGACCTCCCCATCTAAACCTAATCCAGTCCAGATAGAGTCTGGGATGAGATGAAGTCAGCACATCATCTCATTGCGTGAGTGAAATGTTTGCCTTTTTCATATATCTAAAAATATTGCAAACTAGGGGCCTTCATTTTGCCGACTTAATAAAAAACAAGACATTATGATTACAAAAATGTTAACGTTTAACCATTTACCAAACCTAAAGTACCATGTACTACAATTGGTAGTTTTATACAAAGGTAGGTTGAATTCAACTGTCACTCTCAATGAATAACTTTTTCATTATTTTTAATATTTAACAAAACTTCATATTTGTTTCATTGATGTGTGGACCAAATTGGTAGCTGATGACAGAGGTGAATCTTAGGACAGAATCTTCACGCATGATTCCAATTCATACATGTGAAATCTAAGGTGGATAAAATATTGTCGGGCTGACAGTCGGGTTGTCTCCAGCAGTGTGCGATTCATCAAACACACTCTCACACAGCTGCTGGAATCACGGGACAGTTACCACGCCAACTCTGAGCCTGATGCTCATAAATCATCAGCCATACCACAGAGAGAGAAATCTCACAGGATTCTTACTGACCCATATTCTCCAAAACACACACAGGCGCACTCCATCAAAGCTGGACGGCTTGCTGTAAAATTATGACAATGGTAATCGAGGTAATACACACGATTACACTCTTACGATAACAACCATACTATACGCACTCCACAAAAAACAGTCAGAAAAAGGGCTGTGCGTTGATAAATCAATTGAGCATGATTCATGAGCATAATAAAAACAACAGGAAGCATTTAGGTACAGGAATAAAACTAATTTCACATTATGTGTGAGTGATCATTTTTACAGTGTTATGCAATCTGAATATCTCATTTGTAATCAAGCAGCTCAGAGATAAAATAGAGACAAATGTGTCTTTGCTGTTTCTTCAAACTACACTGGCGAAATGAACCCAATCTAGCTGTGCCAAAGGAAAAACAAAATTCAGAGCTGAGACATAAACCAATAAAACAGCATTATTCATCCTCGGACGCTACAGTGAAACATATGAAATAACACTGACAGAAGCTAGGAGATGTGATGAGAGACGGGGCATTTGGGGGCACTTTTGATTGGACTGAACATGGTCACGGTGGGATTGGGTGCGAAACAGACATTCATTACTAGACCTGACACTTCTACAACATCTTCTGACATTTCTACGTGTCTGCTCTGTTCTTTATCTAGCACACTCGCCCCCCAGAGAGAGAGAGAGAGAGAGAGAGAGAGAGAGAGAGAGAGAGAGAGAGAGAGAGAGAGAGAGAGAGAGAGAGAGAGAGAGAGAGAGAGAGAGAGAGAGAGAGAGAGAGAGAGAGAGAGAGAGAGAGAGAGAGAGAGAGAGAGAGAGAGAGAGAGAGAGAGAGAGAGAGAGAGAGAGAGAGAGAGAGAGAGAGAGAGAGAGAGAGATCTTTAAGTTTAAATGGACTCGCTGTCAATAATGTAACAGCGGCTACAGTGCTGTCTCTCTCCGAAACTTTACTAGAAATAAAACATCAGAGAGGATTGTGGGTAGAGGCGGAGAGCATGAAGAGAGGAGGAGAGAGACACCGTCCAGTCTTGCTAGTCCATGCGGTCTGGAAAACCAAGACAACCTTGTAATGCAGACTGCAGGGAAATGGGAAAATTACTAAAATGATAGTAGGAGATATCAAGCAGGAAAATCGCACCTTTACATCTATTCTACATGTCACGGCTTCTGAAGTCAGCCAATCAGAATGTGCCAAATGACTGAGATGCACAGATGTGTCTCCAAGTTCAAAGTTGTCATAAAATTAAACCTGACAACTGATGGTTTTCTTTTATGGAATATTGTAGTATTTTTTATGCATAACTTATCAGTGCACTTCATTATGTTATTTAATTCATGTGTCCTCATAATCTTTAATCAAAAACGGTAATGACCACTCTTCACTTCCTGTCATGAGGAATGGCACGAGGGCGTGACTATCGGAGACTCCTTTACGCCAGTGCCCTCTTGATATACGAAATCAATCCCAGCCCTACAGATTTCCTCGTTTTAGAAACCGTTTTGCTTGGACATAGGTCACAATACGGAAAAGAAGACAATTTCTACTTCCGTTTAATGCTTTAATGTTTTGCTAACATGATCTAAGAAGTTTTCAGCAACAAGTAATTCATCTTCGAAGACAAAGTAAACGCTTTGTGACATGACGTTTAATATGTTATGTGGAATAAAATGTTGGACTAATGAGATGTCACTGTGGGCGGGGCTACCAGCAGCTGTATGTCACTGTGATTGGTGAGGATAAAACTGATATTTACATGGAATAAATAGCTTTTTCTTTAATTTGGGTTAATATGCCTGGTTAGGAAACACACGCTTGAAGAGCCTATGGCTGTGTGATTTCTAAGAACACTAGGAAGAGGGACATTTTATGTGTATTATTGCAAAAGTACAATCGTACAACATCCTTAATATACACAATAAAGACAAATGCATTTTCTCTGTGGACATTAAGTAAATTGTGTTTGTGTGTCTTTGTGGTTGTGTGTGTGTACCGGGTCGTCGAACAGCTCCATGACAAATGTGGCCACACTGCCATTAATACCAATGAAGAGGTTGATGCAGGTAAGAACAACATACGCTGTGCTGGGGACGCTGAACACAAAGGAGGCTGGATACATCATGGGGGTGATGGACCAGCTGTAAAAACACAACAACACAAATGCTCAAACACACAACATGCTTTTAAATACAAATACAATACAAATGTTTTAACCTGTTAACTGTCACCGTTCCTCAGTAGGAACACTTCTGTTATTCATAGCTGAATTTTAAACTAATCATGAGAAACTATACATTGATGGAAAGGTATAGGACACAAGATGAAATATTTGACACATTTTCATAACTATAAACATAAACAAAAAAAGATGTTAAAGGGGCCATATGATGGTTCTAAAAAGAACATGCAATGTGTTTACATGGTTTTAGGGTTTAAAAAGTCATACCAGAGATTATTGTTGCCTGTCTATGCTCAGCCTTTCTGAAACGTGTTGAGTTTTACTATCGTTCTGAAAAGCGCAGTGTGCTCTGATTGGCCAGTGATCCAGCACACTGTTTATTTGACCCGAATACCGCAAGAGTGTGATGGCAATGTTAAGACAATGTTAACACAGCATCTTTACAACATGGAGGCCCCAGCAGCAACAATACAACAGCAAGAATAAAGGTACGCCTTCTTTCCTTGCGTATACATTTGGGCGGTTTGGAAACTTTGCATGTTTGAACGAGCTGTTTTAGGAAAGTGTGTCTGAGGCTTAACACTTACAAAGAATATCTCTTTAGGTTTGAGACTTTGAGCTTTGTAACTCTGCTGATCTTATACATGCACAAACAGCTACATAACACACTAAAGAGCAAGGAAAACAAGAAATCGCATCACCTTTAAAGTGACTGTAATGAAAAAAAAACTACAAATGAAAAAAAAAGGTAAAAAGAATTAAAAATGTTTGAAAAAATATCTATATTTAATTTTTTTTTAATTGCAGTTCATTTTAATGTGTATACTCAATTTCCGCTGTGACAGTTATCAGGTTAAATAAAAATACACACCAAGAACATACTATACAGGATTGCAGCACACAAAGAAACAACACAAACCCTTTCAAACACACAACAAAAAGAACATTAACACAAAAAAGACACATTTAATTGAAGGTTATACATTTACTCTATTACACAAAACAATTTCACGCTGATCTGACACACCGACAAACACTCTATTGTTGGCTCGGATCAGTATCTGCTTTACACACAAACAACTCAAACTCAACCTACCTTGATAACATTTTAAATACACAGACAAACACAGTAAAATACCAAATCTATACACAGCCGTGACACTCACACACTGACACACAACTCACCCGTACAGCACCAGCAGCAGGATGAGGGCGGGCAGGTTGGGAGGAGAGACGTAGGCTTTTTGTTGGAAACACAGAAAGATGATGATGACGATGAGACAAGGGATGATATAATTGCACTGAAACACACACACAAACACAAAATCAATAAAGGTGATGATAACCAAATATTAGAATGAATTGCCATATATGTATAGACACACAAGTCAGATGAGCAAGTAAAATCACATCCTGCAGTGTCGCTCGTAACGGGCAATACACAGAAATCAATAATGATGTGTGTGTGTGTCTTTGTTTTCTTGGGTACTAAACAGCGACAGTGTGTATGTAAACAATGCTATCAGCAGTGGCAAATCACTCGTAATGAACTTCCCCATACAATGTTTACGTGCTTCAGGGCAATCTACCAACAAATGTGTGACTTACAGGCCCTGCATGAACCTTTCACACGATCAAAAACACACACTGCTGTATCTCTTTCACGCCTTCATTAGTAGAAATAAATCTGCATCTCTGCATTAAGAACGTAACGTTTTTTTCACGTCTCTTTCATTCCTTATCTTGATTCCAAAGTAATAGATAGAGTTTTAATAGAGTTTTAATTAGCTATCTCAGCTCCTCTTCTCGGCTCCCCTCGGCCTGTCCGCCATCCATCCATCTTTTTGAGCAGAACAGTCTCGATGACAGTCAGAAAATCTCCAGCATGCCGTGCTGTGAGCGAGAGACTCACTGACAGGATGTTAACATGTGACAAGAACTTAAATCTCAAGCTTACAGCAGCAACACACACACATTGGGCTACAGTAAGTGTTTTTGTGTATGACAGTGTCAGCAGGTGTACCATGTCCCAGGCGAAGTTTGCCAGCCAGTAGATGGCAGGATTCACCCCGCTGACGAACTGCAGGTGTTTGGCTTTACTAACACGCTCCTGGATGAGGAAGAGGACGAAACTGGCCGGGATGAAGGACATGGCGAAGATCACACAAATGGCCACCACCACGTCTGTAGAGGTCGCCGCCCTTGAGAAATGGACAAATGCAGATGATGTCAGAGGTCAACAGAAAATGTATATCTTTATTTGTTTGGTGAAGCCACAAACAAATAAACTAAATATATTAATATTTTAACTCATTCTAGACAATATAGACTGAGGAATGATATCTCAATATTCTTTCTAAACTTTTTTGTAACAAAATTCAGTCTTTTCATAATTCATGATAAAAAAATCATGGATTTAAGCTATTTATACAACAGAATTATCATCAAATTAACCAAGCACCCATTGCTGCCAAATACAATAAATAAAATACAGTAAAGATCCAGTAAAAAAAAGAGAGATGTGACGTAATAGCTAAATGGAAAGCATGTTTACATAGATCAACAATTAAAAAATTCGGCAAACATAATACAAAAATCTGCCTTGTACAGTACAAAATCTTCAACCTAATCTTCCGGGAAACATAAATATTTTACCAGGAGCCAATTTCGTATAAATTTGTATGATGTAAATTGTATGATTATTAAATAAATGCCAGAATAAACCTTTACCGCTAAACCAAGACCAAACATCACTGAGGCAAAAGCAGTACAAACTGTACAAATGAGATTGCAAAAATTCATACAAATTACTTACCTTGTAAAGTAGTTACGAATTGTCATAAGATTCTAAAACCAATTTTAATAAGGTCTAAGCAAGTATTGATATATTGAATAAAGGATTATGTACAGCCAGAGAGTTGTTATCGCAGGATAAACCCAGACAGGATGACCTTGTATCACACAGAAGGCGTGAATTTAGCGATTACAACTGCTGGATGTACATTATCTCACTTATTACACAGCTCAAATTATTGAACATGAAATATTGATTTGAAATATTTTATCAGCTAATTTGTAACAAATACAAACCTTCTGCAAGCAATAACCATTTCCCACCAGCTTTAGACACAATGTTCAAACAACATGAACACGCAAAATGGTTTAATTATTTGTAACATAATTTCATATATGTTATTAATCATCGAATTGATTTGTAAGTAAGGTGAAGATGACACGCAGTGCCCGGATGAAATTAGTTTTGTTATGATTAGATGTTATCTGGGAATAACCTATCTTGGAATGTCACGACTGGCCAATCAGAATGAAGTATTCCATAGCGCCATGTAATAATTGTGATTAAAGGAAATCATATAACATCAACTGACTATCTTACTTTTCAAAAACAAATGTTATGTATCATGGAAAGTGTGTCTTTAAATGGCAATATAATTAATAGCTTTATAAATAGCAGAGTCATCTGTACAGCTCAATTTCTGTGTGCTGTCTTTGTCGAAAACTAAAAACGTCAGCACAGAGATGCTGAACTTAAGCAGGTTTCTGAGAGAAATTAAAAGACTCCACAGGCAACAAGCCGAAGAAAAATCTACCTCACAAAGGGCATTCTGGGAAATCTGGTCACCTTCTTTCATGTTACCTTATTTCGGACACCCTGCTGTTTCTGTTTAATAGATTCAATCTTTCTTTTCTTCCTCACCCTCCCTTGTAGACTTTTAGGTGAGACCTGATGCAGAACACACACACCCTCGCACACGGTGAAGGTGATTGAGTTTCAGGACTGTATTATTCATGATTAGAGGAACGACACACTGCTCAATCTCTTTCTGATGACCTCATTACAGACAGGAAGATGGTGATTTAACCTGGACTACACACACGCACACTTACAGGATGATCAGAGTCTCGTCTGTGTGTGTGTCTGGAAGAGAGCCCTGCAGGTGTGTGTGATGCTTCAGTGATCCGACTGTGGTCCGTTTTGACCCTCGCTCCTCTCGTTTCAAAGCATTTATCTTAATATCAAATAATTTGCTATTAACGTGCCTTCACAGGGTGGGCTTAATTACCCATAAACACACACACACTCACAAACGTCTATACAGATACAAACGCACACACTCATAAACAAAAGTTTTAATAGGAAAGTCAAGAAGCTAAATACTGTATCTTAATATTCGGGTTTCACACTGCTCAAACTTTACCCTGGGTTAATAACTCATTCCGAGTATTAAGGTGTTATGATTTCACACTGTAAAATTATAAAGACTGGGTTAAAGTTCTTATTTGCATATTCATGAGGTCAATAACATTGACTGGGCGAATATTGTTCTTATTTGCATATTAATGAGGTCAATACCACTGTTGAGGATAGCTTACGGATGCAATACTATCCACCTGCAGTGTGGCATGTGACCCGTCAGGCTGTGATGGTGTGTGTGTTTGGGACTCACATGGCAGCGAATGAGAGCTGTTCTTTAGTCAGATTTAGTGGGTGGTTAAATGTGGTGATTCCATATTCCTCTGGTTTGAGTCCTGCGGGCAGATTCCCTCTTAAAATCCCATTACTGGCCACATTCAGGAATGACACGAGGGAATGCCATCCCTGGTTATAGAACCACACCTACACAAAAGCATTTCGTTCCATTTTATAACAATATCCTCAAATATACTTTTATGATTTACTTAGTTGTTGATACTTTTGAGTCCTTTTTGATTGAAACATTTGTTTTCAATCAAACATTTTCATTAAAACATAAAGGAATATGATATGGCATTGTGATAATAGAGGTATTTTAAATATTATCAGCATTAGTTTATACAAAAAAACATCTTATAGTGTAAGATATTAATAATATAATAAAAAAAACTTTCAAACTGTTTCCAATCCTTTTTATTTCGAACTCTGTTACTGTGATCTTGTATGTGTCTTATCTTACCTTGACATTGTCTCTTGTACCAAGTTCAACCAGAAACAACTGAATGCCTTGAAAGATCTGATCTGTCATGTTGCTCTATAGAGAGAGAGAGCGCAAGAGAGAGAGAGAGAGAGAGAGAGAGAGAGAGAGAGAGAGAGAGAGAGAGAGAGAGAGAGAGAGAGAGAGAGAGAGAGAGAGAGAGAGAGAGAGAGAGAGAGAGAGAGAGAGAGAGATTAGTACTTGTAGGCACTAGGTTTTGGAAATGATCACATGACAGCTTACATTACTAAAAAGTGTCCATGAAATTTTTGCCAAAAATAAAAAAACATTTTCACAGTGACGCTGCTTCATCCCCGTCATTACAAATTAAATGTGACCAATTATTTGCAACCAATTATTTGACATTCATTTTCACAATCCCAGGGCTAGAACAGTTAAATTGAAAAGACAAACACGAAAACACATTTCTCACTACGCTTTTACTCAAAGTTAATGCAATAACTATGACTAGCTGACACTTGCACAGGCCTGTAAAGAATTATGGGTATAGTTGGCACGCTGTAGGTATACAGCTTCAAGATGAACAGGGGTCATCATTCGCCCTCCTGAGGGGGTCTGAAATTCACAAACACCAACACACACACAATATCTGATAGATATGTGATATAAATGCTAATGGTTGCTGCTCCCCAGGCTACATTATAAATACAAGATGAACACAAATAATCTTGCTCAATCACACACACACAGAGAGACGGAGAAGAAAGTGCCAAAACCTCTCGTAGCGTCAGTCTGAATGAGAGGGAGTGGAGGGCTCTAATGTCCTGCTATTAGTATTACATCCGTCCATCACAGCGCTAAGCAGCATTAAGATCCTATTAGACAGAGCAGATACTGGCATACTGCCGGAGAAACAGACAGACCTGGTTGATCTAAGTCACGTTTGTAGGTATTTATGTGTCAATGTATTTCTTTGACACAATACTTATAAATATCATCATACTGACAGCAACTGAATCAATCACCAGTGGGACTCACTTATAAACAATAACCTAACAAAATCTACACATGTTAAACATTAATTATTAAAAACACCATTCAATTATCAACATTTAAACATTTGTAAGGCTTTAAAGTATAGTTTATACATTAAAAAAAACATTTAATTTCTACTTTCTGTGAATATAACACTGTACTCTCTTTGGAAATTTGCAAGCATTCATTTTGCAGCGCTAAAATTTAATATTCCTGTCTTTACCATAATTCACTGCATTACATTTTAAGTCTGATCGGTTCTTTACATAGTAACTTAAAAAGAGAACATATCAAGGGAATAAATTGTGATTTAAATTTAAGGAGAGCAACAGATACGCTTCTCATAAACTCAAGTCTATTGCGCTTTGGGAAAAACATTATCTCCATATTTGCTACTTAAATGTATGATAAATGCCAAGCAGAGAGCTGCGGGGAATTTTCACACTGTTTAAATAGATTCAAAGGCCTGAAAAACTTTCGCACACTATTAACAAATGCAGAGGCAGTGAATCAAACGCACACTTCACATTGAAGTAAGAACATCATTGCCAAGTGCACCAAGCTGTTCATGCATATTTAAATGAAGATTTTTTTCTCCATGTTTTGATGCACAAGTGATAAACGTGTATGCAAATGAGTCTAATTACTGAATAAAGCAAATTTATAGGTAATTGCCACTTGTGAATCAAAATTAATGTAATGTTACCAAGACCGCCATAAAAGCTGCTGATAATTAAACAAACGTTTGTTTCAGTGTGATATGATGACTGAAGTAATTTCTAAAGAGATTGTGGTGAAAACACGTTTCCTTGTGCTAATTTACAATAATTTCCACCCTAGTGGAAACTTCCACTATAGTTTTACAGCTGCAATCTGTAACTTTTTACCATCTCTGTTTAAAACATAAACTTTATGTAAAACTTAAACTTTAAATAAAATTGACATTCAAATGTACTCGATAGCTCAAATTATACATTTTATTTAATTAAATCTTGTTGTTGCTTATTGGGTAAGGTGATGAGATTAAACACTGATTAGGGATAGTTCACTAGTCATAATTCACTCAAAGTTTTGTCATAATTTACTCTTCCTCCAGTTGTTTCAAACCTGTTTAAGTTTCTTAAATGAAGATATTTTAATGAAAGTTGGTAACTAAGCCAGTGACTTCCATAGTAGTTTTTTTTTCCTACTATAGGAATCAATGATGACCTAAAACGGCTTAGCTGCCAACTTTTATTAAGATATCTTTATTTGTGTTCAATGCAACAAACTGATACAGGTTTGGAACAATTAAAGGGTAAGTAAATAATACTAACAATTTTCATTTTGGGGCAAACTACCCCTTTAATGTTCTTACTCAATAACTGTTTATTTTTAACCAAAAAGTTACAGATTTTGTAAAATGTCATTTTAATTTTTTTTGTAAATCTCAGGTAACACTGTCATAAAAGCTTTTAACAGTCTTTGATAGTCATTTCCAATAAATTTACAGTAGTAACAATAACTGTATGGTATTTCAAATCAACCAATGTAAATATGGTTCCATACAGTAAACTGTACAGTTTTTCTACGGCCGTGGTTCAGCCATTGACCTTTAGGTTTCAACCAGCCACTATAATTCTACTGTATAATTAATGTCATTTCTGTAACCATAGCGACAGATAATGTGGAGAGGATGTGTCCTGCAGATTTCAGCAGAAACACACCTGAAGGCATAGATCAAGGGCTTCAGTATGACTTGAAGACTCCAGGAAAGTGTGTTTGATTTAGTTTAAAGGTAAATTCTGCAGGAAAGCGGATCTCTGGATCAAAAAATCTCTTTATGTCCTTAGCTCAAGAAGTAGAGAGATTTTCTTACTATCTGACAACACAATATCATTGTGTTCCTATATTGTTTAAGAGGTTGACATAACCACATAAAGAAAAAAAACAGAAAGAGCACATCTCTTTCTCTCGGCACTGCAAGAATGTACATCCCAATATAAAACCACAGGAAGCGGACCATAAAATTATCCTTCAGTCTATGAGTTCTCCATGTAAACACTACGCAAAGTTACACTAAAATGATGATGCTTTTTAAAATGATAAAATGAATGCTTTTTATCGAGTCTTATTCACCCCAGAGAAGTGATACACAGTAAAATGCATAAGATCTAGCTTCTCAGCCCCTGTTGGTCTCACCTGTGAGATGTTCAAGGCGGATTTGAGGTCATTGATAATAGCTGTAATCTCAGACTCATTCAGTTTGACCTGCGAGTTCACACCACCTACAGAGATTCCTCCATACCTACACAAACACACAGATACAAACAAAAACACATGCAATTGTCAGGTTTTCTGTGTTAGATCATGTCATGTAAGCTGATGAATGTACCAAACTGTTAATTCAGTCTATACTGTGATTCATAAGGGTGTTTATGTACCGTATTTTCCCAGACTTTTGGTAGTTCTTGAGCAGAAAGTCAGTCATGTTGCGGGCTGTGAGATTCTGCAGCGTATCTGTGGTGTTCTGCGTTCTCTAAAGAAACACACAACAAACATAATCATTACAAACACGTCCACACACTGCAGAAATGTTGTGTCAAGAACCTCAAATTATGCTTCAGGTGTCTAAAATACATCAATATTAAAGACCCATACACCTAAAATATTAACTTGAAAAACACTAGGTTAAAAAACTAAATTGATTTTTAGGAGTCTGATCCGGTACAAATACTGTGGTCTTCATGTAAGGTACAGAGCTGAATTATTTTCAGCGCAAGATTTTTTCTTTGTGTCCATTTTTTGATACAGGTGACAACAATATAATGCTAAATTTATATAAATTAATTTTTATTAATAAATAAACTAAAATAAAGTTTATATACCCTAAATGTTCCCAAACAATTTCGAACAATTTTGAAGCGGTTGAATCTCAGAAATAAATAATGAAACCTCATACAAGCACACACACGCATACACACACACACACACACACATGAGCAGGTGAGATTCACTATCAGCATGAATCTAATAGCAGTGGCTCAGTTCCACAGAAAGCCTTCAAAATGAAAAAGATTTCTGCCACAGAAAAACACACATGCACAGTTACATTGTTAGAGGCTAATGATTTATATAATGAACATCTAATCGAAGCCGATTCATACAGAGGGAACAAACCGATTATAATCAGGCTTCTTCCTCGAATTTTTGAAATAGATCAATAAGAAGACAGAGACGAAAAGAGAAAGATGTTTTAAAAATGACACAAAATTAAACTTTCAGTCCATGTCTGTTAGTTTCATCAGCTTAGTTTCTGTCATTAAAGTGCACTCCTAAAAGTGAGTTTAGAAAACCAGTTCGCAATTGTGACTCCACCATAAAAATTATGCATCTAATTCAAAAGAATTCTTTATTAAATTTCTCATAAGTGCATGATTACCTTTATAGGCAGGAAAATACATGAATAGCAATTCTGAATGAAGTATGTGAAAGGCCATAATTAGTTTTAATTTTTTTAAATGAAGTCTTATTACACAGTAAAATAAGACAAGTTTGTCATGTTTTAGCTTTACAGAGAGAAACGGCTGAGCATCTGTATAAAGTATAACGTGAGGTGCCGCTTAGTCTGGACAAAGACAACCCATTTAAACAACATGTGATTTTACATGAGTGACATGTAAAGTATCTATGCAGCAAAAACCAGCTGTATGTGTGTGTGGAAAATGCGTCTGTGATCTGAAATGTTGTGCACCAAAAAGTAATGAGTATAGTCTAGTTCACAGACATAAAATAAAAATGAATATACGGTATTATTCTGATTTTGGAGAACTTGCCTATAAATGTTTCGAACAAGACAGAAGCTCTTAACAGCAAAGTGAACAAAATTATATTTGTGAACTTTGTTTTGTCACGGCTCGTCCCTTCACCTTCCCCATGGACTTCATTTCCCATCATCCATTGCACCGCACCTCCGCCATCTTTAATCACCATCACCTGTTCATCATTACCCTGACTCTTTAAAATCATCATGTCTTCACACACTCGGGGTCAGATCTCGTTGTTTGTTGTCTCTACATTCCCGAGCCCTCTGACCTTCTTCTCCCTCATCTATCTGTTCTCTTATTGAAATTCACCAGTTGTCACCATTGTTGTATTGTATTCACTTTGCCATTGCCGTTTGTCACCATTGATATTGCCATTTGTCACCATTGTTGTATTATCCTGTGTGTTTGTTATTTAAGTAAAGATACATTTAAGTTTACCATTGTCTTCATCGTCTCCCTCTAATCTCATTTTTTTAGATGTATTATTGTTTTTAAAAGGCAGTTAGCAAAAAAAAAGGATTTTTAATAAAATACTTCCAAGAAACATGTCATACAAGTCTGCCAACTTTTGGAAATTATTTAGGAAGGCATTTAAACAAAAAACACAACCCAACTCTCACAACTTATCTTTTTCATACAAAAAACTGCATTTTTTCAAATCTTATAATTTTTTTTCTTTTTTAAAGTATCTCTTTAGAATTATCAGTCTTTTGAAGACTGCACAAGTTGTGTAACATTTAGACCATCGAATAGTATTTTGTGATTTGCCTGCAGCTCTGTGTGCTATATGCTTATAGATAGCAAAGACAATACAGTAAATATTATACAACCTGTGTGCATGCACAGCAGTGATTTTTTTTTAGCGCAATTAGAGCTTAAAAAGCTGCTCGGAGGCATCACAAACATGGTGGCGAAGTGACCTGACTAGCTTAAAAGGACTTTGTAGATAGTCAACAGATCACGGGCAGTCTGTTGGCGAGCCATCACACGATCATCTTGCATACAAAGTAAATGCAAGTGGGAAGTCTCAGAATGTGCCGTCACATCAAGAAAAACAACAAAGATAGAAAGGAAGACAGCGGTGCAGTAAATAGCACGCTAATTATCGCAACTCTCTAAAACACCACAGTCCTGCAGTCAAACACACGCTAACTCACTTCACAGATTTAACCAACACATAACTCCTGCCTGCCGTTGCCATGGAAACCAGCGTTTCATTAAGAAACCCGCATGGTGCGTCTGCCTCCTCTCTTAACTTATCAAGGACGCAGCGAGACAGACAGAACGAGAGTCGTTCAGGAGAATCGTCTGTACTGACTGTAATATCAGATGTGTAGCAGATCAAAGAAACCTCATGTGATTGTGTGTGTCTGAGAGCATGCTGTATGAATAATCATTAATGAGCTTAGAATCATTTTATATTCACAAATAAATATGACACCGGACGAAATCCACCAATGTGCTTGTATTTTCTTTATTTGCGAATCTCAGTTTAGTTAAATGTGTATGTACTCATTTTTGTAACATGCATTTACAGTGTTTTGTAACACTTAACATGTTTTTTTTAATCTAAGTTTATTGGTGGCTGCTTACCTGTTTATTTGTGAATCAAAAATTTGTTTGTGAATCTTATTCCATTTATTTTGGGAATATGAAACAATTCTACGTCTAATACTGTTATATATATTAGTTCTAGATACTGTAATTTCCCCCGGACTTATATCCCATTCTCCATCCCTTATATTCAAACTGGTAAACATAACTTTATTAAACTAAATTATTTAAATGAAGTTTTTAAATGAAGTCTCATTACTATCTAAAAATTACAACAATTCAAAAATCGTTCTAAATATATAATAGCCAAGTTCACAACTATAATGATAAAGATGAATAAAGATTTCAAGAGTGATGGACAATTAAACATACAGTGAAATTGATTATGGACAGCCAGACAACAGACCACCTGCTACATATAATAATTATATATGAACAATTTAAACAGATGTGTGCTTTAAACACTCAGTCTTTGCAGTCAGACTTTGGAGAAAATATATATGACTAACGCTGATAATGTTAATTTAATAATGTAATTGTGCATGCCATTACTGCAGTGTGCAAGCTTAGAATTATCATAACGTGATAATTATCGAACGCTGGTGTGGGCTCTAATATATCTATCATTATAGTTATTGTTATCATTATCGTCTATCGTGTGAACAGGGCTTTAATGTATCATATGGTCTTGAATGCTGATTACTTAATAGTCATGTTAATTCTTGAGCTGTGATCTCTTATTGCTTAATGAACAATGCACAAATATATATAATAAAAGAGCTTTTTGGAATAAGTAATGGAAAAGAGAAGTCAAGATTGTTTTATTTTTTCCCTTTATATTCCACAGAAAATGATGGTCTATATTAAGGGCCCAAGCACTGAAAGTTGATTTTCTATTTATTTTGCTTTTCTCATTATTTTGGGACACTTAACATGCTCGAAAGCTCTTGAAAGTTAGAATACACACCGGTCATCAGGCAAATACGTTAACTACTGAGGCGTCGGGCATACTAGTTGAGCATTTTGCATACTGATTTTTGCAAAGAATAAAGCATAAAAGTCTATGGTTTTTAGATGCAGGGATAGAGTATACTTAAGTGCACAAAGAAAAACTTAAGTATACTTCAGTTTTGCAATTTTTTTGTACCCAAAGCATACAACAGGATAAAAATATGCAACAAAAAATTGAGAAAGTTTGCAGACAACATTTTTCAAGTTGTTACACAGAGTTGAAAAATAAATAGGGTGAAATAGACTTAAAATGTGATTATTTTCACCCAAACCCTTCAGGGCTTATATATCTGTGTGCTGCTGGTCTAATTAAAGCATCGCTTGATGTATCTGAAGCCCTCAGGCAGGGGATAAGATTCATCCAGCCCCCATCACCCCAAATACATCTATGATTTATCTCCTTTATGTGTGTGTCTGTGTGTAGGACTCTTGCGCTCAACAATCATAGTTTAGTAATAGCAGATCTTCAGTAAACTGGGTCAGCGCACTGTGTAAAAGTGTTTGTTCAGTTACTTGGAGAAAGTTGTTTACAGGAATAAAAAAGCACAGAGAGATTTTGATGGAGCGATTCAAAGTTTTTGAGTTTCTCAAAATTATGGAGGAGTGATTAGCATATCGCTGACACAACGACACCCCTGCACAGAAAACTTTAGGAGACTCTGGGATTAAAAACTTATAGCTTATATAAGTTAATTTTTTCTTATATATTCATTTTTATTATAAAAACGTTTGATTCTCTAATGAAAGGTCGGACAAACAAAGTTATGGTTAATCATTATTTTCATTATAAATAAAGATTGTGTGTTTATTTCCAATGTAACAAATGATCTTAGTATTACTAGCACCATGATCTATAAGCTGATGTACGATGTATTTACATTTTGACCAAGCACAAATTTTTCATTTAACATTCATCAGTTACTTTGTTAAACGTTTGTATAAAATAAATCAAAACAAAAGTTTTAGTTGAGCTTAGAGTTTTAAAGAGATTCACAATTCACTGTGCTCATTAAGCCAAAAGTTTGTAGTGATATATAAAAATGAATTCAACCTACCAACATGTTTTTTATGCGGTTTTGCTACTGAGGTTTAAATCTGATATGCTTTGAAAAAATGTTAAGATGAGGACCATGAAACAAGCCACATGGCACTAAATGTCCAATTAAAATGCACATTAAAGTAACTCTAAGACTAAATGGTTTTCACTGCTAGTATTCCTGAAAATGCACTTTTCTATAATGATTAAATAAATGAATACATGCAGAGGTGTAAAATGTGGTCCCAGTAAAAGTGTAATTAATTTCTTAAATTTTTGTTACTGACCTGAGGTGGCGGTAAGCCTCCGGCTCCGGGCGGGCAGTCCGGAAGCATGATGCTCCGTTGCGGAGTGCCGCACTGGCACTCGGGTGACGGGTTCTGCATGGTCCAGTTCCCCTTTTCAAAGATCTCAGAGATGGACGGATCTACAGCAGGAGTAATCCAAGCCGTGCCTCCCGCTGGATTACAGGGATATTTACTAAAGGAGGAACAGAAAACACACAGCAGCATTACCGTCGAACATCCAAAACAAACATCCTTCACACATAAATCAGTAAATACATCACTACAAAGGTCAGTAGTGCACAACGTACACAAGCCCATCAGGGTTTACGGTTTATTTTTCTCTCAAAACATTGAATAGCAACAAATGTCAATACGTCACTTTCCCAAACACCTGTTTGCTGCTATGCCCTTTAATAACAAATGATCCACATTTTCATGATCTCATCTCATGCACTAGCAAAATGCTGACAGCAACTCAATGCATTTCAACATGTAGACAAGGTCAAGAAGATCTTCAAATCAATCAAGAGTTTACAGAGAATAAAAAATAACCAATGGGCATCAGTTCAAAAGTAACTCAAAAAAACCACATTTGTTTCAACAAGTGTGTGGGCTTTTGTTTGTGTACTCACGGTATGGGGTTGTTACTCATGCAGCGCGTTCCAAATCCAGGAGAAGTGAGCAAGGCGTTTGTCACCTTCCCCACCTGAGCTACACCTGCATCATCAAAACTAAAACAAACACACACGATTTGTCCCGTTTATTTGACACAATTCGAGAATTTTGTATATAAAAGGCCTTTACTAACTGGCTGGTAAGGTGTGTGTGTACCTGTAAAAGGTGTTCTGTGGAGCTCCGTACATCCATGGCTGAAGCTCCAGAATAGGATATTCCACAAACGGTGGTATAATCAGAGAGAAGATGAGAGCCAGACACACAAAGAACGCTGGCAACACCACCTGATTGCACCCATGTGACAGTTACAAATGAAGAGAATTCAGGTGTGAGATTTTAGTATCTAGTAATGAATGCCAATCAGTACAAATGCCCACAAAACCATTAGAAATCACACATAACTATGTTTGGAATGGCATACTATCATACTATCAACTAAGTTTTTCAGTATGCATACTATGCACGATATGTAGATACATGTAACACCCAGGAGAAGGACTGTGTGCAATGTGTACAATATTGTACTGTATCCCACAATGCAATGCACTCAAATTTATGCATTTTGTGCACTAAATTGGATCAAAAATCAAAATGGGTTCATTCATGAGATATTAACAACAATGAAAAAACTATTTTGCATACTTGACATGTTTCTTATTGTATTATTCATATAGTTAAAGATATTTGTTTACGTGTGTATTTTTTATAAAAGTCTGAATTGAGTCTTTGAAGTAGTATTCTACTCTCCCATTGCACTCTCTCTCTCTCTCTGGCTCTGGCAGATGTACGGCGTGTGCTTGTGTTGGCTCGGTTAAATGCGTAAAAGGGTTTGATTAAACACTTTTAAACATTGGCACTGTCACCCCTCATTCCCAGCATAATTAATTTCTCTCTATTCTTCCTCTCTTCTCTCTCTCTACATGTTCTTCTTTTATTCCATCCCTCTGTTGACAGCCGGAGCGAAACAAGCAGAGAGAGAGAAAGAGAGAGAGAGAGAGAGAGAGAGAGAGAGAGAGAGAGAGAGAGAGAGAGAGAGAGAGAGAGAGAGAGAGAGAGAGAGAGAGAGAGAGAGAGAGAGAGATATGACATCATGACATCACTCCAGCTGATTAATTACACTCCATGATTGTCCAATTAATTCAAACACCCAATTCAAACACTTACTGTTTACACTGAGAAAAATGTAAATGTGCTGAAGAGAGAAAACGCACTGGGAATAATGAAGAAGAAAACAATAGAACATCTTTCCCCGGAGAGAAAAAGAGAGAGTGATGAGCATCAGCCAAAACATAAAACTAAAACTCTGCACGCTGTTGTCATTGTTATGCTTTGGACACAAACCATACATCCTTTGTAAAACCAGTTAGAACCAGTTTAAGCTTAGTACATGTGCATCATTTGATTAGTATTTGTGGCATTTGTTAGTAGCACACTATTCTAACACACTTAGTTACATACAACATAAACATTTATGAATACATTAAGGTTCTATATATGCGAAAGAGTAACCCTGAAAGAAAAACTACTAATAAATGACGTACTAAACAATGACATATTCTGATGTTCCAAACTTTTTAAAATGTGTTTTCGCATAAAAAAAAATTATTGTTATGAAAATGTGTCAAATATTTATTCCTGAGTCTTAGACCTTTCCATCAATACCCCATATATTCCACTTACTGAACCACAGGCCTAACTCACTGAACTGATACCAGGACACGTTCTTATGCTTCACTGTGTATAATATTCATTTCATGAGCTCATGGTTCAATTTTCAACAAGCATTGTTTTTGATGGGCCAGTGCATATAGTGGTAAACAGCTCTGCTTGATATCGTGATGTACTGAGACCAGCCTAAACCCATTACAGCCCCTTCAGACAGCTGCAGACTGTGAAAAACGATGGAGACATCGACTATAAGAAGAGGTGGTTTTGCTCTGTTTGAGACTGAAATCAGTTGGTGTGTGTCTGTGGCTTTTACCTGAGCAATGATTCCTTTCCTGCTTCTGCGGGCATGGTGGAATCGTTTGATAAACAGGGCTAAAAACTGCTGTCTGATCAAAGACCAGCCTGTGATGGCATATGACCCTTTTCCATTTGCACACATGGGGCGTTCTGTGTCTGTAACATAAACATCAAAACATTCATACAGTGCCTCCTTCTTAAAGCTGCTTTACTGTTAAAATAGACTGCTTCAATGTTTCAACCAACTGACTGTTTTAACTGACTGACTGTTTCAACAGACTGACTGTTCCAACGGACTGACTGTTCCAACGGACTGACTGTTCCAACGGACTGACTGTTCCAACGGACTGACTGTTCCAACGGACTGACTGTTCCAACGGACTGACTGTTCCAACGGACTGACTGTTCCAACGGACTGACTGTTCCAACGGACTGACTGTTCCAACGGACTGACTGTTCCAGCTGACTGACTGTTACAGCTGACTGTTCCAACGGACTGACTGTTCCAACGGACTGACTGTTCCAGCGGACTGACTGTTCCAACGGACTGACTGTTCCAGCGGACTGACTGTTACAGCTGACTGACTGTTCCAGCTGACTGACTGTTACAGCTGACTGACTGTTCCAACAGACTGACTGTTACAGCTGACTGACTGTTACAGCTGACTGACTGTTCCAACAGACTGACTGTTCCAACAGACTGACTGTTCCAACAGACTGACTGTTCCAGCTGACTGACTGTTCCAGCTGACTGACTGTTCCAGCTGACTGACTGTTCCAACAGACTGACTGTTCCAACAGACTGACTGTTCCAACAGACTGACTGTTACAGCTGACTGACTGTTCCAACAGACTGACTGTTCCAACAGACTGACTGTTCCAACAGACTGACTGTTCCAACAGACTGACTGTTCCAGCTGACTGACTGTTACAGCTGACTGACTGTTCCAACAGACTGACTGTTCCAACAGACTGACTGTTACAGCTGACTGACTGTTACAGCTGACTGACTGTTCAACAGACTGACTGTTCCAACAGACTGACTGTTCCAACAGACTGACAGCTGACTGTGTTCCAACAGACTGACTGTTCCAGCTGACTGACTGTTCCAACAGACTGACTGTTCCAGCTGACTGACTGTTCCAGCTGACTGACTGTTCCAGCTGACTGACTGTTCCAACAGACTGACTGTTCCAACAGACTGACTGTTCCAACAGACTGACTGTTACAGCTGACTGACTGTTCCAACTGACTGACTGTTCCAACAGACTGACTGTTCCAACAGACTGACTGTTCCAACAGACTGACTGTTCCAACAGACTGACTGTTACAGCTGACTGACTGTTCCAACAGACTGACTGTTACAGCTGACTGACTGTTCCAACAGACTGACTGTTCCAACAGACTGACTGTTCCAACAGACTGACTGTTCCAACAGACTGACTGTTCCAACAGACTGACTGTTCCAACAGACTGACTGTTCCAACAGACTGACTGTTCCAACAGACTGACTGTTCCAACAGACTGACTGTTACAGCTGACTGACTGTTACAGCTGACTGACTGTTCCAACAGACTGACTGTTCCAACAGACTGACTGTTCCAACAGACTGACTGTTCCAACAGACTGATTGTTCCAACAGACTGGCTGTTACAGCTGACTGACTGACTGACTGACTGTTACAGCTGACTGACTGTTCCAACAGACTGACTGTTCCAACTGACTGACTGTTACAACTGACTGACTGTTACAACTGACTGACTGTTACAACCGTCTGACCATAAAAACCGACTGACTGTTACAACTGACTGACTGTTATAGCTGAATGACCTTTACAACCCACTGATCGTTACAACTGACTGATTATAAAAACCGACTGACTATTATAACCAACTGATAGTTACAAATAGTCAATAGTTTATTATGAAATATGGAAACATTGCATCTTTACTTACCCTCTACACGGCTAGTGAATCGAACCTTCACCTCTGTATAAAAACAACAAGAGATTAGGACAGAACAATATGGATCTGTGATATTGTAAAAACTCAAGATGTTCTTCCTGCCTTTAGACTTTCTAAAACATCTGAAAGGACCAGTATGTTTATATAAAGTTTTGCGCACGTCTGACAGTTTACCATTTTTCACAGTGTCGCCATCTTTGCATTCCAGTGCAGAGCTGATCGTCTGTGTTCCTGATACCCTTGAGCTGCTTCTGGGCTTCTCTTTAAGAGTCACACTCTTATCTGTGAGACATTAACACACACACACACACACACACACAGCAGAGGTTAGTCTGGAGTGTGCAGCTGCGATCCTTTCAGCTCTTATTCAATGGTCCTGTTCTTATCTGACTGAAAATTTAACACACACACTTTCTCAGCTTTTATTCAAGTGCCTTTTTCTTATCCGAGACAAATCATAGAGCACTTAAAGGTACAAGACTCAGTTTTTAAGAAGCACACTACATATGCCGAGGTCACACACTATCTGAGCTAGTAGAATGACATGGATATGCAAAAACATGGTGATTGTTGCAGATATAATAAAAATATTACAGAATGGATACTTCAGTGCAAGTAAAATGTTCGTTTCTAGCTGATAGTTTAAAATATGTCACATGAACCTGACAGAGAGACTGAGATATGAAAGTGCAAAACAGAATAAATATTCAGAGAAGTTGTTACCATGAGATCCCACATCAACACCTGTATCTTCAGCCACCTTCAGAAAGATCTGTGAATTTAAACACCAGAAAATTCATTCGTTTCACAGAGTCGAAAAACTAACAACAATATATCACACAGTATTCTACATTCCTAACTATTTAAAGCAGCATTTGTGACATGCTGTCAATTACCACATGCAATTTTATCCAAAATAATTTTTGTGGAAGACATATAAATAAAAGAATAAAAGCAGAAATGTTAAGCTTGTACTTGTTAAATCACCCTTAATAGGCGATAAACTTAAGTAACAGTTTGTTCCATTGGCACTATAAAAACTATTATCAAACAAGAAATGAATCCATATGACATAAAAAAGTACTGTATATGTAAGGGATAATGTAAAGGCAGCTGATCGCAGAATAAACCCTGGCGGAGTGATCAGGACCCCAACACGTAAAAGTACAGTATCATTCTGGAGGATTTATTTTGCAATAATAACCTGCTGACTGACTGTACATTATCTCACTTACATGAAATAATAATTTTTTATTTTTTATTAGCTAATTTGTAACAAATACAAACCTTCCGTGAGGAAAAAACGTTTCCTATTGCGAACCAACATACTGAAATTGACCTTGCTTATTTGCTTCTTAAGTGGCAAATAATATTTAATAATTAATGGCTGTTGTTCTGTTAGCATGGACAGTTGCTGTAAATTGGTTGAATCTAGGTTCTAACCTGCCCAAATGTAATTTTTTTAATAAACCAAAATTCATCTTTAAGTCAGTGGATCTTATCAAAACTGATTGACGACATATAGCGAATTTTTGCCTGTGCAAAAATCTCAACATCAAATTATGAGATAACAAGCATCAAAGTTTGATTTCACCCATAAATATCACTATGATTTCATCTTTGACATGTCATTACTTAATCAATATTGAAAATATGAAAGTTATATTTTCACAGAATGTTCTTAACATTATGTGGGATGATTTTATGTAGAAAACAGTAAATCACTAAAATGACTTTATTAATTGTTTTTCACAGACACAGTCACATATTTGTTATAGAAGAGCCACAGAAAAGTTTGTTGAAGTGAACCCAGCCGCAGCCACTTAATAAACCATTTAAAATAACAATGACACACATGAACTAAATGAAAATGTCTGCTTGGCAGGTGGAGATGCTTCTTCTCTAATAGCTACAGTACATCCCTTCGAGCTGTTTGATAAAGTATGTACCTCTTCCAGGCTAGTGTCGGAAATCCCGTAGCTGGTGATGCCCAGAGCCTTTTTCTCCAGGTCCAGCTCTTTAAACAGAGAGGCAAAGCTGCCGTCTGTGGCACCCGTGTACGGCAGTAAAAACACAAGCTCTTGACCTATGACCTCCAGAAACTCCACCTCCGCCATGTGCCGTCGCACCAGCCCAGTCACGTCGGCCACATCTGATCAGGTAGAAAATTAAAATGCATTTACAGATGAAGATCACGGCACTGTGTGTTCACTTTTTCGTGTGTGTTGTTCAAACCTGGTATGTCCAGACTGCCAATGCTGTCCTCACAAATTCCCTCGTCGACACTGGATTTATCACACTGGTGGACACACACAAAAAACATCACACACACATGGACATATGAAATACACCAAATCTCATGCTAACAACAAGGATATATGGTGGTGAACTGTAGTTCTGGTGTTTTGAACATGTTTGACTCCGGTCCATCCGTCAATAGAAGTCCATTACGTGTTTTTTAATTTGCTTATAAAGATTGATTTGTAACTTGATTGTTTTTATTAAATGTACAAAATTGTGCCAAACCTTTGTGCTGGCAGTGTATATGTTTGTCATTTTTATATTGGCCTGACTTTGCAGTGCTGTCAAGGGCAGCGTACCTCTTTAGATTTGGGTGTGCCCGATGATATCACTTGTTCTTGATTGGACCGCGCGACGGTGAGGTAATAGCCTCTGCCGTACGTCTTCTTGAGGAAAAGAGAAGAACCGCTGCAGCAGACTCGGCCGTGAGAGATGATGGCGATGCGATCGCCCAGAATATCTGCCTCGTCCATGTGATGGGTAGACAAGATTATAGTGCGACCTGGAAAACACACATGTACACGTTCAGTGTGTGTGAGAATCAAAGCCCGGTACCGATGAGAATTTCTAAAGGTTCTCATTTGAATCGGATAGGATGTTTGTGGAGTGCAGGTGTGCTGGAAAACAGGAAGCTCTATATATAGACGCTTTCATACGCTGATGTGCGTGTGTACTTGTCGCGTGGCGCTCAGATCTCACTCTTCCCTCCCGATAGAGAAAAGTTTCCTCCCTTTTGTATGCGCTAGAGCTCTCGCTAAAGCCAGACACCCGTGGGGCTCTGCGGCGGATGGCGGCATTATTTCTGCTCTGCCTCTGTGACGAGTCAGTAGGAGTTCAAAGCCTCTCTTATTTGATTTGCCGAGAGCAGAAATATCATGAAATATCATGCGTTTGAGCTTCCCAAAGGCAGAAGCCAAAACGTTACAGAGAATCTCATGTTTATATTGAGAATTGTTGATGTTGGACCCTGTAAATTATAAACATGGACACAGTCAGTGAAACTCTGAAAGGTTCAAAGAATCGCGAGCACGTAGGCCACAGAGTATAGTTAGATGGATCTGTGTCAACACACTCGTTCAGCTGTGACATTCAGCTACACAAAATAAACAGCCCTGAAGACTAAGAAATTGCAACACAGATAAATGGATATATAGATAAATAGATCAAAAGAGAAGAAATACAGAGAGCCGACTGTGTTGTGTTGCTTTCAACTATGAAACAATAACGTGACAAACAGGGAAACATAGAAAACTACACACAAACTAGAAAAGAAACAAAAAAGAATTGAGCAAGCAAACAAACACACACCAATAGCTGAACACTAATATTATTGATTTTGTCTTTTAAAGAAGGATGCAAACTCATTGCATTTGCTTTTAGAGAAGGGTTCACTAAAACCTGAGCTTGAGGGTTAATTAGTCTGTCCACAACAGCACATGGTTCATTTGTTATGTTCCTGCTAATGATGTTTAAGATAAAGGCCTGTCTCACGGTCATCAGAGTGCTGTTGTGCGCTGTTACTGTCATCAATAGTGTTTTGAATTCATATTAATGATATCAAAAATATCAATGATGGCATTAACAGGGTCGGTACACATGCTTGTTGCCAACCTTTATTAAAAGCACACTGTATGATTCTTCTTTTTCTTCTTCTTAAAAATAATAATAATAATAAGAAGAAGAAGAATATGAAGAAGGAGAAGAAATAAATAAATTTAATAATAACTGTAATACTTTTTAACCTGGACTGCACATATTGAGCATATATGAAAATGCAGTCTTTCACATCTAAGTTTTAGATATTTTTATTTTTTTATATAATATTTTACTATATTTTCATTATTTTTAATCTTTTCCATTTTCTATTTTAGGTATTTTTCAAAATACAATTAACATTTTATATTTTCCGCAATATTATTCTTATGAAAATTTGTCAATGATGTATTCTTTCCATCAATACATTGTTTATCACGATTACATTAAAATTCTACTGTGAAATATTATATTAAGTGATACTTAATAAGTATCAAGTGGATAGTAAAATTAAGTGTAGAACAGTGACAGTTAACAGATTAAAAGACATGTAAAAGTCGCTTCTCAAAGTGCTGTACAATAAAACAATTTCCCTGAAGTCGACTTACTGGATAATGTAAAAAAAAAACATTCCCCCACATTTTAGTAACACTTCAAGCATCCTTTACCCCCTAACAAGCTAAACATCATTTTGTTGTGTTTCTTTTAGATATCAATGTAAATGCCTATTGTTAGAATTGGCTATCATCATCACGTAGGAAAAGCACCCCCACCAAGCATGTACTGTACAAATGATTCTGAATAACAAAACATCAACATTCCACATGCAGATTCACAACTGTAATAACAGAGAAAACACACAAGAGACATTACACAACACAATACATTAAACAAAACGTGGAATGTTCATGGGTTCAAACACACATGCTAATGAAAAGATCATGTACTGTACGTAAGTCACTTTTGATAAAGGTATACAATTATCAACAGATGAAACAGATTTTCAGGCAGTCCACTACAATATTAACTTCTTTGCCAGCTGCACAAAACATGTGACTATTCGCACCAGCAGTCATTCATTTTCAAGTAAAGCTAGTGATTTCCAGCAACACAACTTTTGTTGACGCATCAACCTTGAGCAGTGCTCAACTTTTCCGTCTGTTGCAGCGTAAGACACCGACCGCTGCTCACGACGGCAAACTGTCACTGTCAATCTATCCCGAAAGACATTTCTGTCCTAACCAACAATGACAGTGACGAGCGACATCTTCACTTTTTTTCCGCGATATTATGGGATTTGTCTCTAAACGTATTGAATATTTATGTTAAAGGGATTTGGTTGTTTTTAAGGATAAAATGTATTACAGCGTTGTCACCCACTGTGGTTTGTGTCTTGTCCTGACAGGATCACAGCTTGTTCTACAGAGAATATCTGATTCAGTTTTGTGTCTCTCTCTGCGTCTTATTAGCATTGCCTACTGTGTGAATTGAAAATTTAGGGTTAACACAATCCCTGACACCAGCTTGACAAGGAGAAGACTTTCCAGCTGCGTCTGGATGTTTTCTTAAGTTTCTCGTACACTTAGATATGGACAGTGATAGCGTTAACCACTGACAGCACCTCTCAGCAGTACATCACGACAGCCAATTTTTCGTGATTCTTGAGATGAAGATCTGTCATTATAGATGTTAATACTTTAGACTTTCTAGATTTTAATATTTTACCTTCAGAGTTAATCAAGGAGGACATCAAAAGAGTCTTAAAGGGATAGTTCACCTAAACATAACATTTCTGTCATCATTTGTTCACTTTCATTTCATTTAAAACCTTTATATGACTTTCTTTTCTCTGTGAAACACAAAAGATATCATGCAAAATGTCTTAGTGTTTTTGTGTCAATGGAAGTCAATGGGGCCAATGTTTTTTTAATTATCAACGTTCTTCAAAACACCTTCTTTTGTGTTCTGCAGATGAAAGAAAGTCATGCAGGTTGACTGAATTTCATGGGCGTAAGTACATAATAAAAGAATTACCATTTTTGGTTGAACTACTTCTAAAAGCGCTACAATTGCTGCTCAAACTAAAGTTAGCAGGGGCTGATTCATTAAAAACCTTTTCACATATTTCACAGACCGAGACGTCAGCAAAGACCAGAGTTAAAACGCTACAGAGGACTGTTGCAAAGTGATCGATAAAACCTGTTAAAACACAATGGCTCACACTAATCTTTAGTTTTAGTGTTTCAGGTGGACATACAAACTCTCCAGCACAGTGTAAGCTTGTAAGCCTTATTAGAAATTAAATGATTAGATATGAAATCGGTAATGATATATTGTCGATACCAATGTGCCCTGCAGAACTCATGGGACTAAAATAACATATTCAGCCCATTTCAGCTAGATTGGGTGTGTAATTAGCAAGCAGCTGATGATTATTTGATTAGTGAGGGCGATTATTGCCTGATTAATAATTTAGGAAAATGAAATGTGTACTAGTGCAGTTCATTCATCTGACAATGGCCTTTCCTTTATAACAAACACACAAACTGCATGTAGTGTGTTGCGTTGCGTGCCGATGCAGAAAGATTTTATGGTCTGTAATGTGGGTGTAAATGGTGCTGTAGCGTTTATGGTGTCTGTAATGTTTATAGTCTGTAGCGGTTATGGTGCTATATGGTTTAAAGAAATGCACCTTGTTTATATTTCAGCAGCAATTCCCAGATGCCTCGGCGTGCATACGGATCCACTCCTGCGGTTGGCTCGTCCAGAATCACAACATTGGATCCGCCCACAAACGCTATGGCAACAGATAACTTCCTTTGCATCCCACCTGTAAATGTACATGAAGAGAAATTTGGCAACAGTCATGATTCAATCCATCAGAGAAAACGGTATTTTAATATTCATGTTACATTTTAACCTGTTAACTGTCACCATTCCACATTTCGTTGAATTCTAATCTAATCATGACAAACTATATATTGACGGAAAGGTCTGAGACTCGAGAATAAATATTTGACATAAAAAGTTTCATAACAATAAGCATAAACTTAAAAAATTTTGTAAAAATGTTAATATGTGACCCTGGACCATAAAACCAGTCATAAGGGTCAATTTGTGGAAGTTGATAATTATACAACATCTGAAAGCTGAATAGATAAGCTTTCCATTGATGTATGGTTAGTTAGGATATTTGGTTGATATACAACTATTTGAAAATCTGGAATCTGAAGGTGCAAAAAAAATCTAAATATTGAGAAAATCATCTTGAAAGTTAACCAAATTAAGTCCTTAGAACTGCAACCACTCATAAAAATAAAAGTTTAAAAATTACAAAACATCTTCATGGAACAGGATCTTTACATAATATCCTAATGATTTTTGGCATATAGGAAATATCAATAATTGTGACCCACACAATGTGTTGTTGGCTACAAATATACCCATGCTACTTATGACTGGTTTTGTGGTACAGAGTCACATATTACTTTTTAAAATACCTAAAGTAAAAAATATTATAAAAATTGTAGTTTTGCATTTTCATGTGTATACTCAATATCAGCAACAATTTGGACATAAAATAAATCTAAATGGATATCAGAGATCCACACACCTGAGAGGTTCTTTGCCAGGTCTTTGCGTTTGTGAGGCAGACCTACGTCTTTAATCATCTGATCAATTTCTTTCTGCACCTCTTTAGAGCTCCGCCCCTTTAGACGGGCGTAGAAATAAATGTGTTCCTCCACTGTCAAGCTGAAATAAACACACACCATAAATATACAAATGCACAAAAACACATACCTGTATAGACTGTACAATTTTACATAATAAACATATACAGTTATAAACTACTATATACAGGAGATGAGAATAAAGAAAAATAGACAAAAGTATAGAAGAAAAGAATTGACAAAAGGAGAGGATAGAGGAAGGAGGAAATATAGAAGAATAAAGAAGAGAAGAAAAGCTGAGAATAAAAAGTAATGAAGAAAAGAGAAAAGAGTTATTACTCGTTGAAGAGGACATTGTGTTGTGGACACATTCCCAGATGTTTCCTGATTGTGTCCATGTCTGTACGGATGTCATAACCATTAATATACGCTGTACCAGAAGTGGGAGCAAAGAGACCCGTCAGAATTGACCTGATAAAGCAGATGAGAAATAACCATTAGAAAAATAAAACACTCTTTAATTTATCTTTGAATACATTTGCATCATTACTAACAGTTTCAAGCTTGTTCTCTTGTTCTATTAGGGCCTCGGTTCTCATGCATGTGGCCAAAACTCAAGGTGCGGATGTGTATGAATAATGTATGTGCGTATTTTGTGTCTGTGTGTGTGCGTAATAATGTATGTAGGGGTGTGATTGTGTGTCTATGCATAATGTATGTTTTTACCTGAAATAACTCAGAAGTAATCTAAATCGGACAAAACCTCACTTAAGCAACCAAGATCTTATTATGGTTAATGGTTGAGGATGACATTCTCACATGGTTGTAGTTTTTCCGGCACCGTTGTGTCCCAAGAATGATGTGATGTGGTCCTGATAGAAGTCCAGACTGAGTCCGTCCACAGCGAGTTTATTTCCCGTCTTGTACACCTTGACCAGGTTCCGGATACACACGCCTGCCTTCATGCCCGTCGGAGGCTTCTCCAGGTATCCTGCAGCCACACCGACACAATCATTCAATAAAGATTCACTTTTTCACATCTCTGTTTTTGTATGTTTGTGTGTAGGTGTGTGTGTGGTACCGCTCTGGTCCTCGAGGTCTCTGAGAGGGTCGGGTTCTGCATCAGAACCCACTTGAGTTCCACACCAGTATGACGATGTAAATGGAAAATACCATGGCTTGGGAATACCATACTGCCCTAAAAGAGGGATTTTTATTGTGTTATATGAGGCACAGGGATCAATAAAACATTAAAACACACTTTTACATTTACAAAAGTGGTTTTACTTAACATGTGTGCATATTGATCTTTAATCTTTAGGTAACACATTATTTTAATAGTCCACTTTAGACATTCTAGTAACCACAGGTAACTTTGCAATGTATTGTTTGCCTGGTATTAGAGCTGCACAATATCGAAATATCGCAAATGTGCAAATCGCAATGGTTCGCAATCAATGAGTGATTTAATTTTAATACTTCAAAAAGTAACGTATAGTCAAAGTTTTAGGTCAAAGTGGATAATATAGTATCTGGCACACAAAACTTTATTTTAACATTCTTCTGACTAAACAGTAAGTATCCTTTAACTTCTCCCAACACTAACCTTAAACTAACAGTCTATTAAAAGTTACTTGGCATGTAGTTAATTGTAGTTAGCAGAATTTTTAAAATAGACAATCAAAATAAAGTGTAACCAATCAGTAACAGTAACACTGTTGTCGTGAGGACAAAAAAGACCAATTAAAGGATCAATTAAAAATGACTATACAGATTTTAATCTGGCTACACAAAACCTGAACACGCTACATTTTACCATCAACTGACTATGAATTACACCAGTTTGTTTTCGTTATGATTATTTCATATACATTTTTTTGCCACAGCTTGCAGTGGCCTTCATCCATGTTGACCATATTGACCTTTAAAACAACATTTGACCTGAAAGTGACTAAATCGCTCTATGCTCTTTTTTCTGACAAAATAAAACCATCAAATCAAGGTCCCGTTTGTCTGTTGATTAAAAATCGAACAAAATCCTGTTTTCTTATGTTTCTTGGGTTTAGTGGATTTAAAGTACAAAACAAAATGTTTTTAAGTCTTACCCGGGAAGACGTTCTCAATGTACCAGGTGAGTATCCAATAGATGAAAGCGTCGAAGAGCATCATGAAGATGGAAACGATGAAGGAGTAGCGGTCGTTCTCCTGCGGACTCACCCGGATGTTGCTCCACTGAATTCCGATGCCCTGCTCTTCATACCGAGCGAAATTCTCGCAACCGTATCCAAAGGCCACACATGACAGCAGACTCTATCAGTGAGGTAGATGAGAGGTCAGAGATAAAGGCTTCATCCTGAGCTGTCACTCATATGAATGTAAATGTTGCTCTCCTGCGAGTATATTTTCTTTCTGGTATGAATATGAGATCAAAACAACAGCGCAGGGGTCCGCACGATCTACGATTTTCAAGTAAACAGTCGTGCGTGTGCGTGTGGGCAGCACAGTATTGCTCACACTAATGGCTCGCGCCGGCCCATTCATCTAATCTAGACAGAGGCGTTTGAATGCCAAGACGTACACAAACACACACACACACACACCGAACAGAGAAAATCTCCTCGCGTGAGATAAAGGTCATTCAGATTGGGCACAATGACGGAAGTGCAGCTGTAAGTCATTTAGTCGTTTTGTCTCTATCTCAAAGGGCAAAAGTGCTTCTCCATCGCTCTTCTCTTCAGGTGTGAGGTCATCTCTATCACTCTCCATGTATGGAATTCTCTAGAGGACATCGCCAATTTCTTCAGACAGACAGAACTGGCGCTTGGGTCGCTCGGCTCGTAACCGACTCATTCACCTGAGACACTTAAGGGAATCTGATCTTCAGTCTTTTCCTTCTCCACACCTCTCTTATTCTATCCTTTCCTTCGCTTTCCTTTCAACATACAGTCTGATAGTCTAAAAAATATAAATTCTCTAGGGTGAAGCAAAGGTGTGTTGAATGTCTCACCGTGCCGAGCTTGGCGCCAAAGCCCAGTACATCCCTCCAGGCGTAGCAGAGCACATGCGGCAGGTACAGCAGGAAATAGATCAGACCTCCACAGGCGGCCGCCAGATTCGCCCGAGAGAAAAACACACTTATGAAAAAGCACTGCATGACAGTGGCCACGCAGAAGACCAGGAGGAAGACAAAGATCACCGAAGGGTCACTGTACCTCAAAACCTTTCCATACTGATGGAGAGAGAGAAGAGGAGGGAGAGGAGATGAAAAAAAAAAAGGATGAAAACATTCTTTTAGTAATCCGCTGTCAAACATTTGCAGAAGAACATGATGGATTTGTCTGCGGGCGTAAAGACATTAATTAAAGCCGTCAGCCGTAACTGTGCGAAAGCTTTCTGGAGCCTCTAATAAATGTTGAGTTTAAGTTACCATGGAAGCATCAATAACACAACCTGATAATTACAAAGCACAACAACGTACATTGAAAAGGCCCCTCGCCCGAGAGGAGCGATTACATGTGTCAAAGGCAGTGAAAGAGAGAGGAGTCGATTAAAAGACGTGTTTTGTTGATTGGAGAAGCGGTGAGCAGCGTGATTCTGTGTGCGCTGCATTATAAAGCAATGTGATACTATGACATATTTCGTTTTTTTTTACACAGATTCACGCTGCTCAAAGCTGAACAGCAGTTGCACAAACACTGAAGGTGGACCAACGGATCTCGGATTGGATCATTTACAACTGACATTTATTTATTATATAAAAATATATATATTTTTATATAAAGATTAATAATGAAAAAAAGTTACATTTGGGTCATTCTCACGAAACCACTGAAACATCATGGCAGTAAAGATTTTAATTATAAAACATATTATTTGGTACCAAATTTATGTGTTCCCTATCACACACAAATAATTATTTTATTCAGAAAAAAATAATTGGATGTTCTACTACATGTTCTTAAATAACAAAAAAATCATAGACCGAATATTCACGTATAATAAAAATGATGAAAGTAAATAGTGGCAAAAGCAAGTGTCCATAATTGATGTTCTTATGCTCCATAACATTTTTAAAGGGCCGTTTACACACACAGATATTTACATTAAGTTTGATTTAGTCTGAAGAAACACATCTGTCAGGACCTTTCAAATGGCTACCAAGTAAAAAGATTCTTTTTAGTTTTGTAGGTAAAAACTTAATATTCTCTTGTCACACTGTGTACAACTTTTTGACTCATTACCGAAACAGGCATTTTCCACATGAAAAAAAATACATTTATAATTTTGATTTTAAAATATACTATATTAATGTCTAATTATGTATGATGCATAAAAACTTGTTTAGGCATAGTGGCTTGTCTTTTATTAGCAAAACATGCTATGGGATTGACAGTTTTCAATAGTTACGGTAATGAGATTTTTTTTAAGGCCTTTTTACAAAAATTCAAAATTGTCAGTAATAGGTTTTAAATGAATGCTTTTAAACATATCAGTCCTTTTTAATGAATAATATGAAATTTTGTTGATATAAGCATATTTAAAAAAAATTTAAAAAATGTTTGAAACCTAGATTTCGTGAGAATCACCCATTTTGGTTATTAAACTTCAAAAATCACATTATGGTGGCTATATGTCAGTCAGACAAGCTGAGGATGCTCATCTTAAATAACCATCTTAAATCATCCTAAATCTGTTTTTGAGTATAAGGTCTATTTCAGTTTGTGAAGTTTGGGATCCACCATAACAGTAAATCTAAAGATCCAGGCCTCTCCGGATCACTGGATCCAGTGTTCTTCAGTGTTTGTGAACGCCAGTGAATCACCTTCAGAATGATAGTGAGGAGGGCGGCGCTGATGGCGAGGGGCAGCGTGCTGCTGACGGCCCAGCTCAACCAGTAGATGGAGCTCTTCAATCCCATCATCCTCACGGTCTCCTTCAGACGCGCCTCCTTCTCCTGAACCACGCCCTTGACTATGAGCGCTACGGAGAAGATCCAGGCCAAGGTCATGTAGAGAGGCAGCGAGCGCGTCAGAGACCGCAGGAACCTGCGCATACACACAAACACTTACTCTATCCCTGTAATGTTACACAGTGGAGCCACACAAGGTTAACACTGAGCTATTAAACACACACACACACACACTTCAGAACTCATTTTGCATACACCAACCTAACTGTTTTATGAGAAACTGTTTTATTTTTTCATATTATATGATGTAAATCATACTAAAACATACATCATTTCCATTAAAAACACAAGAACGAAGATCCATCTCTAAACATAACCATTACTGGGGCAGATAAAAACAATAAATGGCATTGTACGAACAGGTTAGCTATAAATTCACTAAATCTTAAAATTATTATAAACTGCTTTGACATTGTTTTGACAAGTATTTAATGCCAGTTAACTGTTAGGAGTGGTAATACATCCACAGTGTGGGCAACATCTGACCCACAGACACCATACAGCCAACAGAGTTCACAAAATAAATATAAAACATGCTTCTGTGTGTCAACGGACCACACAGAGGTTATTCTGCTGTCTGGTTAGAACTGACCTCAGATCAGCTATAGTCAGTCTGCTGGACACGTCTGAAGCCTTTGACATCGACAGACTCTCTTGCTTATCCTCTTGATATAAATCTCTGTTAAACTTTTGTCACTGGCTATTTGTTTTTGCTTGTTTTAAGCATAAATCTAAATTCTCAAAACAAAGACGCTCAAATAAAAACTTTCATTTGCTTTTAAAAAACGGAACTGTGTACTCTTGAAAATAAAGGTGCTTCAAAGGGTTCTTGACATTGTTAGAAGAACCATTTTTGGTTCCCCAAAAAAAACTTTCTGTCATTTTTTTCTACTTTTTCAGTCTAAAACTGTTTTAACTACAAAGAATCTTTTGTGAAACAAAAAGGTTCTTAGAATGTTAAAGGTTTTCACAAAACCATTCAGGCAAAAATGGTTCTTCTGTGGCATTGTGAAGCACCTTTTTTTTTTAAGAGTCTGTTGATCTAAATGGGGAACAACCAACACAGTAAAAATGCGTATTTTAGGTGGGTATGTCATATGATATTATACGATCTATGTTTTAGTGTCACTCCAGTAACAGGTTTAATTTAGGGGTTGGGTACAATTCACATTGTACAAATCAAAAACCAAAATTTTTTGTGATGATGACATGAAAGCACAGTAACTCATTTAGCCACGGTTTTAAAATCAGCGACTACCAAAGTTTGCCTTCAACTTAGATCAGTTTTTAAACTTGTTGGTTATTTTGGAAAGTTGTTATTCAGTCAACATGACAACACAACACACAAACCTGTATTGTATATTTATTGCTGAAAAATACCAAGCTGAACTTTTGCAGCTCATTGACTCCCTAAAGGACACGTGTGTAAAGAAAACTGAAATCCCTGCACACACACATTTTCAGAGAATAGATGAGAGAAAAAAAAGCACTTCATCTCCATGAATACAAAAAAGCCACAGAAGCAACAGAAATGTTTTTAAAGCTCTTTAAAATGACTATAAAGAGAGGTGGCGAGAGATGCGGAGAAGGTCGGCTCAAAAACGGCACGGTAACGGTTTGATTCTGTGCATAACAAATTAGCATAATAACCCAATTTAGAGAAATCAAAGGTTAACCGGTTTCAGCCTGATTTGCTTCAATTTTAGTAGAATCATTTCCCTGTAATTATTTCTGCTATGATCACAAGCATCAAAACCACAAAGCACTTTGACTATATAAATGTGCGACCTCACAACACAAAGACCTTCTGCTCCTGGGTGTTTAAAGATAGCAGAAACTCTACAGCTTATTGCTCCATTTAAAATTTTGCTTTTAAATAAGCACACACTAAATTGCTATGTCTACATTTTGTGCGGTTATCATTTAAAATAAGATTTTAGTGAAGAAAAAACTTTTGTGTGACATTCTACTGCGTATAACACGCATCAAGTGCTTTATGGTCAATCGACTTCTGATCGTCCGGTTATTTGATTTGATTGGCTTTCGTCTGATTGTTAATCTCTGCGTTTCGGCTTCACTAACCTTCACCATTATACTGATAAAAGCACACGGAATAGTCAGCAGAACCATGTTTTCAATAAACCAGCAGAACAAGATCGCAGAGTTCCGAGCCCCAACGACCCGCAGAACCTCCTTCAGCCGGAGCTCCTTCTCCAGAACCAAACCTTTGATGGTCTGGCAGACGCTGTACACAAACGCCAGCACCAGGAACATGGGCAGGATGGTGCCAATGGACGAAACAAAACTGCAGGAATGACCAGAGCTGAACTTAAAGAAAGTTCTGTCAGCATTTACTCACCCCATGTGGTCCCCAAAACCCCTATGGTTTGATGGCTAAACTGAAAGAAGGATTTTTTGCAGAATGTCTAAGAATGTCTATTTTGTTTAATAAAAATGAAGGAACTTCATTTTTAAATATGACAAACAAAGCATTTTCAGTGAAACATAAAAGCAGGACTATTTAGACTATTTCAAAAACGCTTCCTTAAGCCTAACATGGAAAAATATAATTTTCTGGACAACTCCCTTTAAAACAAAAATATCAAAAAACAAAAATGTAAAAAAATGAAATTTGAAAATTTCAACCAGCCCAACAATGTCTCCAATTGACCAATTAGAGACAGACATGTTGTCCATTTCATATGCTGATGCCAGAGGTTCAATGATTACAATCACTGTGTAGGGAAAAAGTTAAGACCATTCTGTTTTGTATTCCACAGCAGAAACTCAGATTTGGAACAGCATGCGAATAAATAAATGTTGACAGAAATGTCATTTTTTTGGGGTGAACAAACCCTTTAATATTACAAGCTAATGTAATGTGATGTCTGGCTGATTTAGAGTCCGTAGATCAGAACATTAATAATGAGCTCGTGGGCTTGTGAATGTCGCTTTGATTGTACAAAAACACAGACTGCTGATATTGTTCTGAATGAAACCTGCTGGGCGACTGTTAAGAGGATCCATATCTTCACACGGTCGGCTGTCAGCGTGATTTATCATGTGATGTCGTTTTGATAATACAGTAAGCCTGTATTAAAGTCCTCTCATAAGGCCACTGAAATGTCATGTCGATATCGCAGCAGACGGCTTCGGAAACAAAGTGCTGTCTGCGCTCAATTAGCCAGCAGCTCAAATATATCATGAGCTCTCAAAACCTGACAGGCTATAGATTTCTCATATCGTTTCTGCTTACCTTTCATAAATACAGTCAGAGAGAGATACAATTACAGTAGAAACAGCAGCGAGACAGTCACAGCAAACTCTTTAAACACCCTCGTGTCACTTTCTTTGAAAGTTTTCAATTACTTTGCATTTATTTGTCACTTTATAAAGACCATCAAGGGCAAGGTTTTAAAAAGACTACATTACTAGTCCTTCAAAAGCATAGTGTGAAGAACCGGTTGAGCGCTTCACAAATTGACTGATCCGGTTAATCCAGTTTACTTATTAAATAATGGGGTCACATCAGTTCTCAAGGTAACGGATAACAGGAGAAGATTACGAGTGAATAAAAAACTAAACTTTCCAGTATAGTGTATTAGTTTTTGATGTTTTTAGTGTTTGAAGTCACAAAAAATAAAGGTTGGTAAAAAAGTCTCTACACACTAAAACAAAGATCATCATTATACTCCAAACACAGGTCTGGGATTAAATTAAGGAAGGTGGATAAACATTAAGAATTGTTTTCATTTTAGACCTATTTTCTCTTTGGAATATGTACAGTATGTATAAAGTAGATCTTGATGAAATCTTATTGAGGTTATCTAATCTACCTTACGCTCAATGGAACCCAATCCTTAAAATGTAGTTATAAACCACTACTGAATGAAAAACTGTCTTTTTTATCAGCAGGTGAGTATTTAACAGCATTTATTGGATAATTGGCCCCAAAAACTCTCTCATAAAGCAAAGATATCAGTATCCATGTATGCCGATTTTAGGGGTTTCATCCAGCAGCTGCCATTGAGAAAAATGCCAACCCTAATGGACAGCTTTCTCCAGGTACTTTAGCTCCCCTTGAATCCCACATACTTAAAATACTTTACAGAGAGAACACCAGCTTTCTGTTCATCAAAATGCAGTTTTTATGCATGTGTTCAAAGACAGAGGAACGGTATATGGATTTGTCGATAATTTATTCAGTCAAGCCAGAATCTTCTGGAAGAGTTACTGAGGCATTTAAAACGTGATATTCTTCATCTTCTTACATTTACAATTTAGATTCGAGCTTTTCGTGCGATGAAAAATGACTCGACATACACACGCCGAAAAACAAATTAGTATTCTCTCCATTATCCTTCTCTCTCTGTCTTTCTAATGTATAAACAGAATGGGACTTTTGGGAGTTTTCAAGTGGAAGTAAATGATGCCGTCTGATTGATTCTGCTGCGATGCCGCTGAATAACTGAGATTTATGAGCGCAGACCACACACACACACACACACACACACACAAATGCAAACATGTTATGAAAAAATAATTCGAAGAGAAAAGTAAAGAAAAAAGAGTGATGTTTCGTTGTTTTAACATGAATATATTACACGGTAATCATAGTAGATTCATTGTTGTTATTTTATAATACTTTTTGTCCTGACAGAACCTGATGCATTAGTCTTAAACAAAGCATTAAATAATTTTGTACGGCCAATCAATTTTATCATTAAATGCAATTTTTCACATACTGCATCTTGTTTTGACTTACTGAAATATTATCCCATATAAGGATTGTTAAATACAGTAGGTAATATTCTTGCTACAGGCCTAAAACACTCATTTTAACACGCAATTCAAGCTTATTTCACCACAACAAACAAGCCTTTATGCTCAAATCCACTAAAAGTAGCTTTTCACGTGCTTTATATAGTTTGTTAACAGTATGATGTCACAGGAGGCGAAGACACTGCAAATACACTCGCCGAGTAGGACTGTGTGACGTGCCGCAAAAACACACAAAACATATCTAAACTATAGAAAAGCTGTTGTGTTATTGACTGTACGAATAGATTTAGATAGAAATCCGAACTCAGAGAAAGGCTACAAAAAATAGAAAGCAAATGGATCCACTTGCGATACATTTTTAGGTCATCTGATAAGAAAATCCTAGCCGTAAATAGTACCTCTGCAAATAACAATTTTATGTTTCGAACGTGTGATGAAAGAGAAGCAAAAGTACCATAGAGCAGTTTGTAAAAACACTTACTGTATATCTATTGCCCCAGACAGAGAAAAGCAGCAGGCTTGTGGCCGGCAGGTAATTTGAGTTTAAGACCCCTGGACTGACGTCTCATTTTCACAGAAGCAGGCGTTTCACACCACAGGTTTCACGCGACATGTTCCTCGCGGCTAATCGATAAACACATTACAACAGAGTACCGCGCTGCCGTGGCTTTGACGTCCATATCACTGCATATAAAACGACGAACGTTCACCCGCACAGATCTGATTAAAACAGCCGATGGATTTTTTCAGGCCGATGGAGAGAAAGAGAGAGCCAATCAAAGCTAATATTAATTTGACATTTACTCTGGCCATGAATCACAGCCGGGGTGAGCTGTTGATTATGCTGTGAGATCGACTGAAAAACATTTCTGTTCTCACTGCATCACCCTCTCAACACCAAACTAGCATTTAAATATTGAAATAAACAAAGTGTGTTTGTATAATCTCTAATGCTTGACGGTCACGGACAAAACACAGGGAGAGGAAAAGAGGAAGAGAGAATTGAATAAAAATGTTCTGTGCGCTTACGCATCGTCAACATAGCACGGGTATGGCATCTGTTGTGCGTACACTCCCAGCGGCTGGCTGATTCCAGTCTGGACCCGAATGATTCCACGATCCACCATGTCCTGCAGGTACACAAACCCCCCTCTCACATAGCGCAGGTCATTAAAGGGGTTATCACGGGCTGATGGGTACCAAGACCTAATACACACATAAAAACATAACACAACACATCCAATAAGACCAATGCGATATAAGAACAGGGCAGAATGGTATGAATGTGTGTTTTATATGTTGCACGTATACTGTACGTTGCTGTAATAAGGACAGAATATCACACTGTCCAAACGAAATTTGTTTGTACAGTTATTCGATCCTTTTTTACACAATAAATATCTCCCCAAGCCTTAAAGTGGTAATAGGATGATCAGGATTCAGAGTCAGACCTACCCAGAAGAAAATGCACATCTGTATGGTTGCTTTCAGTGGTCAAATTATATTTTAAGGGATTTACAAAACAACTTTTGGACTCTATAAACTCAGAGTTGTGGACTGGGACGGCAGTCACGGCAATTAAATGATCTCACAACCTTGGTCTTTCTAAAAAAAAGTAGGTGATTCGGTCTGGACTTTTTACGCAGGCGGTGAGGAAAAATATTTAGGATTTGGACAGCAATAAAATCACGACTTGCCCCCTTTTAAATAGTGAAAACACGAGAAACAATTACAGTCCGAATAGGGCTATTCATGCATAGCAGAAATAACTGAGATATTAAGAGAGAGATCTCTTCTGCTATTTTTCTTTCTTATAAAAAAAAGACCACTAGTGAAAACAATTATTTTCTGCTTTTGCAAGATTTAAGGTTTCATACTTTATTGCCATACCACCATAATTGTCTAGAATATTTTTGGTGACCTTTTAAAATCAATAAGATATCATCCACAAATATTCTAGTCTTAGCAGAAGTCAATAGCTAATATCCTTTGCAGTGGGTAAGTACAATCTAAAAAATGAGTTGTTTTCAACCCAAAACTGGATTAAAGAGGGACAGAGCACACTGTTTGGTTATAAATAATCAAGTATGCTGAGTTGCTGGTACCCAAACAATTGAGTTAAAACAACCCAGCACAGGTTCATTTATTACCCAGCTCTGTGTTCCATCCAAATTTCACCCAGCCCAGTGTACCATGAACTGCATAACCTTGGTGAAAGAAACCAAAAAGATTTTTTTTGTGGGCCAGCAAGTATGATAGTAGGGATTGCTACAGGCAATGATGTCATAGCATAGCGAGGATGAGAAGACCCTTCTAGCACAATATGAAGAGCATGACCTCACTGACCTCAGCCTCCCAAAGCATTTTTGAGAACCCACCACATCATAAACTTGCTTGAGGCAAAGACCAAGACATGGGAATAGCTAGTTTCAACCACAAGTCAACCACAAGGGGAAGAGCCTGGCTATAGTAATCCAAAATCAAACATTGGGATTTTGAGCTTTATGTCCTTTGAGAGGAGAGGAAGGACCTAGCCAAACCCACAAGATCTTGTTAAATCCTTTGCAGACAAACACAACAGAAAAGAGACAAATTCCAGCGAACTACTCAACTAATCCACAGTGCTGCCCACTGGCCGGACATCAAAGGTCAGTCTGAAAACCTTCCACTCGATGCCAGCTTTAAGGTTCTCAGTGGAATAGCAATATCTTTCCTAACACCACAATGTCTCAGTCCAGCAAAGTGCATCACATAATAGGTATCTTAACTGCCCATCAGCTCAGCCTAGCCGAACGCGCGTACCCTTGGGGAGCTCGCATTGTGCGATTTAGAGGTAGTGTAGCTCATTGGCTCTTCTAATAATCCAGCTGATGACTTTACACAGATAAAGCATGAAGCAGTGAGCTTGGAGAGAATCCTTCTGATCTTAGTCCAGAAGACTGGTCTCTAATAGAAGGTTGTGATCGGTCCTGTTTTACATCTAGTGCGTGATTGTCTGATGAAGAAACTCAACAGATGCTCACATCACTGATTTGTAGCAGCACCGCAGGAGAGTATCCCATCAAACCTTCAACAGTCCAGGACTGGTAGATCACCTGCCAACAGCAGTCATCTAGGGCTCTGATTACAAAAGGTCTACAAGCATATTTGATAGCACAGGCCAAAATGTTTTTGATTGCTAGATTGCACAGATTGCTAGTCTACGGAGACTGCATCCTTCAGACAAATTCACAGTTTAATCTTTTTTTTTAGTGTTTTCTCTTAAAAGAATACTTCACCCAAAAATGCAAAATTGCTCACACTCACAACAGTAAGAAGGTTGTTTATCTGAAACCGTAGTCTTTGGTGATTCATATAATGCAAGCCAATGGCAATTGGTTTTGGGGGAAAAAAAAACATTACAAACAAAACCAAATCAATACCCATGGCTCCTGGTGGGTCTTATGAAGCAAAACAATCAATCTGTGCAGGAAATTGATCATTATTTACAATATATTTAACTGTAATCCACAGCCGGGGCAAACTGTTCTATTTCTGTTTCTGTGATGACATATTCGCGAGTGGACATATTTTTGCTTTATAAGAAGAGAAAAGTCACCTACATCTCAGATGGCCTGAGGGTGAGTAAATTGTTATTTTTGGGTGAACTATCCATTTAAACACAACTACTGGTCAGCACCCTGAAATACCAAACAATATTTAATTAGATGGGGAAACCACTTAACCATGTGATGTGTTTTGGTGTTTATGTTTTGAGTGCTGTTTGCCAAAGCATTTTGGTGTGAGTAGTTAGCAAATGAAATGTGGTATTTATAGTATTTATACTTTATGATGATACTTTTTGCTGGAGTGCTGATGTTTATGGTGTTTATATCTTAAGGAGTGGATACAGTTACTGGATACAGTTGTATTGTCTATATTGTATATTGTATAGCATAGCTTTATTCTTTTTTATCATCTGTCTCTCGCTGTTTTTCTGTAACACTCTGGAGCTTCTGTCACTATAACAAATTCCTCGTATGTGTAAACATTCCTGGCAATAAAGTTCTTTCTGATTCTGATATGTTGTGTTTATTTGTTGAAGGATGGAGATGTTTTGTATTATTTGCTGATGTGTTAATGTTGTGTTTTTGGTTTTGTATTTATAAGGTGGAGATTTTAGGTTTTATCTGCTGTTGTGTTGATGTTGTGTTTAGATGTTGGAGATGTTATGTTTTATATTTGTGCATGCTGGTGTTTGATGTTCCGTTCTAACCTCTCCTTAATTTTGTCGGTCCTCTCTGTCTCCTCGATGTCCATGCGGATCTTGTATTTGATGTGTGTTGGTGGCCGGGGGTCACTGGGGTCATTACTGTTTGCGTTGAGATCTGTGAAAACCACTCCTGCCCAGAACCTGTCCTGATCCAAGAGTTTCAGAGCACGTTCGACTAGCAGAGGCTCACTGCTGACACTTTCAAACTTATCCAGATCAAAACACTGAAACACACACACACACACACATAGTGGTCAGCTTCTCGGTTCCATCTGAATCTGACATTAAAGAAGCAGGTTCATGTGGTGTTGGGTGAAGAAAAGCAGCAGGCGGAACAGAGAATCAGCTGTGAACCAGGACTGTCAGCTCTGGTGCTGAGAAACAGAATAAGACAGAAAGAGCTGACATACTAAAGGAAAGCAGAAGAAAAAAATGATCATCCATGTACACTAAATGGACCAGATATTCTTATACAGCATACTTAAAACAAACATGCCTGACCAACAATGGCCACAAAAAAATGCAACGTTTAAAATTCTAAGTGGCTAGTTACTACCAAAGACAGTATTAGAAAGAAACTGACTGAAAAGTTTATGTATGGCCCATATGAGCGGAATATACATTTACCAACATACAAATACATTTTGGATTTCAGAATTAAAGCTATATTCATTATATTATTGTTGTTAAATTATTTGATGATTGGACATGATGGCTCATTGACTAGCCCTATGGAGCTTGGACCTACAACCTTCTGGTTACTAGCCCATTTATGACAAGGAAAGTAAAAGAGAACATTGAAGAGTTTAGAGCAGAAAAATGTCGAAACAGGTTTAACATTTGAAAAATCGTCAATGAAAATAGCAAAAAATACTGCTAAATGACAAACCTCTAAGATTTGAGTAAGCTGTTCTGCCGCTTGGCTGGTGGCATTGAAGACGTTCCTCCAATCAAACGGTGGCATTCCTGTAGGACGCTCTGACTCTGGACCGTTAAACAGGAAGTTGGCGATCATCGCTGCGGACAAACTGGTTCCCTGCAGCCATTGGTCGAGAACGACTGCAAACACAGGGTTCTTCAGAAGAACCTAAAAACAAAACGCATGAAGGTTTACAGAGAAGAACCACATATGCAACACATCAACTGTTTGTACATGCATTCAACTACAAATGCAAATACTCACATATTAAATAATTAGGGCATGAATAAAATTTCTTTCGTTCTTACTAATGCTGTTGCAACAGACAGCAGCTGGTGCTTTTGACTGCATGTATAATGCGTAGGTCTAATGTACAGTACCTGTACATCTGCTGTTTTTGTCCCATCTGTTTTTATTTGTACCTAATCACAACAGGCATTACTGCAAAACATTCTTCAGATATTGCAGAGGCCTTGATTTGTGCCTGGCAGGCCTAATCCTAAACCTTATTGAGCCTGTCTGATCAGTCTGTCAGACACGACTCACAGATATTCTCTTTACAGAGCACACAGGCAAACGCGCATGTGTCCGACGGCACAAAACTGTGGAAAGCATGGTAACATTCATTGTTTTATGTATTAATTTGGTACTAAAGAACTGTTACTTTGGCACACCCATGACAAATGCATGACATAACACGTTACATTTTAAAGATGTAGGTATGGTGGGTATGGATGCAATTCTGTTTCAAATCTCTCTCTCTCTTTCTCGTTCTCGCTCTCTTTCTCTCTTTAAGCTAGATGGCACTCTTGCTCTTCATCTCTGTACAGAAACAAGTACAGCACTGCAAATACCTCTCTCTCTCTCTCTCTCTCTCTCTCTCTCTCTCTCTCTCTCTCTCTCTCTCTCTCTCTCTCTCTCTCTCTCTCTCTCTCTCTCTCTCTCATACACACACACACACACACACACACACACGATTTGTCATAAATTGCAGTTCCACCCTCTCCCTTATCATTCCCTGTCCTAACCTGCAAGGATAAAGCGGATGTCACTGCACGCACAAAAGTACACAAATGCACACACACATAAGCGTACATGATAATACCAGCACACACAAACATGTCTATATAAACACACACAAACAACAAACCTTGACAACACACATAAATGTGCAAATTAACCTAAACATACACAGATAAACACAAACATACAAACCACACAATCACTTAGATAAGGACAAACATACACATAAACTCACACAGATGGATTTGTTGTCAGTACTCATATGTAAGTAATTTGACTGAATGTGTCGATATATCGCTTTTAAAAGTGTGTGTTTGTGTGCGTCTCTCAATGTTCAATGTACCACAGTAACATAATCACAGCTGCATCAGAAACAGCTAATAAAACTGAGACATTATGATCATTAAAGTCTTATTTCTCATCATTAAAGCTTTATTAAACTTCCTAAATCTATTTAGCACATCTCTGCATAAAGCACACAAGCCCTGGAGGAACTATTTACAGGGTGTGTAAATTTACCATGCTTAAGTCTCGATCTTGAGCCAAGAGTCCTAAACTCTGAACAAACATAAAGACAGACATACAAACGACAGAAAGCCAGACAAGCAGAAAGACAGAAAAAGAAGAAAATATAGGAATATTTACAGGAATATCAAAGATAATAGAGAAATAACATAGGTGTCCCTTCCTGAGGAACGGTGACAGATTAAAATATCAAAAAATATTATTTTGAAACTAATAAAACCATTAACAGAGTTGATGATAACAGAGATGACATGCACTAACTTAATGTGCTAACCTCCAACCAGATACCACATTCCATGTCTAAACACAGAATTTTAGGGATTTTCTGCATGTTATGTTTTTTACATTGAATAAGAGATTCACTGCAATGTCACAATAACAGAGTTGACAGCTGTATGTACATACTAGTTATACAGTATACAGTCTTCTCGAGATCCTTAATTAAAGACAACTGGCGCACTGCTTTTGATACAATAAAAAAGCCCTGCTTGTAAAACGAAAAATAATTTAAGAATTATTAAATGAACACATTAGGGCACTGCTGCTAATGGAAGGCAGAATAAAATATTACAGCTATTAAATCTGAATTATTGTGCCAAAGCATATGACAGTAAAGATGTAATTCATTTAGATATTAGACAAGGGACGCTGACAGCCAACCAAACAGTTTAAATGATTATTTCCCTCAATGGGAAAGAAAAAGAGTGAGACGTGGCTCTGAGCCATTGCCTAGTAAGCTGCTATACTATTACAGTACTGTCTACAGTACATAGTCAGCTGCCTTCTAAGACAAAAGGTAGTTTAATTCAAACCCATCATTCAATGGAGCAAATGTCTTTTACATGTAACATGTAAGCATACATGTAATGAGCTTGATAGGTTTATAGTGCATTGAGCTACAATCCTTAACTTTTTTGGTTTAAAAAACGAAAATCAGTTATTGAGCAAGCACACAAAAATCTGTGACGACAAAACTGTCACCATCCATCTCCTTGAATTATAATTTGAGCTGTTGGGTCGGAGACTTCAACACACATAAAGTATGTAACGTTTCAAACGAAGTAGGTGATATCACCGTTGTAGATGCTAAAATTACAGAAAGGTAACAGGGTTGACAGTTTTTCAGTTTGTTTATAAAAATGGGCTCAGATACAAGCTGCTTCATATAAAGAATTTATTGCCGATATTTCTACAAATTTACTATGGTCAATTGTGGTACAAAATCATGGTAACAGGGCTGACATTACAAAGATCATTCTCTGCTGAGAAACCAGAAATATGTTTCTTCAACAGACTAATCAAGATCAATGCTACAATGCTGAAGTAGTTAAGAAACAGACGTGGCTCGTAAGTGACAAAGTTGAAACATTGTATGTAAGCAGTTTTCCTCAGGCAAAGCACACAAAATAAATATTTTGACATTATCAAACTGCTAAACTTAGAAGACACAACTATAATGAGCAAAAAATACACAGCACACGCAAAATTGGATCTAATTTGATCGTTTAGGAATTGGTTTAATTAGTTTGAACTTGCTTGCTTGTTTTAAAACTCAATAATAAAAAATGAAAGTATAAGTATAATCTGCATTTCTTCCATTTGTTTTTGAGCTATTGCAATGCATTCTGGGAAGGCTTCTCTACTTTGGTCAGAGAGTTTTGCATAGTTAAAGCACCTTTAAAATGCTGCATAGGTCACTTACTAAGTTTTGGAACACAGCCCAAAAGTAACACGAAAGCACAGATCATTTCTTTTTTCATTCCATCCCTCCATCCACACTCGTTTTCCCTCATCTCTCTGTCTGAGCTCATTTAAAGTGATGTTGAAGCAATCGAGAGAGCGAGGAAGGAGGGTAATGAAGTGATAGAGGGATTGTCTGAAGGTGTGCAGCTGGTTAATCCCTTTCCTGCTGTTGGTGAAAATGATCCTGCACTTACCCATAATTACCTTCTCCTTTCATGCGGCCCATCGCAGAGGAGGGGCCATAAACTCCCTCTGACACACCTGCGAGTCAGGCGGAGGGTTTAAGATCTTGTGCGTCAGTCCTGGTTTATGTGAGAGACTCTCTCTGGTTCTCAGCAGAGGTGAGTCATCCATAACAATAATGGACACCGACTTACATTGACGATGGAAGATAAGCCCTGTGTGTCTGTCAGCATGATGAGCTAACTAATAAAACAACACCTGATGAAGTAGTGGATATTAACTGCTGGGGTTCATTTCGGGCCTGATCCTTACCTGACTCATCTCTGAGATGTCAATGGACTTGTCAAGTAAAAGTTAAGAAGTCTTACCCTCAGCATGTTGATTTGTGTGCCGTTGTTGAAGAAATCCCAGATCTCGTCTTTGTTTTCAAGCCATGCCTCGGCTAGATCGCCCACTTTGGCCAGAGCGTCAAACGTACGGTTGGCCTGATGAAAAACCCAGAAAAACATTATTGCCTTCAAACCAGAGAAGTGTTCATCTCAAGTTATACATGTGTGGTTTACCTTATTGTGCAGGGCTACACAAATGATTTTAACTATAAATCTATTACTTTCATATAAATTTAACTTTTTAATTTGATCCTACAAGAAAATAAACACAGTTGACCCTGGAACATTTCTATAGAAAAACCCTATCCCTAACCTAAACCCTACTGTAACTTATCCCTAAAATCAGAGGGAAATGATGGGTGAATAACAGTGGTGTTGAAGCACTTAACCATGGTAATAAACCTAAACTTCACAGTAACTATAAACTACTTCCTCTAATCTGCTCAAATCTGGGCCAGGGTCACCAATGATACTGACTTAAAGTGATAGTTCACACAAAAACCAAAATGATGTCATAATTTGTTCACCCTTATGTCAATCAAACCCTGTATATGATTCTCTCTTTTGTGGAACACAGATAAAGATATTTTGTAAAACGCTGGTTACCGGCACCCATTGACTTCCATTGTATCTTGTGTAAGTGAATGGGTGCCAGTAACCAGCGTTTTGCAAAGCATCTTCTGGTGAGTAAATAAAAAAAGAATTTTTATGTTTGGGTGAACGATCCCTTTAAGAACATCTCTCACTTGGCAAAATCACAAAAGTCTCACTTCATCGACTGCACCTTGATTTCTATTCACTTATTTCTAACTTCTAAAAGCTGTCATTTATTCATTTATTGGATTATTTAATTCCAATAATTAATAACATTCAGTATATTATTACTTAATCATAATTCAAATGACAAAACGTGCCTTTTGAAGACAACTGTTTTATTTCAATACCACTAAGGGCTGTTACAACATCAGATTTTTAATTTCAAAACAATTCACTTTAGCAATATTATTGCGATGTCTATTAAAATTTTAATAAATCTAAAAAAATGTTAAATAAAATTTAAACTAATAAATAAATTTTAAAAAAATAATATTGTTTATTATGTGTTTTTCTTTTTGTCCAATAAATAATAATCAAAATAGAGAGGCAGAGAGCGAGAGTTTCAGATCATCATTTCTGGTCTATCTACACAAACACAGAATAAAGGTTTTGGCTGCATCTAGTTTTGTGCATTAACCTAACCCTCCTCTTAAGACCTGATTGGCAAAATTGCTGTAACCTCAGTGCTCCGTGTTCTTCTGATGTCTCTCCAGCTCATGAAGAAAAAACATCTGATCTATCCGCATCGTTCTGACGTAGCAGGAATGTTGAGAAGGTTATTTATCTCCAGGCTGAGCTTCATGTAATCTGGTTACAGATATACTGTCTTTGAGAACGAAACACGAAACCTTTAAGCTGGTTTAACATTTAATGGGAGTAGATTTCTCTTCTTGTCTTTCAGTTTATTTTTGGGGTGTCCGAACACCTTTACATACATTTGCGTTCCTGTGCTGGTTTTGTACACCTTCATTCTCATTATTCCTCTTATTTGCCATTTATTCCAATTTATTTAGGCTACATAATGTCCATGTTTTAAGACGCAGCGCCTCTAGGTGTGTTTGTGTACCTCTGAAATGATTCTCTGTGTAACAGCTGTGTCAGGAGCATAAAGGATTTTTCCCTGCAGGAAAGGACGGAAAGTTTTCCAGAACAGACGCAAGGCGGATGAACTCTCCAGTGTGTCCGTCAGATTTTTACAGAAATCACCTGTGAACACAGAAGAACGGCGGTGATGTAAAATCAACTGGGCTGCAGAATCATAGCCAGAATAAAGCAAAGACACACATTTAGCTTTACTAGAGACTCAGAACTAACCTTTAACATCATATGTGTTTACGTCTACAGTTAAGATTTAAAGTTATAAACCACTTCTCTACTTCATCTAACATTTCTACAGTGGTGTAATGATCTCATCAATAAAATAAACCATTTTATTCTTGTTTCTTCAGTTCTCCTTTGTCTGTTCAGTGTGGAGTACTCACAAAATAATAGTTATTAATAGTTATTCAATTTTCACAAATAATAAATTTGTGATAAACAATAAATAATAAACAATAATAAACAATAAAAAATAATAAACAATTTTGTATTACATAACCCTGCAATAAAGGTATTTTCTTTAAAAATCCAGGCAATCCAGAAATAAAAACATCACCTAATGTGATATTTTTTTTTATTGTCGTAGGTTAATGAGTGCAAATGCAACCTTATGTAAGGGATACTGTATATTCAGATGGGTGTCATTGCAAAATAAGCGGTCAAGCAGAGGAGAGGGGTCTCGTATCACCCTGAAGGGGATTGTTTTGTGATAACAGCCGACTAGACGTATATTATAGTGGATCATGGCTACTAGACAAATGAGTAAATAATTTGACATAAAATATTGATTTGAATTATTTTATTAACTCATAACAAATTTATGTTTGCATGAGAAAAGAAAAAGTGGAGTGATACATTATACATTAGTACCGGTCAAGATAATTGCAGTGTCCAGATTTTTTTGCGGTTGTAATGATTCATACAAAACTTTGTGATGTCATAACTGACCAATCAGAATCACGTATTCCACAGAACCACGTAATAAACAATATTAAATAATAGTTCTGGCTATATGAACCACATTTACAGCAAATTGGTATATATAAAAGGTAAAAAACAAAATAGATCTTTTAAGACCTTTGACTAAAAGCTTATTTGGGTAACAAAATGGTTCTTCTATAGCATCGCTACAAAAAAATGTAGCACCTTTATTTTTTAGGAGCGTACTGCAGTTCATGATCATAGCATGCACAAACACACAATCTGTATCCCACAACACAACCATCCGCATTCCCACTAGAGAGCCACACATGTCTCCTCATTGGCTCTCATGACTGCCTCATCTCCTCCCTGGATTCCCACAGATGTTTGTGTACAATCCAAGCAAAAGGAATTCAGAGAGAGAGAGCTGAATCCCATTAGCATGCAAACGGGGCCGGAAAGCCATTAAAAGAGAAAGGAACATGGTTTTTGTGATTTGTGGTGTCAGAAGAAAGGAAAGCCGCAGCGGGGCCGGGCAGCGTTCTGGGAAAAACAGCGAATCCTGTTTACTGGAGTTTCAAAGAAAAGGTAATTAAACAGAACAGCCCAACAGAGTCACTCATTAACTCCATCCTCCTGATATTTAGTGCACAGAAGTGCTCGTAACAAACACGCCAGGCGCTGTAAACAAACAAACAAACCGCAGCACGTCAGCAGTATCAGCGACCTGCGCTGATGTGAGGAGCGAGTTTGTGCCAAGCAAACCAGTCAGAGTACTGGAAACTGTACAGGATTACTGATATCAAAAATATATTTAATAAAAATAGGAATATTTATATTTAATATTATCCTTTTCGGGATACTTTAAGGATCGATCTGGGACATCCATAACAAACTTCAGTACTAAAATGTGTGATAATTACCTTTAAATGTCTGGACCATTAAACAATATACTGTATGTTAATATTCCGCAGGAGCTATAAATAACTCATATGTGTTATTATTTTCAAACTGTTGTTATGTTGTGACACTAACTGATCCAGCAGTTTATTAATAATTTCAACTACAGCCTCCTCACAGTAAAGTATGCTTCACATTATGCATTATATTTGACATATTTCAGAACACAACGACACAAGAAATTGACCTTTGTATGGCTAAAAACATCTCGCCGACTTTTCTCAAAACTGTATTAGCTCCAAAATGTTCTGCTGGTATAATAAGGGCTCAATGGTAAAGTACTATCAAAACAATAATATCACAACCAATAAAATCCTGATGGATAAAATCAAGCTGCACCATTCATTAGTATTCTATGGCACATTATACGCCGTTTTAACAGAGACATCAACATAAGCTGTCAATCGAAAGTGTCTTCAAATGGCTCACACCGATACCCTGAATGAAACGGTTTTGTTTGGTTAAGAATCGTCCCTTACTGCTGTTGGTGTTGGTCGTGTTGGAGTTCTCAGCCGTTGCCGCACGTGTGTTCTGCTGGTTTGCGTTGAGTGACCTTGTTGTGATGGCTGATCTGCTGGTGTTGCTGGACGTTGAGTTAATATCTGATCCACACATCAGCAAACCGATGCTGCCGAACGGATCGGACCGGAAGTCTAAAGAGTCCGCAACGCTCAGCAGGGCTGAAATCTGGAAACTGGGTATCTGTGTGGAAAAAAACATGAAACATAATACAAAAGAATCTCCATAACTTTAACCATATTAAGTCTTTTTGTCTCAAGTCATTGACCACATTGCCCATCATGTGGATCAACACACTGCCAAATATATTTATTGTCCAAAATTTAACAAAAATGTTAAATTAATCAACCATTGTCATTTGCCTCTACCAACTGACAGATGAATTCGCTTTTAAATTATGTAGTTTTATTGCATGGCCTTGAAAGACATAATATATAGGAATCATTCTTTCAGCATTATTTCACTATGCAAATTACGCCCAGTTACATGGCTAGTTGATTTTTATTATTCACTTTATTCGTTTTTTTTCCTGCCGTCCACAACCCCATTATCACAGACCAGTGAGAATCGCTGCATTAAGGAAACTGCATTTTTGTCAAACCCTGACCAGGAAGTTACTACTTAGCATACACTTGCAAAAAATACAGTAAAATGTTATTACGAAGCCACAACATTTCTGGGAAACACTGACACACATTTACTGCAAATAAACCACAAATTTAAGACAAATGAACTTCTTTCAAGGAACCACCTAAACATTAGCAACCCCACAGGAGATAATCATGTGATGTTATTAATAACAGAAAGCATGTCTAGTTCATGGCGTCTGCGCAATATTACTAGTCCATCTGTGCTCTGCATCTGCTCACCCGATGGCTAAACCGCATAATGTCAAAGAAAATGTTTTCAGTGCATGACAGATCAAAATAGCACCTTCATAATCAAAACACAAACACACAGCGCAAATTGTTTCAGTCTCCATTAACTATCATTTATATAACAAATCTGTTTGATTTAAGAATGGAGATGACAGCTGTTGTGTTAATATCACAATATATTTCAGCAAACTTCCAGCACATGTTATTTATATAGCTGCTTTCATACAGACAGAATGTAGTTTTTTCACCGTTTGATTTAAAAAAAAAGTGTTCTTGTTCATTTACTTAAAGATTCTTTATTAAATTAGTTCTTAGCCTTAACATAAAAACCAACATTAAAAGACTTTGTTAACAGATAAAAACGATTTACGATTTACATTTATAGTAACAGAACTGCTTGTTAATATCTATAATCCTTTTTGTTTTTTGGTTAAATTTTTAAATTTTAGTCAATGTTTAGTGGAGCCACAGCATTGTTTGGGAGTGTCATCAATTTTTTTTTTGTTCCCTGAGGTGTAATTATAATATTACAAATAAAAATTTTTATAGTATAGCCATAAATACAAAAACATAAAAACAAAAGTGTTATTCATTTTCATTTTTGATAAAATCAAAAATATTTTTACCTTATACAAATATAAATATCTGAATTAGATAAAACATTTAATTGCATATTTTTTAGTAAACATTGAAAGCTTGTCTTAAACACCACACAAGGGTTAAAAGTAAACCCATTTTCAGTGGTACGTGCACACACACACACCAGTACATCTTAAAGTGAATGAAGTAAACTCACCCCTGCCATTAGCGGAGAGATGTGAGCGCTGGTTTGAGTCATAAGCGTTGCCACCTCGAACCGGTTCAGACCCAGCGCTAATGGAAGCTGAAGCAGAAAGAAATTATTTTCAGTATTAGCGATTTCTGCTGAGCTTAATAGTGTATTACACGGCTACTGCTTCACAGAGCCAAAGATTAAGACCATATAACTGAAGTGAAGCTAAGTGCAGTTAAATCTATAAAGGTCATTAATTTCTCTGAGCTTATTCTCTGAGTCAGGATGTCATGCAGTTAAAACAACCTTAATAAACCCCATTCACTGTCCTCTCGGCCAGCGCTATCTCTGCGTCTATCTGTCTGACCTTCACACACTCAATAATCATTACTTTAACAGTATAGGGGGTTGCAGATAGAGACGGGGGAAGAAACGTGTGTGTCTGTGTGTATATCTGCACAAAGGATCACAATGCAAATGGCTTTTCTTTACTCAGTATGGAATGCATTTATTCTGTTCCCAATTTCACTGGTGACATCTGTGCAATCGCACCACACACACACACAAGACTTTGAGATGATGTTTTCTTGGAAAGCGTAAACATTGTGATGCTTTCAAACGTTGCGCTCTTGGTTGGTCTTTCAGTACACACAACACAATTATAGGGTTAGGGTTAATAATATTTTTCTTGTCTCTACTCGGGTACTGGTACAAAAAAGTTGGTTGTGCCAAACACTTACAACGAAACAACATTAGAATATATACATATATACAGTATATTTCAAAGTTATATACTGTTAATGCGATAGTGATGTGAAGTGTAAAAATCTAAGTACCAGTTAGGTTTGCGCGTCGATGCATGATTTAAAATAGACAATTTTATGCTCTGATAGCAGAAATGAATAACTGATTTTTATTACTCTAATAAAATCCGATATGTAGACGACCTGTCTTACATTACGCAAGCGTTTTCACAACAAATGCTGAGCATGCAAGAAAAAGAGTTACATCACAAAAGTTCATTCACTCTCTGTTTTCAATAATCAATTTAAGTCACTTAATTACAAATTATGTTAATGTAGTGGAATAAATGGGAGATTTATTTAAAAACGCAATTGGAAATCATGCTGACACATGTTTTATACGCTATTAATGACGTTAATTAGATAAGATGTGATTATCAGTTTGCATTTCAAGATGCAAATCTATCATGAACATTTCATAATGTTGATGCTGCCTGTTTTAATTAAGTTAATAATTTGGTATTGATACCAGGGGCCGTGCCCACAATTTTGGTCTTGAATCAACCTTCTTCTTTCACTGTAGCTTCATTTCTTTTAATGGCTTTTTTCTACAGAAGTTGCTGAGTGCTTTCTTTCTGAGGCAGTGACAATTACATTTACAGAATGAAACTGAACAGTAGTGTTACCAGGTTAAGTGTCTTGGCGTTCAAATCAACAGATACGCTTTTGAACAGAACATTTGCCCCTAAAACATCCTGCATTACTGCAAAATGAGCTTCGAAAACACACACTCGAAGGTGAAATAGTTCACAGACAAAAACACACACTTCTAGAGACCGAGAGCAGATTTTCTCTGTTCATCCGTGTCCAATGAATGAAGTCATAAAATACCAAACCCAGCCAGAGACTCGCAGCTTCTTGTTTTGGGACTGGACATATAAAAGACAAGCAGTTCTGGTCTAAATCTAAAAAAAAAATGTTTTTAACAAAATGGACATTCACTTACAGCGGTTAATAGTTTTATGTTGTCGAGGTTCTGTGTGAAAGCCTGTGTGGTTTGGCGAAGCTGATTGGCTGTCATAGAGCATGTGACGTTGAGGAACTCCTCTTTTTGATTGATTGAACTAAACTCCAGGACGCGGTCGACAGATGCGTTGCAGAGGACGGAGCGCAAATCACCTCCACCTGACAGCGTAGGGATCTACAGAGAGAGAGAGAGCAAAACATAAGATAATAAAAAACATACAACTATTCAACACAGAATAATAAAAATCATAACTTCACACACAATTCACTGTATGAAAGTTTAATATAATAAAAACTGAGCTCAATGAAACAATCACGGCCTAATATTTGCATCCTTGTTTCCTTCCTTTCCTTACATTCTAAATCCTTCCAACTAGGACACAAGAAAAGGTGCAAAGAGACAAGGGCAGAGAAAACACCGGAAGATGTTCTTGCTCACTTCAAAGAAACAGTTTTGCACAACTGTGTTTCATCACTGGACTGAAAACATGCTGCTGGATTAATTATATAATGTATAAAAAAGATGTGAAACATCATCCAGTTTTCATTTTTTGTATTTCGCACTTAAGTTACATAAGAAAAAAGACCAATAAAAGATAAAAAAAACTATTTTATTTTACAAAACATGTGAAAGTATGTTTAAACTTTAGAATAACTGAAAATAATACGAAGACATGAAATGTTGAGAGTTTGAGTTTAACACATTCCCAGAGCAAAACAATTCTACACAGAGAGCAAAACAATTTTACACAGAGAGCAAAAAACCCAAGACCCAGAGGAAAACTTGATACCCAGAGCAAAAATGTAAAACCCCAAGATCCAAAGCAAAGACTTAAGACCCAGAGCAAAAACTTAAAACCCAAAACAGAAACTCAAGCCCTGAACAAAAAAAACATACAGCAAAAAAACACATATCAAAATCCCTTAAGACCCAGGCCCAGTTGCTGTCAACGGGGATGTAAATAAATAGTAGAGAAAATCCTTTTTTTTGCTTTGGGTCTTGGGTTTAAACCTCATCAGCTTGACATTTTCTTATCATGTGAATGTGGTTTTACTAGTAAATTCCTCTTGACGTGTCTGACTTTTCAAAAGCTTTCATCAGCTCTTTTTCACGCTGCACAAAAACAAACAATCTGTCTCTCCATCATGACATACCTGTCCGAGTCGAACCTTCACCCTCATCAGGTTTGCCACCGTCGTGTTTGGCACGGACAAGCTGTTCATCAGATATTCCGAAAACGTCTCGTTGGTTCTCAGCAAATTGCGCAGTGGAATGGATTGCCCTGAGACACAGACAGAAGACATTAACAGGGAACACTTTTGCTCTCAGTTTACGGTTTGTTAGACAGCAAAAATCTGATGTTCTGGGTTCTTCAAATTAAAATCAACTTAAAACCTGAACAGTCAGACTGGGTTAGACAGTGCTGTCAGGGTCTGTGTTTAAATGTATTCATTTTTGCTGAGTCTTTTCTCATACAGCGAACTATCTGACATTGACTATGTAGTGCGTAGTGAACGAGTCAGCAGTTTTAAACACATGAATGCATAAAACGCTCGTGAGTTCGGCAGAGTAGAATTATGTCACAGTGGATATGAGTCGATATTAGATTTCCACTTTATCATTCTGTCTTTCCACAGACAGCTACTCTCGGTGTAAGAAAAAGCTTCTGACATATACATTTACTGTATTTTTATAGCAAGCAATGCAGACCCACCATTTTAGTGAACTGATGGTTAATTTATATGAATTTATACGAATTTGTTTGTATGTTTTTTCCCTCAGTGATGGAGGGGTGGAGTTTTATGTGAACGTTCTGCTTTCTGTTTTTTAATAATCCTAAGTTTCTGTCCAAATGAAATTCGGCCAAAATCTTCACCTCATCTCCCGTGACATCAGGCTGGCTGTGCTAAATTTGAGTTGCGGTAAATGGCTGTGTATACGCTGTATCTCAGGAGTATACACCATGAGATGGTGATTGAAAGAGAGGATGAGGCTTATTAAACATGTGTTAGTCTGTTAAACACTCATTTAGCTATAATGAAGCGCACAGCTTCATCCTCATGCAACTACAAACATCTCTCACACACACACACACATACGCACACATACCATGAAAGCCAATTAGGCATAGGAAAGCTTGTGTGTTTGCATATCACGGCCTGATGGAGGTCTCGCTGCTCCCCAGAGAGAGGTGTTTTTATTCACATGAATGGACGGCTCTGTTTGGGTATCAAAATACAGGGAGAACCTGACCCGGCTAATATGTAAAGAGCTGCGACACTAGAGCGCTAATTAGGACCCCCGAGCTCTCCGGATGTGGCTGCTATCAGCCCACCGCACTGATTACTGAGGGCACGTCATTACGCTCCGAATCTTATCAACAATCCTCTCCGCCACACAAGACAACACAAACCAGACAGGCCACACACGCTGAGCTCTGTTTGAGAGAGATTGAAGTCATCACCTTGCGCTTTAATCATCTCTGCCAGCCGTCGTGTCACCTCACGCTTCCCGCGCTACGATTGGCCGTTTCCTTCCGAGCTCCCGCCGATTGGCCGCTTCTTTGGGTCGAGCGACGACCCCACGTTTCTGAGTATCTGGCAGCGATGTGAGTTAATTACTTCCTTTTAGATCTCCTGATGAATTTAATCTTGTATAATACAGGTTCAAGACCCCAGAATGCAAATCTGCCTACAGCGGTGACCGTGTCCCGACAACGCGATGCACCTCGGCCTATTTGCAAATGAGCTTCCCCTCAAATCTGAATATCATTAGGCTAAACGGTACCAACAAACAACTGCAAAGCAGCGAGATATACGACCTTGCCCTCCGAATCTAAATCGCAGCTGTAAATTGCACAGGCGTTCTGCTGTCAGTCGAGCCTGAAGAACACAAGAGTGTGTGTCTGCGCTGGGTCTGCAAGGAGGTCATTATGGAGGAACAACGGGGCATGAACTTTAATTAGCAGAAAGACTTAAACAAGCAGAGGAATTGTATTTTAACATATACACAAAGGGATGTCTGAATTTATTGTAAAATGATGATTACGAGCAAAGACGACTTGGCGATATTAACTGTTAAATAAGGTTTTTTTTTTACTTTTTTAATTGTATGTATTTTTTATCATTTTATCATTATCATTTTATTGTTATGTAATTTTGTCCAGTATTTATTCTTGAGTCTTTCCTTTCCATCAATATATAGTTTGTCATGATCAGATTAAACTATGAAATATTAAAGTGAATAGTGAAATAACCACCTATGGAATGATGACAACAACAGGTTAAATCTGTTTATTAAAAAAAACCTGCCAATCGATTAATGACTTAAAACTGTGATATCATCACTATCAACTGTTATTGGTTCCTTTAATCCATCTATACTGGTGTTGAGAAAAGTAACACAAAACAAAGAAATGTTCACATTTGTCTAAAGATGTCAACTAAACTTTTCACTAAAACTCATTTAGAAATATTTTGTGAAGTATTCTTTATTGTTTCATTAAAATAATATGTTAATTTTTTTATATATTAGTATATGGGTTTGAATTCTTGGCTTTCGATATATTGTGACAGTATATACTGAATTAGAAGTAGAGCCTACTTATCAACCGTCTATGTCATATATGGTATGAATACAAAATATGAATGAAATTGGACGTACTACTTCTCAACCATTTTATGCATCAATGACATACATTCCTAACAGCAAAGATTTAAAGAGCCTTCTCATGATACCTATTTTCCAATAATCTTGCCTTTCCACCTCAAAGAAAATTAATTTTACAATTTACAAACATATCCCATGCTATTTGTTTATTTTTTTATTTGGACGACATTAAACAAAGGCTGTCAAGCACAACGCTTTTCATGAGGTACTAGAACTTAAAATAGCACTTTCCGCCATTCTCTAAAATAACGTCCGTCTTCTTCTCTGCTGGCTGACTCAGCTCCGGGGGCTCATGGGATAGAAAAGTGTCCATCCCATAAAATCTAGCCGGAAGTAGTAATCCGGGTACTTTTAAGCCTATGTTTTTCGAATACTATGAATTGGATACTACTAGCCACAGTACTGATTTTCAGCCTACTATAGTTATTTAAGCGATTTTCGAGTGCCTATGTCATATGGTGTGACACACAAAAAATGTAGAAAAAAACCTTAACAATTACAGATTATAAATAAAAGATAAATCCTTCTCATCCTATTTGTAACTCCAGCAAAGAAGATAAATCTCTCATGCAATTTGTATTTTTTTTTCCTACATTTTGGCTGTCACACCATAGGACACAGTCACATATTTATTTGTCAACTACCCATAAATTAGTAAGTGGATATGGTATACTTTATTTAAGTGAGTGGAGTGGTGAGTGAGTGCCCACCTCCGTCTGGATTGGCATTTTGCAAGACGGAAGCCCATTGGCCAATATCTCCAGACAACAGTTTGATGCTGCTAAAGAGGGCGGGTTCTGCTAGGAGTGACTGAACCTCAATCAAAACCTTTGAGATTCTAAACAACATAAGAAACAATACTGTTTCATGTTTTAAATGGTACATTTCAATATTCGTCATTGTGTTTCTACTCTGACACTTACATGGAGTCATTGAAGTTGTTCACCTGTCCTGGTGTTTCACCTGGTGTAGGGTCACTGAGACATGGATTCTGAATGTTACACATTATCCCCTGTAGCCATGGCACCACACCAGCCGAGGGGAGGGGCTTATTGGGGTAGTGGCCTGAGAGGTGAAATAGAAAAAGAATAACATTTATTAACAAGTATTTTATACGAAATATATCACAATCAATACCGGTTTGATTTCATACTTCTTTAATTTATCCTGTTTTTTTCCATGGCAACTGCTACACTATGGTGGCATTCATGTGCTTTTTAAAAAAATCCACTGGGAAATGTGTAGTAGAGCTGTACTGTACTTACACTGGCTTTTGTAAACAGGCAGATTGGTGGATCTGACCGCCACAAGAATGAAGAACAAAAACAGAGGCCAAATCAACTCCACCAGCAACCGCACCTTAAAAAGAGAGAGAATGTATATTTAATCCATTTACACTTAATAAAAAATGTAAAGTGTAAAAAAGTTAACTTTTAAAGGTTTTATTTAAATACACATAAAAACAAGCAACTAAATCATATCAGAATTGGTATTCAAAGATAATCTAATCTGCCAATTAGGTAAGAAGAATAAACTTACATTAAGCTTTACTTCCTTATTAAGTGAGTTTATCAACTCACTTAAATTAGATTTTTTTAGAAGACAATAATTAATATCTTATTTATTAAGAAAATATATCCTGATTTAATTTTTTTATATATATATATTTTTACAGCAAAACAAATAAAAAATACGAAGAAAGAAATTTTTTGCTGAAGTTTTTCTCACCACACACTACATTTACGAATAAATTAATGGCAGATGCTATTATCCAAGGTGATTTACAGTGGATTACAAGATTCATACATTCATCATCAGTGTGTAATGTTCACTGGGATTCAAACCCATGACCTTTACGCTGCTAATGCAATGTTCTACAAATTAAGCATCGGGAACACTACATACACCACTTGAAAAACCAAGATAAAGGTAAATATTTTCATGCTTTATTGACTTAAAAAGCATTCAATCTGGAGCCAAGTAACTTTTTTAATTAAGTTTCTGAAAGTGGTATAGGAGATAAAACCTATGATCCATCAAAAGTAAATGTTGCAGAAAATTCATTTAAAAAAAGAGAGTGAAGTAAGACAGAAAATACACAGACATTCAAAAACCGAACAGCATACACCAGACATTTGAAACTTTTTTACATTTAATCATTCATAAACATTTAGTATTTCATATCATTTAGTATGTTGCACAGATTTTACAAAGCCCATCTGCAAGTGCTTTGGCAATACAAATGTGCAGTTTCTGTCATGTCAATAAAGCCCACTTAAATTGAAATGGAAAGTCTCTTACAGATCTCAATATCAACATAATTCATTTCACATTTGCATTCTCTATTAGCTTCACCTCACTAGCTCTGAATGGATGCTTTCATGTGCATTTGATTCTGTTATTGCACATCTAGCACATCAACACAACCTCCTTACAAACTCCTGACAACATCTTTGAAACACTTATGCATCCAAGTGAGACTGTCCACGCGCAGCCTGTTAAATGATCTGTAGACACCAGCACAAACCCTACAATGTACAACATCTGAAAAAACAAACCTATGACACAAAACCCTGACCCCTATCCCTTCCCTCCACAATCTGAGATTCGACTCGCATCCTCACACAGGCTGGCCCATAGAAACTTTTCAATAAACACATCATTGATGTTTTGCGAGATAAGCAGCGTTCCTTCCATCAAAAGATCTCTCTCAAGCGCTGCACTAATGGACGGGAAGGATTCTGACTGTGAATGTGAGCTGATGAAAATGAGACGAGGTCTCTGATTTGAAGCAGCAGAGCTGCATGTGTGTGTGTGTGAGCGTGTTGGGTTAAGACTTTGCAGGGCTCTGAATGGAAAAGTCTGTTCTGTCTGTTACATTATTTATACTGTAGAAGTCTGCAGGCAGAATGAGAGAGAATACTAGATCACATCAGATGATAAGATGTGTGTGTGTGTCCGAAGAAAGAGAGAATTTCAAATCAGGTACTTTGTGAATGTGTGTGTTTAATTTACCAGTTACGCTAAATCATAGCACTGGATCCATTTCATTTTGTTGAAAAAGTTCAGACTGTTTGTTTTAATAAACCAGTTAAACACATTTTTCCCCATGCAGTCATGCTCATCCTCTTAACTCCCCGTAATGCAAGACAAGTGGCGTTTTACTTTATAAAATAATATTTTTAGTAATATTATTTTTTATTCTAAAAGTTATTTAAAACCTTGCTGCAATTACAATGCCAAGCACATCAACCTGATTAAATGAACTATTCCTACAACGACATACATAAGGTGTAGACTTATGTACTACAATATGCTTTTGACCAATAGGTGGCGCCGTCACCATTTGCTGATGCTCTGGTCCATCAAACCCCTGGCTGGGGAGATTTGTGCTGGTCCTCTAGTGTATAGCACTGGATGATGGTACCCTGACAGAAGATGATGTGATGCTGTGTACCGATGCTGGGCTAATGATGCTCCTTACATAAACAGAAAGTTTTGCATCAGGGCTTCTGGTTATGTACACGTGTGGTCACCCTAACCCTTGCTCTGACTCTGTACATGTTAAAATGAATTATTAAAAGAGCGAACACTGCTGCTGAATCACGATTCTACCCCTCTCAGACAGCTCAGCAACTGTATATTACAAAGGATCTCTTATAGACACAATAATTATCCTAGTTTTTCAAGATAATGGTATTTACTACAGAACGCTTTTGACATTATTGTCTACTATAATATAACTAACCTGGGCCTCACAAGCCCAGCCAAACCCATGCATGCATCCGTATGCCATTCATCCTTTGTCGGATCAGGAACAGGAAAAAACAGAAGACAGAAATATACAGTAGCAGAACATGAGGGGGCAGAGAGAGAGATGTGACTCGACTAATACTTTTATCTGAGACGTGGTCACTCTATTAGAGTTCTGTAGAGTCTACTATGCCTCAGTTATCAAGCACAAAATCCAGTATCATCCAGCTCAATATATCCACACACAATACAGAGGACAACCTCTCTCTCTCTCTGTGTGTTGAAGAGCACAGTGGTTCACCGACTCTTTATAAAAACTCACTTCTGCTCAAGATCCCCTGGATACACACACACAAAATTCCTGCAACACAAACACGCAACTCTGACTTATGTTTCCGAAAGCTCTGTAAGGAAGCTCTGTAAAGAACAGGTTATATATACGAAGTCTAGACCTTACTGAGTAATGGCAAAATGAATGGTGCGTTTCATTAGTAGCAACTATCGTGAGGTAAGGCATGGCAAACAAGCTATTTTACACCTTTAAAAGCCCTAACAAAAGCAGTAGTAAAACCCCTACTACAATTAAATATTTGAGATTTATAGGCATATAAAATAGATTAATTTGTCAGCATGAACAGCTGCTTTAAAATGTCCATTGATGCTGATACATACTGTACCAGAAAGTCTTTTGTGTTTCTAAGCTCAGAATGAATTAATATTTTATCTTTCGCCTCCAACCCTGCTGTGACCCTGCAGGATAAGCGGGTTGGGAAAATGGATAGATTTAATCTTTGAAAGTATAGCTGATTGTTATCCCATACTAAAATAATGGTAGTTAATAATCTTAAGAAATAATTAATATTATATTCTTGATATCATTCATTTATATGTAATATTAATGTTATTTTTGCATGGTATTTTATCTATAACTATAAATTGTTTTATAAGGCTAATAACTTTCCAGGGCGACTACCAATTAGAGTGATGTCATCTGTCTTTCATAAGTTTCATAAGCCTTTGAACGGTTATGCCACGGTCACACTCGAATTTTGGCATACTTCTACACAGACCCCTGCAAATACGGTCAGCAACCAAAAACACAGCATTGCTATTTTTAAGATGTATTGCACAAAATAGTGTAATAATATTATTCTTATAATTAGAAACACAGCAAAATGTGTTCCAAAGGTCAAGTTTACCCATTAGTTTATAACTGTTACTATGACAACCAGAACTAGAAATTGATTCAAATGACTTCGGTGAACTCTTCCATCAAACATGTTTATATATCTGCACGATTAGGATGAAATTCATTCAGTACTTACACAGATGTGTCTCTTTGTCTCTCATTCTTTCTGTCTGTCTCACTTTCATAATTGCAGATCAGAGCATCAGTCTAGAGCACAAGTCCTCCAGCCAAGGCCATTTTCAAATCAAGTACAATCTCGGCCCACCTGGTGCAGCGTGGGTGAGCGAGGCTCTTAACATGAGCGAGGGCACTTAAGCAGCCAGCGTTCTACAGGAAGTCAGTGTGTAGAGCACACTCTGTTCAGAAATCAGCCTGTCCAATCACATACTCTCAAAATCTCGAACTGTCCAATTACACACTCTCTACTAAAGCATGTCCAATCACAGTCTTTGTGGAGATTAGCCATTATGAACACATTAAAAGTCAGTCTGGCCAATCACTCAGACACTTTTAATTAATTAACTTACAACCTTCTGTTAAATGAATCTAATCACACTATTCCTAAAAAATTGGTCTGTCCAATCACACTGTCTGCCAAAACCAATCGCACAATCCTTAAAAATTGTCGTGTTTAATTACACTATCCCCCAATAACGGCTTCTTTAATCATAGTGTTCCCATTCCCAATAATTACCACATTCAATCACACTGTCCCGTAAAATTAGCTTGTACAAGTACACAACCACCCAAATGAGCCTGTCCAGTCAAACTATATGTCCTTGCATGAGTCTGTCCAATTACACTGTGTCCCGGCATTAGCCAATAACATGGCACTGTCCAATAACACCAAATACATATTACTTTTTACTTACATAATTTCAGTTTTTACCTAATTTATATTCGTGTCAAATTCTTCAATGTAAACCAGTATTCATTCACAATAATAAAACAGACTGTTGCAGCTCGTTAATCCATTTACACATTATGGCATAAATAATATAAGATTATTGTTTTAAATTACATTGACAATGAGCTTGCCCAGACCTCTGTGGAATTCATATTAAAATGGTACATCTGCAAGGTATCAATGTAATCAAATATTTAACTGCAGTAATATTTAAAACTGAAAGAAGGCTTTAATGCCTCAGTGTCAAACATGCCCGAAATACATCTAAATGCGGTTCGTCCCTTCACGCGTTCCGTAGTTTGGTGTACATTGAATAAAGATGTTTTTAACTTATTTAGCAGACTGTTTTAACAAACGGATGGATATATCAGTGTTTGCGTATTGCAGATATTACTTACTTAGTTTATGGTCAAAAATATTACGGAGAGAAATACTTAAAAACTACGAACATACTACTTCAATGACTGGCCGTAATGTAGATTGCACTGCATCTACCTGTCGACGGGACGATAATCTCCAGCAAGCGGAAACAGACTGTGAGGAGTACGCGGTAAGTGGAAAATACGGAACGGAATTCACGGATCTTTAGCTGAATCCTAACTGAATGCCTTTAGCGGGCATAGGAATCCTCTCCACGCCACTTCGCTCATGTAGCCCACTGTTTGGTTTCGCCTATCGGCACTTCAGCCTGTGAAGTCTTGGTTCATGGTTCAAGCAACGGAGCTACCCCGCTGTGAACGTCCAATCATACCATGATTCCACAAAATGATTCCCCGGTCACACCAGACTTTTTCATTCTATTGACATCCATTCATACGCATGTGAATGTGACTACACCGGAAACACGAGCCCCTGCGTAAAACAAAATCGCATTCCGCTACCTTCCAAAGGCCAAGTTTGCTGTAAACTGCGAATCACATCACGTGATAACGATAATAATATCATATTATTTGTATAATACATCTCTAAAATAACAAAAACAGTGCAAATACATCGAAATCCAGGGTGTGTGGATAAAAAAATCTAACGTTTTTACATAAACATACGCAGAGGTCTGCGTGGAAGTTTTGCATCCCAAAAGTCTAGTGTGACCGGGGCAAAAAGACACTGTGCAATCTTTCTGTCCCTCCGAAATAGCCTGTTCAATCGCACTGTTCCCAAAACGAGCCTGTGCAATAACGCTGTCCCCTACATTGTGCCTGTCCAATCACATTGTTTCCCAAAAAAGGCCTAAAGCCTTTTTTTTTAATGAGCCCCACAAATCAGCTTAGTCTAGTCTCAAAACAACTGTCCAGTAACATTAGACCCTCTAAAACTGAAGTAAAATTCCCTGACTGACCTTACCGGTAATTGTATCAAATCAGCTATTCACACATGCACCTGTTTCCCATCTTTTTCTAGGTTTGATACTATTCCACATCAGCACTTTCAGGGGCTACTGTCTCTCAAAATCAGCCTGTTTAATTATACTGTCTCTTAAAATGAGCCTGTTTAATTATACTGTCTCTCAAAATGAGCCTGTCCAATCACTCTGTCTCCCAAACAAACTAAAGTAAAAGGGGAGGCAAGCAAGCACATGCATTTCTAAATATCGGACCTTCCAATTGATTGGTCCATGGTTGTTTATTGCTAAAAGTAAGCATACAAATTTAATAGTTAACTATCCAGAATTATGTGCCTGACCTTTACAGCACCAGCACTTTTCTGTTCACCATTAGCTAATAATTAACTATGATACTGATACAGTAGCATTACAATGGCCACCACTGGTATTATAATGCCTGTCCCTTCATTATGCAATTTACTGCTGACAATATGATGTTCAGTGTTGCCACTAAACTGCCAACCACTTTTATTTCGTGATCTCACTATAGGTATCTTTGTTTTCATTTCTGGGTTCTTGTCATTGAAAAAGTGTCACAGATGTTCATTCATCACCGCACGGTTTCTCCAGAGGGGCTCTGAGAGAAGACAGTTGCCCAAGGTGATGAACAATCTCATGTGCGTGTGTGTGTCTTACAGCCCCTGTGAAGGTGAGACCAATGAAATCCAATCAAAGACCAGTGGATTCTCTCCTGCCCACCTGTTTCAGATCAGGTAGAGCTTGTTATTCTGCATGTGTGTGAATATGAATCTCTCCATGTGTGTTTTCCACATTGTGCAGATTGTGTATATTGTTAATGATACATGTGATTTTAGTTTATATGTGCGTCATCAGTGCTGTTCAAAAACCATTGTATTGTATTTTCTGCATGATACAATGGGATTATACAATAAAAACAGAGCAAACATCCATTAGAAACAAGCTTGTAAGTTACACCATTACATGTGCATATTTACATTACTGGGTGTATGGGGATCGGGGCTAGGGCTCAGCTTTTTATTTTGTCCCATTAGCATTTACCTTCCAAGGCAGCATCTTAACCTAAATGCAACCATATAATAACTGAACTGAAATGCACTTTGTAGGAAGCAATCCTGTTAATGCTCAATCAAATTATGCATACAAACCCACAGGAGCCCTGGCTAACATTTACAGCTGTCTGCAGTAAAGTCTAATGTTAGCAAGTGACTAATTTCAACATTTGTTACTGTAACAAACACAAGGTGTATTTAGTTCAATGAAACCAGATTTCACTATACTGTAAATGTCTATGTTTTTAACCTTTGTGTGGTGTTCAGGTCTGTTGGAGTTGCTAGAACTGTTTACTAAAAATAATGTAATTAATATTATTTCTTATATAATAAACTATATATTTATATTTATACATTTATAAGAAAATGTATTAAATTGGGATAAAGTTAAATATTTTTACATAAATATTTATGGCTGGCTGTTTTGATTTAAAACCCAAATAATGTTATGGGTCCATTAGGTCCGCAAACACTGGCTGAGTAACAAAAACATGAACACCATACAAGAGTTAAGCAACATTTCAGTCAACAATATTTTTGTCAGTCAACAAAACAGTGCTTTATATTTAGCCAAAATTAGAACTCTTGGAGATAAAACATACCACAGACAAGTTCTTAACTAAACTAACAAATCTTTCCTAGCCCAATAGGATCATTAGAGAAACAATGTGGGTTAGACCAGGACCAAACCACCACAGATCACTTTGGACCAGGATGGTTTACTAGTCTTTCCAGCAGGATGGTTTGGCAGGCTTTTGGTCCAGTGCTTTGAGTAGCACATGTGTACATGTGTTCAAGTGTGAATACTGCATGTGAATGTACAGTCCTTCTGATGTTGTGTGTGTGTGTGTACCTTCTGTCTTCTCCGTAGGGTAAAGTTCTTCCACAGTAACAGTCTAAGTTGTGTCATGAGACCCATTATCAGCTTTAAACGTTGTTATGGGAATATTAAACCTATTACCCCTATAGAGACAAAAAGAGAAATTTATTATAAACAGAGTGAATTAATCTCAAATCTGATCATGAGCTAAAACCATATATCAATGCACAAGCACATTTCCATAGATTAAAAATATACAAACTTTATTACAGTTAAAAAATATACTTTTAGTATACCATTTATTTTTCATTTTTTTAAATAACAGCTTAATAATATTTAATCATTGTTATTAGATGCAACCCACATGTAACACCAAGACTCGGCAGCAGATGAAGGTTAAACATTTACATAAATTTAACATGAGAAATATTATTATTTACCCTGGTAAACATTTGCAAATACTCAATTATTTTACTAGTGTACATTTTTGCAAGCACATGTGCAATAGGAAAGTGTGTAAGACATAGCAGGATGACCTTCAATCTCAACCCCAAATTTACCAGGAATAAAAGCTAATACTGCATAAATCCTAAAACTTCATAGTTCATCCCTGTGGTTAGACAAGTTTGTGTCACCTTTTTTATTGTTAAGCCTACAAAGTCAACTTTAAAACATTGAATTTCTTCTGCATGTGTTAACTGACTCATCTTATTTTCGTTTGACAGGGAGAATAATTTCTAATGACCATCAGTAGGTGTCCTGATGGGAAAAACAATAATCAGAGAATGCAGTCTAAACTAGACTCAGCGGGTATCCGATCAAGTTTTTTATTTCACTGAGACACGCTAACATCTGATGCACATAAACATTGTTTAATTTAGACAGTAATTGTAGCAGAAATTAAGACCACAGGGTCCAATTTTCATTAGCGCCCATAATGCAACGGTTTGTTTTGTCAGTGGGAATTGATAGAGACGGTGTGCTTTATGGCTCAGATAAAACATACACTTTAACCTGTTAGCTGTCACTGTTTCACAGGTGGAATAAGTCTGTTATGTCACTATTCACTTTAATAGTTCATAGTTGAATTGTAATCTATTTATGACAAACTATATATTGATGGAAAGGTCTAGGACTCAAGAATAAATATTTGGCAATTCTTCAAAATTGTAAAATATACCAATACTTTTAAATATAACAATATTAGCTATACCATTAAATCAAAACGATTTTGTGCCGATTATTACACGAAACGATTTTCGTGTAATATTTTCCTCTTTCTTTCTGATAAGATCATCTAATCATCCTTAAAACAAATGTCTGTGCAGACATACAGCTTGTGAGGAAACAGTATGAGCTGTTCGGTGTCACCCTACAGAAACTATGATAAGTCACACATTCACGCATCTCTGTCTTCATGTGTTCACAGCCATCCTAACAAGACTTCTGTTCTAATGCTCCAACAGCTCTTTAAAGAACAGATTTGGGACTGAAGCGTCTGTAGTAGAGCGGAGGAATAAAATCCTCTGGAGTTTTAATTGGCACTTGTGGGAAAGGTGAGAGTCATGGTCACCTTTGTTTCTCTGGAAATGAGTACACAATTACCCTCAAACACGCAAACATAAACATACACACTTCCAGGAAAGCACGCTTCCAGATAAGAGAGTTCAGAAGAGTTCATGACTTCATATAAAACTATTTGCATACTTTAACCTTTGGGTTAAAAAAGACACATAAACTGGCATAACAGATGAGACGAGAGAAAAGGTTTGAATTAAATTTGTACTGTGCGCTGTAGACTCTCTGTATGTATGATTCACAGGTTTTATGAGTTTGATCTTTAGTGGTTTGATGGGATTTCGATGATCTGGTTATTACAGGCTTGATCTCGGTGGTCTGGTCTTACAGGTTTGATGTACAGGGTATCTGTAATATACAATGTCAAACGTTTCTTAAATATGAAGCATTAAAAAAAATGTGGGGCTGATGAATAAAAACGATGCGAGATCTTTCTGCCCTACCAGAACACATCTAAGTTAATTAGCTATTTGTCTTTTCCAAAGTGACTTACAGTACAATTATTCGTGGGATAGTCCCACTGGATCTACTTGAGGTTAAGTGCCTTGATCAAGGACATAATGGTGACAGGGGAACTCGGTTACCCAGCAGGTTATGAATCACCCATTTCAAGATTTTAACCTATAACCTTTTGGGTTACTAGCCCATTTCTTTAACTATCACACAGATAACATATTTGAATGCTTACATTCCCTCTGCTACTGATATTCTTCTGTGCATCTTTGTAAGGGGACATATTCAATTGTCAGATCAATTACTGTACTTCTTTTGCAGTGACACACTGTCCTTTGGCGAAGGACGTTTTCATTTCTAGGATGGTGGTCTAGTGGTTAGGGAATGTTTATTTTTCAGAGGACACGTTCTTACAGTATCTCCAAGGTACAAATTCGTCAGGGGTTCAACACATTTTACTGTAGGAAGGCCCAGGAGGCAAATCATTTCCCGTTAAATGAAAGTGCAGTTTCAAATAAAACAGGGCTGCATTTGGAACTGACTGAGGAAAAAATGCATGTGCGTGTTTTCTCTCCAGCGTCAGTTCATAAACGATTCTTTTTATGCAACACACTCATGCACTTGTGAGGAAAACCACTCTAAGGATTTTAATTCTGCATGTATCTTGCGTTTACTTTTTTTGTGGAAGGTTTTATCTGAATCGAAAAAGTGTGTTGTGCATTTACGGTAGTTTATGAGTTTTTATGTTTCCTCTGGCAATCACACCTATGACCTTTTTCCAGCAGCATGTTGTATCACTTAAGCTACATGAACTCGCATGTTTAATACATCAGTTTGCTGCTTGTACGTTTACTGGCATGTCCTCCCAAATCTGTAGGATTTTCGGCCTTTTGTAAAACAGAAAAAATTAATTTCCTCCTAGTTGATCTTTTTTTATATAACAAGCATTTATATGTTTAAACATGACTTTTTTTCACAGTTAGGTAGAGTGCTGTTAGTATTGCTTCTGGACTCTATCAACAAGGGTTATATGTCGTTCTAATGCACTTAAAGTGGCGCCATTAAAGCAGTGTGATTTCCAGAAAACCTTTAAATCTATTTTTATATATATAATTTTTATATTTTTTTCAAAAATATTTATCTTATTTAAACATAGAATATGATATCATTGTGTATCTACATTATTTACAATGTAAACACAATGAATGTAAAAATTGGTTGCATCAAAACTTCAATCAGCTCATAATATTTCGGACTGATGTTGCCCTTATAAAACCACCCAGTCTTTAACGTCCAGGAGAAAAACCCATCCGCTGTGAAAACAAGGTATATTTTGTAACTTTACAATATGGATTGGCTACTAAATTGAGAGCGCTCATTTCCTGTTTGTGACCCAGAAGGACAGCATACTCTCTCTCTTTCTCTCGTAATTGTCTCGAGTTACAGTAAATATTTCATCAGGCAGAACATCGTGCAGGAAAAATGACCAGTACAGGAACCTTGTATGAAATATGCAGAGAGTAATTTCCTATTTATGAATCACTGTCTGCCTTTCCATCTTCACCGGAGAATTTATTTCTGCTGGTAATGGGGCTGCACACACACACACTTATCTCTAATTTTAGGGGCCAATTACCACACGTAGCACACATAAGTGGAAGGTGTGTGAATGTGTTGTAGTTAAAGGTCAGAGAGCAAATTGAAGGCCGTTATGGGATCTGCAGCATTTGCATACGCTGAAAAGCCAGCAATATTTTTCTGAGATTCAAATGTTCTGCCAATGTAAGAAACTCTCCAAGAGTTCATGTGTCTGGGGCAGCCGAGAAGAGTTCAGAATTGAAAGTGTTGCAAAAAACAACCTTGAAAATGTAACTGTTTTACAAGGTAGTGATTTGGTTTGAATTAGTCTGGAGTTTATAAGAAAAGAAAAAAACAAGCATGAAGGTCACAGCTTCACAGTCTTAAAGTTTCAATGTCACACGTTAAGTATCTTAAAACTACCTCAGAAGCAGATGGTAAACAAGTTTGTTTATAGAAGAGATGATTGTGTACATTTTCCATTGATGACAGCAGTAATTCATCAAATGATGATGAAATGATTGAGTGGCACAGCAGGTCACAAATCCAGACGTGCTTTACAGCGGAGAAGCTTGAGTGTGCTAATCTTAGATCATGTACACAATGCGGATAAACACTGCCATTAATCTCATACTGAACACACAGACTTTGGTTATTTACAAGAGTGAACATCAGATTTTGCATCCAGAGTAACACCCTAAATCTTCAAGTAGTGACAACCAATTTACATGAAATCCCCAAAAAGTAAACAACTAACTCATCACTGCAAATAAATGCAATTCATCATTGAGTGCGTTTACATGCACAGAATAAGCGAAGATCTATCGAAAATCAGATAAAAAAAATCTGATTTCCCTTTAGCCGTTTATAGCCTTTCCCAGATAAAAGAAACCTGTTTCGCGCGTTTACATGACCTTACTTATTCAGCTTATTAAAGGGATAGTTCATCCAAAAATTATTTTATTATTTATTCACCCTCATGTCATGTCAAACCTGTATGACTTTGCTGTTTCAGCAGAATAAAGAAAAAACGCTGGTTACCAGCACTCATTTACTTTCATAGTATGGACACAAGGTACAATGGAAGTGAATGGGTGTCGGTAACCAGCGTTTTGCAAAATATCTTCTTTTGTGTTCCACAAAAGAAAGAATCATATACAGGGTTTAAATGACATAAGGGTGAAAAAATTATGACATCATTTTATTTTGGGGTGAACTCAGATTAATCGGATAAAGTTCATGTAAACGCACTTACTCTGAAAACGCTGGAGAATGTGCATAGCAGTTATTAAAGAGTTGTGAAATGTTCATTAACTGTTTTAACACACATGTTTCAAAATATTTATTTACTCGCTGGAGTCATTTTGATTACTTTTATGACAGATGTATTGGCTTTTTGACTTAGGCCTACATATAGTCATTAAGCCACTGATATAAAAAAAATAGTTTGTTTTCACCTGAAAGGAAGACATATGTAGTGTAACAGCATTAGCAAGAGTAAATTTTTATTTTGAGGTTGAACTATATCTTTACAAAAAGCTTATCTTTCCTAGTTGACTGTAAAACGTCTTACCTGAGGCTAATCTGCTGTGATCTCTAGTCTTAACAGTCCTATGCACTTATTTTATTTGGATCAAAATGATGAGCTTGATTACGAAATACATTTGTTTACTAAGAAGTAGCTTGTCGAATAAAATAAGCATTTTAAATGAGCGTTTTTAAATGAGCAGACTTTAGGGTATGAAATTGCTCTTGTGTTGGTAATAAAAATGCAACATTAAACACACATCCCCCCATCATCTCTGATATTCAAGGCTACAGTATCTCATGACTATTTCATCTTCATTCTGCTTTCACACTTGTAAAACAATTTTAACAGAGTCTGAGACACTTTTGTTATGAAAGCCAGTGTATTTTCTTCATGTTTTAAAGACTTTTTATTCGTGTTATGTATTATAAAGCGAAGGGAAACAAACAGAAAAGTTTTATTTCTAGGTGACTCCTCAAATCTAAGCAAACTGGTGACATTTACCACAGTAATTCCCTGTGTACAAAAGGTCAATTGAAGCACACAGAGGACGTTTTTGAATTCTGCTTGGATAAAATGGATCATCGGGTTTCGTGCGAAGTTAAAGGGTGCGTGACAAATTAAATCTATGCTGCCACTGACATTCCAAGCATCGACAAATTTTCACTATTTGAAATTTTCACTATTTGTAAATTGTAATATGCAGCTAATATTATTTTTTAATAAAAATGTTGTATTAAGTAAGACCAGACAAACACAGTGCTGCAATTTTCACTAGCTTGGTGATGTAGCAATTTCATATTTCATTTACTTCATAAATTTCATTTACATTATTTTTAGCAGTTTACTTTTACCATTTTTAATTTTTTTATTAAATAAGAACCAAAGCACAAATAAAGCTTATTTTTTTGGATTAAATAAGCATTTATTTGACCCAACAGTAACTGCAATAATAATACAATCATTGTGTTTTTGGCACTCACAGATTGGCCTCGTTTTGGAGGCTGGACTGATGGCTTTCCATAAAATGCATGTAATAAAGTAGTAGATCTACTAAAGGTTATCTGGTTTTGAACCAGACGTAGATGTAATGTAAATATTTTAGATGCTGTAAGTTACAAAAATTTATACCTCTTTATACTGCAAACGAGTAGCATCCAAACAGACATTTTATGAGAAAAGTCACAGTTTTGCCAGTAGTATCAAAGATTATAGATATTGACAAGATGCTGCACTTCAATTGCTGCATTTTAGAAAAGGTGCATCACAAATTGCATTCTGAAAACCGGTACAATTACATTGTATAAAAATAGAATGTATACCACTGTTGTAAAAAGATGGATAAAGTGAAAAGTGTATAGCACAGAACATCATTTGGGACACAACTTGATATTTGTCCTCCCTGATTCAGACAAGATTTGATCTTGTATGACTGAAATATCTGCCTGGAGGTATTGGAAATATGGCCACAGAGTGAAGAATTATTTCTTAAAGGGACTTATAGTATTCAGTATGTAAATGCTGAGGTTGCCATGTCCTCAATTACAAGACGATCTTTGGTATAGCATCTGATATCAGAGTCACATAACAAAACATTACGCTTTTGTTCAATGATATGTGACGATTGCTATCGCTTTATATGGTGAAAGAATGAACGCTCTTTGGTCCTTCTATTTATAATCTCACCACACCGGCAGTCAAAAATGTTACGGCATATATCCACACACTCACATCTAAATGAAATCTTGCTTTACTAAATTATCCACATCGTCTACATTATACAAAAAAAAAGAAATATAATTTGAGTATTATACAGGGTATATTTCCTGCTATTACATATACTGGATATTTGCAGAACATATTTTCCATAATGTATATAATGAATAGAAATAAAAATGACAGCTTTTGTTTGTGCAGTTTAATGCTTTACTGATGCTTAAGGCCTGCTCGCCTTAAGAACAAAAAAAGTTACTTACAAACTGTTTAGTGGTAATTAAGCCCCATGTATGAATACCTCTCGGTTTAAGACGTTATGAACGGCTGATGCAACCCAAACTAGTTCTGTCTTCTGTTCAGCATTAATGATGATGACAAATGAAAGAACAGCGTGTCTGCTCACTTGATCAGTTTATATTACTCTTGAGCCTTCAGATCTCTTCTGGTGGATTAATAATTTCATATTTTTGCATGATCTCACTGAATGTATTGCCACATGCAAAGCCAGCAAACATCCATCAAAGTGAACGAATCACAGCCGGGCTGATGATTGAACGTAACAAATTCTTGCCTGTGTGATATTGCATTAATATATAGAAATGAATACAGAGCATTTCATTGTTTAGACATGTACACCACTTTTGAGTATATATATTCATTATATATTCAATATAAAAAGTACAAAACTTTAAAAAAGCATTTAAAGTTTTGCCATTTAAAACCAAATAATCTTATTTTTGTGTCGTCCTTCTTATAAAGAATGGATTTCTTTGATTTTTTTGCAAATTCTCTTTTGCAGCCACTGTATTTGCTAGTCACATACAGGCTTTTCATACTGCATTTAACCCTGGGTCATCTTCTATTAAACCTTGCTTTTAATCCTGATTAAAATAACATTTCACACAAATGCAATTTTTTACTAGCTATCACCATGTTTAATTTGAATGACCTCTTTTTGCATGTTTAAGATAGTTTCAAACATTCAGTGTATTTCATTTCAACAGGCCCATCTGTGTGCCCATCTTAATTATGTCCATTAATGTTAATATTAATATTAGTACAGAAATATTATTTGCTAGATCAATGTTATTGACCTCATTAACATGCGGATGAGAGCGTAAACCCAGATATCACTGATGTGCGATGTGAAATCATGACACTTGAAAACCCAATATTAATTATTTACCAGTATGAAACAAGATAACCCAGGATTTATCTTACCAAGGCTTAACAATAACCCTGTGTTAACAAAGTGTTGGAAAGTTGGTGTTGCTCAATCGCAGAAGTTGTTTTTTAGAGTTACATTTTGTAAATTTTGTATACTTTAAATATTATCCTATACTTTCAATATGAAAATACATCACAAATAAAAACCAGTGATTTCATTTTGTATGAGGATTTAGCTTTACAAGACCAGTTCCCATCACAGAAAACAAACATAAATTAAGATGTGGAAATAGGTATTTGTTATGTTTGTGATGCTCGTGTGTCCACTGTTGGACATTGGTAGTAAACAAACGAAATAATCCAAAAGTGGCCAGTACAGTATCACATACAGTAATCAGATACACATCAGATCTCAGGAGACAGAAACCTTAGTAACTCAACACTCACCTGTGTTTTAACTGGAGCAGATTAACTTCTGTCAACTTCTCATGCTTGTCTCCAATACAATCCAAACGCTTACACTTTATCTACACTCGAGTAAACCTGCATATGATCTTTCCCGCACTGTCTCTTTCTACCTGTCTCTCTCTCTCTGCTCTGTCACCATTCCCCAAGCAATAAAGTACGCAAATAAGCTCTGTACAATCGCTATGGATACAGGTGAGGTGGTGTGTGTTACACAAGACAGAAAACACCCACGTGGCCAGATGCTGTTCTGTAATCAAATGCTGTGTGTGTGTGTGTGTGTGTGTGTGTGTGTACAGTATGTGTGTTATAATTTGCATGACAACAGAATGAAGCAGATTAAAGGATGACAAGTTAATAATCAGTTGAGACAGAGGGCAGAAAATATCACATGAGCTTTACAGCAGCTATAAAATAGTGTTCTGATGAGGTGAACGGCCTGAGAGACACTGAGAGAGAGAGAGAGAGAGAGAGAGAGAGAGAGAGAGAGAGAGAGAGAGAGAGAGAGAGAGAGAGAGAGAGAGAGAGAGAGAGAGAGAGAGAGAGAGAGAGAGAGAGAGAGAGAGAGAGAGAGAGAGAGAGAGAGAGAGAGAGTCACATAGCAGTTTTGTAACATAGCATTGTAAAATACTGTGCACAATACTGCAAATATTGCAAATTATAATAATATAATATTGCTAAATATTTAAAACTAATATACTTTTTGCTTAAACTATGTGGCATTCACTGTGTAATCTGTAAATCAACGTCCTAATATTATATCTTAAGTAACTTTTTTAAATCTGTTGATGCTGTAATGGTAAAATAAGGTAAAGATACTGCTTTACAAATGGACTCTTACTTGAAGAAAATGATGTCTTTACCAACCCAAAAGGAAAAGAGTGAGGCCATCAATGAATGAAATCCTGATGAAAAACTCTCTTCCCCTTGAAATGCAAATTAAACAAATCAATAAACACCGAATGCATCAGGGAAATAAGCTGTGAAAAACATCATCTCACATCGCTTTCCCCTGACTCCACACGTCTGCCGTGTGAAAATGTTTAATCAGGATGTATATTTGTTTCATAATGCATATTCTGATGCTTCCATATTAAGAGTGGCAATAAGTATCTGTTTGTTTTTTTAATTTTCAGATTTTTGGTGGATGTTTTTATTCAAAGCAATGTACAGCACACAAAGCTTAGGGTTTAATGTTTGTTGTTTTTTTAAGCATCTCTGCCCTACATTATTAGAATAGTTCTGGAATTCATAAGATGTGTCACAGTGGTTACTGAATACAAAAGTGATAATACTAGTCATCAGTTACAGGAGGTAAAGGTAAGAAGAGGGGGTGTTTTGTGTACTGTATACAAGAGTGTTTCGAGGACGAAGGTCAAGGCCAGGGGGAGGAGTCTAAATCTGCTGTGTAATGTCAGGAAAGCATATGTTGGGTCTCATGATAGGAATTTACGTTTGCTGATTAAGTTTATAAATATAGTTACATTTGTAAATATAACAAATGTGTTAAATATAACAAATATGCACACACTTTTTTAAATGAGAAGTCATGAAGAATTCAATGAGATTTCTTTAAATGGCAAACTTTGAAATGTACGGGTAAGTGTTTGCTCAAACCTGTAACCATAAATATGAGCAATAATAAAATACAAAAACTGCATAAATAAGTGCTGGTTCACAAATATGTTGGGATGGTATTTGATGTGAAGTTACCGAAAGGTCAAACAGAATTTACGGGTCACTTTTTGTTGAGTCATGTTGCCGATAACACACACATTCACGTTGGCTTTTCATTTATTATGGGTTATTTCTATAGACATAATGACTTTTACAAACTGTATTCTGTAACCCTATCCCAACCCTCATTTTTACATTTACAAATAAACATCATTTAGTATAACTTATAAGCTGTTTACCTCATGTGGTCCAAAATTGTCCCCACAAAAATTACTGGTATTCTTTGTAGGGACATTTGGACAATGAACTGAATGGCATTTACGGTATTCCATTTGTCCTCCCTGTCTAATCCTCGAGATATCTGAAGACAGCCAAGACGGTCAGATCCATCTACAGTTCATCCACTAGCAGAAGTCAACGACATCATCTGACACTTTAAAACCAGAGCACCAATCACTGATGGACTTCAAAGACACATAATCATTCATTTTAGCACTTATACAATATCCCTTTGTCTTAAACAGTGTCTACATAATCATCTACTTCATTTAATCTATTAATACATGACCTGTAGCTAAGTGATATTGACATAACATTTATGCTGTATAACCAGAGGTGAACCCATCCTGATATATTTTTTCTCTGTTGCATGCCACAGTCTCTCTTGTCTGGCTCGCTGAGGTCCTAAAGTCAAAATCATTAAAACATTAATGAAGTTTTACTTAACTGCTCAACAGAGACTGAAGGACAGTTAAGACACTACAGTATATTTTTCTGCAGAGCTGGAATGAAACAATGGAAGATATTTAATTTTTCCAATCCATTCAGTTTTCACCCTGGAGTACTTTGCTCTTTTATAAAGTCTAAGGCTTAATTAGTCGATAAACACATCTAATTATTTACTAACAAGTGATGCATGTCCAACTTGACTGACATGCTGTTCCTGGAACAGCTGAATGTGAATTGTTGGAAATCATATAATTGCTTCTCACTCACTTACTGAAATGAGACTCTCTCTCTCTCTCTTTTTAATTGGTGTGCAAAGACTGTTATTTTCTCTAAAGAAGTAGTTAAAGAAAATGGAAAACAGGAATATTAATTTTCTTTTAATGAAACTTTATACTGTAATTACTCTTTTTATCCATCCTAGTATATCATCTCATTAAAAGCACACACACACACAGCTGTAAATTGAAGACACACATTAAGTGACCCTTCATTTGATGGAACACTGCATATATATATATATTATTTGTGGTGTGTGTGTAATGCAGTATGAATGTAATTTCTTGCACAACGTATAAAATATTAATATTCTGCCCTAACAAGATTCAGTTTTTTAGTAAAAACATCCAATTAACTTGGACACACATTCTAGCTTTACTAATTATGTTCCTTTATATGATGTCATTTAAGACATAGAAATCTGTTGGGCCCTCTTACTCTATATATACAGAAGACACATTAAACTGCTGCTAGCCTAAAGTTTGAATAGGAACTAGGAACATGTATCCTGTGAGCATCAGAGCTACTGCCTATTCTTGACATGTATAAGTGTTTTATTTAAACAAAACTTTAACCTTAGTCAAAGTTAAAAACCAGGTGTGGGCATCCAGCCATAGCAATCTATCAATGCATCCACCCAGAACATCCTAGCAATGCCCTGGCAACCATTCAGGAAACCCTAGCAATGACCTAGCAACCCTCCACAAAACCTAGCAATGCCCTAGCAACCACCCAAAAAACCCTAGCAATGCCATAGCCACCACACAAACCTCCTTGGAAATGCCCTAGCAACCACCCAGAACACCACAGCAATGCCCAAGCAACCACCTGGAATACTTTAGTGATGGCCCTGAACCAAAACACCCTAGCAATGCCCCAGCAACCACCCTGAAAACCCTAGCAGTGACCCAGCAACCACCCAGAAAACCCTAGCAATGCCCTAGCAACAACCCACAAAAACCATGCAATGCCTTAAACATCCACCTAAAACACTTCAGTCATGCCTTAGCAACCACCTAGAACACTTTAGGAACCACTATACCCCAACCCATAGCAACCACACAGCAATGCTCTAGCAAGCACCCATTGCACCCTACTGTAACAGTAAGGCAAAGAGTTTAGCATTAGCCAACATCACTTTCCATTCAGAGTAATAACTAAGTACTACCAAGGTGCCATATCCTAAAATATATGGTACTTTGGATAGTTTTGATCCAGAAAAACATCAGTAAGATATTCCACAGCTAAACCCACAGCCAGCATCCAGAAGAGGCCTTAACCGGCAGTTATTCTTGATTCCAGCTATGTTCAGCGCTCCTGTGGTGCTAGAGGCTCTTAATGGGTCTGTGGCAGGTCAAAACAGCACAGAGCTCGGCCGATCCGCCCCGGCTCACACGGACCCACACGTCAGATGGTACACGCAGGTGAGCAGCAGCACAATTACAGCAGGACCCGGTCAGACTGACACAGAGCGAGAAGGTCAGGCCGGCGCTCCTTTGCTCAGAATGAAAGCCAAAACTCTGCTCCTCTTTGCTGCTTGTTACCGGCCGGTTTCAGGCAGATTCGGACTGCAGACAGACACTCCACTGGGCTTAAATTAGGCCGCTGAGGTCCAAATCACGGCTTCTCTGCAGCATGTCAGTGTATGTGTGTAATGGATTTTTCTTAGAAAGCTACTAAGTGTGAGCGAAATGTGTGTGCGCTTGACTTTGAGAATGTGCAGAATGCATGACACTACACGGCTGAGCATATGATAATCGTGTCACTTAATGTGTACTGTATGGTGAGACTCAGTGTCACGCTGACCTTCTTCAGCCTCAGTGCTGAGAACACTGAAGTCATTTAAAAACAACTTTAAAATGTTTTCTGGCACCTTTGCACAGAAAAAACATCCCTGTTACATTCATCTACATATTTTTTTAAACTATCGTCTATCCAAAAGTCAAAAAATGCATAGAGCGACTTTTGAAACATACATGCTGTCTGAAGCATGCATGACATTTTATTAATAATCTTAAGAGCGTTTGTTGACATGTCAACCAACTATCCAAAAGGGAGCATCAGAATTCAAGTGTGACAAATTATAAAATTATATTTGCTTTAATATATGGTCTCATAATGGTTGTAAAAACGGGCATATCCATACATGCCAAGTGTCAAATTAATTTCATATCCCTGGTCGCTGCTGACCTGAATTCATTATAGTTTAACTACATCAATTTTAAACCATCTTCAAGTAATGAAAGCAGTGAAAAATACCTCAGCACACTTTTTTGCACATGCATTAACCAAATCAAGGCTCGTTTTTCTTAAAGCTAAATGAGTATTTTAAAGCTTGGATCTAGAATATTTACCTCACTATCGCCATCTCTGTTTGAAACTGTAATCGCAGTTATTTTTAACATGGATTGCCGCCTTCAAATTTAAATACGTCCTGGTCTATTGTCCAATGTAAACTATAGGAAAGCCATTTTTTGGTTTCTCTATAAAGTGTTAACAGTGTGGCTGAACGTAAAACATGATAACAGTTTTTGTTAAATGTTGTGATGGGCGCAGAACTATATTTTAACCAAATTTCTTACTTTTCTAATTTGCGTTAGTGTATCAATGCTGAATACATCTGGGTTATTCATTTAGGCAGAAGGACCTTTTGGAAAGAGTAAACAAGTCATCTCCATTGTTGTGAAGAAAGTTTTCTTCAGGGCAGTTAAGAAAAAAACAATACTCCAGAGTCAATCTGAGCAAGAATATCTCCAAAAAATAAGTCCTGAACCTGAAATTGATTAAAAATGTAACAATTCATCAATTACTGCAAAAATGTAATTTGAAGGATGACACCCAATCTACTACAAATGAAACAATACAAAATCTGTGGAAACTAAATGTATGCATTCATTTGCATAATTTCCAATAAAATGTAATGTTTCATTATCACTGAGATACAATATTTGCCATATAAGACCGAAAAAACAAACACAACAGATGCAAGTCAGTTTTCTGCTTGCGCAGATATTATTAATTTCCTTTTATCATTTATTAATTTAAACGATGTAAGTAGAAATAAAAAGTCATTTGTAGTTGTTAAACTGTCATCAGTTCACAAGGCGTAATTTGTTTCATAATTTTTTATTTAGACCAAGCAGAATATTTAACTTCAGATGTGAAGTTTGCTGTAAGACACAGATGAATTACATCTTAAGAACTATATATTTTCTGCCTTCTGCAGTTATGTTTTTAAGCACATCTTCACTCTTGAATGATTTTTTTGTGTTTGTGCGAGGAAGGAAGCATATTTCCAAATATGAAATAATACCAGAAGCTAAACTTATAGCAAACGTTGGCTGGTAGATCCATAATTTGATATCAGCTATTTAAATTTGGTTGGTTGGACTGTCCAAATGGATAATTATTGGCCAGGAAAAACTAAAAACTAAACCAGATATGTGACAGAACATCAGGTCACAACTTTTTAGTTACATTATACCATCCAGAAAGCGGACCGTGTGGGGATCTTTACTTTGGCTGAGCGGAGGACAACAGCTTGAATGTTTCATGTAAGTAAACTGAGAAAGCGCTGGTTAAAATCGTTCATCAGATTCATCAGTTTTATTTCACGCTACACAGACCCACTTGTGAAAAGTCTCTTTTCTCCAATATACAGTACTGTAACAGGACAGCAACTGAATCGTTGCTCTGCCTTTGAATGTCCTCCTCCACTAAAAAGCAAATTAACGCAAACAGAACGTTGGCGATGCAGCCGGTCCCTTCAGCCTCCGACTCTCCACAAACTTTTAAGTCCAAATCGTTTCCCCAAGTGCAACCTCACGCTGGCTCGCAATCTTCGGTTTTCAAAGCGCCCAACTCTTCTGCCATCTGCTCCTCAGATGAAAGAGAAAAGATGAAAAAGTAGAGTGGCACTCTGCCGCTCTCTGCAAACATCTAACCAATTACAGGCCGTTTTGAGCTCTTATGACGGGTGAACTGGCAACTCTCTCACCCTCTCATGCACGGGAACGTTTGGGTTTTTTGATGCGTCGTGCCGTCAGACTTTTTCTCGCTCAAAACACAGTCGCTTTAATCTTTATTATTAGATTGCAGCAGTCATTGGTGTTGTAAGTCACGAGTCCTGAGGTCTGATCTTCAAATAGATTCCACTGCCATAATCTCACAGTTTCACTGTCTAAGCTCTTCGCCATGACACGAAATACAGCGTGCAAAGAAATGTTTATTGTACATACCATTGCCGTACTAAATGCTTGATTCTGATTGGCTGACAGACAATCTGGGGTGTATTATTTTGGTGGCTATGCAGAAGCTCCAGGTCAGTTGACCTCATTACAGTCTCCCAGCAATCATTTGAGTTATTTCAAATCACCATAAAGATCCTAGCGCAAAATAGATATTCATGATCCTGTTGTCCTCCGTCAGATAATTAAAGCTCAGACACTCATCAGGGGATGTTAAGGTGTTCGAGCGGTTGAGAGAGGTTTGATCACACAGACAGAGAGGCCTGATGTGTGTATTAATTGCTTTAACAGACGGCTGGATTTCTGTCCTAACTTTCATTTTGTACCTGTCAATCTCATCCCTCTTATGTGGTGTTTCATGCATACTGATGCCAGACTAAACACGGTTTATTATTCTCTTTCTGTCATCCTCACAGTTAAGACAACAGTTAAAACAAATATTACACTGCAAAAAAATGCTTTCTGAAACAAGAAAGATAAAACTACATCAAGGTAAAATGTAATCAAATCTAGCAAATAAATCTGCCAATGGGGTAAGCAAAACTGACTTGGTGGGAATTTTTAAAAATAGCATAAATGTCTAGTCTAAGGAATGCTACTGGATCTCAAAACTAGACAAAAATGTCTAAAACTGGGCGGTTTTCACTTTTTTAAAGCACAGAATAATGATTAAGTAAAAACTGCATTGAAACTAGAGTATCTGATCTTAAATCTAGTCCCTTAAAATACTGTTGGGTCTTTAAACTAAGCAGTTTTACTTTTTATAAGCAGTGAGTAGTAAATAATTTTTGTTTCTAGTAAAATCTTGCTCAAAATGAGATTATATTTACTTGACAAAGAAGAACAATTATCTTATATTAAGATTTATAGTCTAGTGGGCAATGTATTTTATAAGACTTTTTATCTATAATGACAAAAAACAAGACAAGCTAGAAATAACCTTTTTCTACTTTTCTTTGATTTCATATTAAATATGTTTTACGTCACAGATATGTTTAGTGTTTTAAACACACACACACACACACACACATTTGCACTTTTGTCACTTACAGTAAATAATTTTCCATTCCCTTACTTTACCCCCCCCACATTCTCTAAATGTTCAGTGCCATTGACTCATTGCAGCAACAGGCCAGTTTGCACAACACGGCATCTATGCACATCTATGCTCTTGTCCACGTCTAAACGTATTGAGTTGCTGTCACATGATTGGCCGCTTGGACATTTGCATTAATAAACAGCGTGTATCTAATAAAGCAACAGATGTACCTAATAATGTGTTGGCGAATAAGAAGTAAATCATAACATCATATCTCTAGACATTTTGACATCAGTTTGATCCTGTGAGAGATTAAATGAGACAGTTGACTCATCCAGGCAAATGATGAAAGCCAAACGTGACCTGATTTTGTATCTTCTGAAGAGAGAAGCTATCAATTTCAAACGAAAGAAAACTGTTATAAACAACTCATATCTACTGCCAAACACACACACACACACACAATTTGGCTACTTGCATCTCGTATCCGTGAAGAGTAAATAACACATTCGTTTCATTAAGGATCGGCCAGCATGTGTTGGTATGTGTGTGTTTTGAATGAATTCTCGATGACCTGACAGGAAGCTGACTATCAGACGGTGTCGGTCTCCTCCTACGCTCGGCCTCTCTCGCTCTCCACCCTACAGAGAAACGATCTCCTGCTATGTCTCACCTGCGTCTCTCTACCGCATCCAACAGTGTTGCCTCTAGTTTTTGTTCTTGCTGAGAAAAAACTGTTTCTCTTGGTCAGAGCCTTTAGCAGGCCGAGCAGAAACAGTCCATGTACCAGACAGAATTTTCCTTAAACATCTGCTCCAGCTTTGCATGTTGTATTGCAGCAGAAAAGCCTGGGTCTTGTTTACTAACCACCTGCAATCCAGTTCAACCAAAGGGCAGAATGTTCTGGAAGATGATTCAAGTGATGTAGTGATGCTGTACAGCCCCTGCAAAGCATGATGGATCACATTTCTGCTGCATCCTCCATGACCTCAGATGCTACAACAGTGCCGACCGTGTGTGCAAATACATCACAACACTGATTTCAATACCTGAACACATGCTTTCTAATCAGTTTATAAATCTATACTTTACCTCATTAGGTGAAACTGATTAAAATCCTTTCACACCAAGAACGAAAACTATAAAGATAAAAACCGTAAAGACAAAGTTTAAAGCAACTGTAACAATAAAGACACAACAACATCACTTTCACAGCATTTTTTTCCAGCTGATGAATGAAAAAAAACATCGACAGCTGATCAAAATCCATATTTATCCATTTATATTTATATGACTCAAACATTTAACATTTGAAGCAGCAACAAGCAGACTTGTAATAACTTAAAATAAGTACAAATCATTATCTTCCATTGTTGTGGATGCTAATTAAGTTATTGTTATGGCTATATTTATAGTTAGCGTTATTGGTGTGAACAAGCCATACAAGTTCATTATTTAAGAGAGTGAGAAAAAAATAAATATATAAAAAATTGTTTTACTTTTGACAAAAAAAACAATCTATTCACTAATGAATGATGACTAATGGAGCCCTGACGGTTAAAACCATGGCTAACGCGCAGTATTGGATTTGGATTGGTCACGTCCGACAGATTCCCGACTCATTTGAAAGGTTAGTTGGGGTGCCAATAAGATCCAGGTAATCGAATCAGTGAATCAGTAAGACTAATAGTGGGCAAAATGAATTCATACTAAATTACCTGCACCAGTATTCACCGCACGATTCTCAACAAGAAATTATAAAGTCTCATAAAGTTGTTTATTAATGCATTAGCTACTGTAAAGTGACCTAACAATAATCAAACATTTATTAATTATGTTAATTTCAGCATTTACTAATACTTATGTCACAAGACAGCCACCTGCATTTTACAATCAAAGATGATTTAATGACACAATCGGTCATGAGACAATTGAATGCCAATGACATTTCAAATGTTTTCCTGAACATGATGTAAAGGTTGTGAAATCAGCATCATAATGCATTAATATTAATATTTGGAGTAATCGTCACATGAGGTTTACTGTCCAATATACCATAAAAGGCTGTCCAAATTGGACACATTGTGTGATGGAGAGGGCTAAGAAGCAAATAAAACATTTATGCACACGGTTCTCTTTAACATCTTAACCGTTTCTATGTCTGTCATTGCTGTGAAAACAAAATCTATGGTATGAAACTATCGACATACGACCAGGCACATGTTCATTCACGTCCTTGAGCAGATCCGCCTGTTGGGAGATGGGCGGACTTTCCACAACACCAGCTACTGATGCAGTGTCAGGAGAGTGACTTGAAAGGGAACATTTGAATGCATCTACCCTTTTTCAGCCTCTCCGTCTCTTGTGAGGTTAATAGATGACACGGAAAGCACTTCATTCACAGCTTCTGTCCTTTGAGAGTCAAATCAGATAATAGAATCTTTGTGTGAGGATCCAGGGGGAGATAGTGGCCGCGTGGACGGTTTACTCTTTAAAAGCAACTTCTTTCTCGCCTTGTCCGAGTGTGTGTGTGTCTCTAATGGGTCAATATCTAATTAGGGCTTAAGTGCCGAGAGTTATATATCAGAAACAAACGAATCATAAACAGCCATCTCTGCATGTCATGAGGTCACAATGGCAAAGACAAACTCGAAAAGGTGGATGATGTGATGGTAATGACCAGGATTGTGTAGCCTACATAAATTACGTTGTCCAGTACATTTACAAATTCCTCAATAATGCAGCGGTGGACAGAAAGAGAGTCATTTTACTCCAGCTTTTTTTAAATATTTACTTTATTTGTGACATATAACAATGTTTCATTCTTAACATTAGTTAACATTACAGCCTTTATTCATCTTATTTCATGTTAATTTTAACATTTACTTAAACATTTTTTATTAATTTTAGGTAATTTTATAAATTACAATAAAAATGTTTAAACATGTTTATTGTTATAAAAAAATTATCAAATATTTTATTTGAAGTCTAATACCTTGTCATCAAATAATAGTTTGTCACGATTACATTAGAAATCAACTATGAAATATTAAAGTTAATAGAGAAATAACAGAGGTGTTCCTCCTGAGAAACGGTGACAATGAACAAGTTTAAAGTTGTATATTTACTACATTAACAAATTATATAAACTAATGTGCATAAATAAGAACTTATTGTCAAGTTACCTCTCTGTCTATTTAAGTTTGCTTTATTTCAAAGAATAATATGATATATTTACTCCACATGCTGTTCCTACTTTTACATTAATTAATAAAGAAATCCTTTATGGTTAAGGTGCTTTTTTACGGGCCTATAACTTACATCTTATGAATATTTTATGTTTTTTATTCCTTTATATTATGGAGTCACGCACATTTTGCAAAACAATTTGTTTTCTGTATTGCATCTTTAGTCGTTACATTACAGCTGATAGAACAGTCACACTTTTTCCATAAATATTTCTCAGAGTGGTTCTTTTTAAAAGTCAATTTCTGTATAGATACGTAGCAAGACGTGCAAACATTCACAGGTATTAAAGTGAACTTATTCTTTGGTTATTATTACACACCGTTTTGTTGATCAAAAGCTGCAGGTTGTAATTTTTTTATGAAGAATCTTGAATTTTTTTCATATAACAACAGTTCGTTCATACTGACCAGGAGCTTTTTTCATTGATCTCCAACTCAAAATTTTCTAGTGAATTTTTGCATCTGAAATTTGGATATTTGTTAAAAAGACTGTGTGCACAAGTGATACGTTTATGAAAAAACTGAGCCAATTGAAAAAAGTAGATGCAACAAGTGCAAAAAGTTGAGTTCAGAATGTTCAAACTGTCTTTTTTACGTACTTTTATCAGCCTTTTAAGTGAAAAATCCATTAAATTGGGATTTGTTATGTGGGGGGGGGCTCTATGGTGTCGGCCTTTTAGAGGGTGCACATGTGTATGCAAAGCCTACAAAATCTTATCAATTGATAATCTGTAAAATATAACAAGTTAAGAAAGCCCTCCGTTATTAACACTAAAATGTTGATCAAAATCATTCTAGATGGTGCGAGTGTGCAAAGCTACATCTGACAACAGCAAGTTTTACACCATTTCATCAAAGGGAGTCCATCAAATTTCATAACTTCAAATTGTATGGCTCAGTATGACTGGGCAATTCAACAGATCTCAAATGAACTGAGTCACATCTAACAGCATTACAATACACAAATTGCACAGTTCCATCAAAGGGTGTTCAACAAATTTCAAAACTTCACAATATGCTCAACTCATTACGTTTGTCACAAAGAAAACACAAAATAGCATATAAAACAAAAACGCTGCTGAAATAGAACAGAAGCAGTCTGCCTAAAATGTAAGTGACCTAATATTATTGTTCTTGCTTACTGAACTGTTTATTGAACTATTGAACAGTCGTGATGGTGAAAACGTTGTGTGATGTTAAAAATATATAAAAACTTTTATAAAAAATACTTTATAAAAAATATAAAAAAAGTTTTTACCTCAGCATGCTGAGTTTCTTTGTGTTGTGCATTTTGATTTCTCCTGGAGAGGCTGCGTGAGCCTCGCCTCATCAGCGCAACCTTACCGTCACATGTATATATATATATAGTAGCTATCTCCACTATTTGCCACTTACTCTAAGTAATAAATATAATATAATAATGTCATAAAACCAGAATCATACTTGCGTTTTGGCGATTGCCTAGTTATTTTAGGTTATTGATGTTTTAATTAGGTTACTTGTCTGGCGTTAATGAAGTGTTAATGACAAGCCCTGGAGTCTATGTGCTGGGGCTGAGCCCCGGACGGCCCGGCTCAGTTTAAACCCTGCTTATTAATCCATTCAGGTATGTCTGCACAAAGGTGTAGAGTTAAGCTGTCTCGTGGTTGCTGCCGCCGGTTTCTTATAACGGGAGTAATGTTATGAATAATGTCCTCCTGTGGTCTCTTCAATGTTAACAACATATTAGCAGTTGATTTTTCGGCGTACAACGGGTACCCATACAACTATAGTGACCCAGAAAGAAACAAAAATTCCCGTAAAACACATAAACACACATAAATATCCACGTAAACAAAGTCGTTAATGTCCAGTTGCATATATAGCCTACGGGTTGCTTTTAATATGTTATAAAGAGCTCTGGCCAGAAGATTGTTACATGTATTAATTAATGTATACAAGGTAACACTTAAAAATAAGGAGTGTTTTGTTAGCATTAGTAAATGCTTTTATTAGCTAACAATGGACAATTTAGTTTTTCAGCATTTATTAATTTTTTTTAATATTGGTTCATGTCAATACAGTCGTTCATGTTAGTTTATGGAGCATTACCTAATGTTAACAGTGACAACGTTTGATTTTAATACTGTGTTAGTAAATGCTAAAATGAACATGAACTATCATTAATAAATGCTGTATTAGTATTAGACATTTGGAAAGAAAGAAAAAAAAGCTCAGCAAAAGGCGGATTCGAACTCGCATCAACCTTGTCAAAAATAACCACCACACTCCTATTACCAATTATGCCACTAGAACTGTTATTGACGTTGTACGTTGATAGGCAGAACTCAATAAGGCGGGGTATGTGCACTCCGTCACAAATAGCACCTTATTATAAAGTGTTACCGTCTAAATCAGAATATGAAGAATGACTTGAAGAATGATTTGAACATGTTTTTTTTCTCTCTTTAATACACACTTTATAAAACAGAAAAGTTTTATCATTTGTTTGTAGGAGAGCTGGAGGACGCGTTAAATTCGGCACATTTAATGCAGCTGTCAGTTAAAGAAAAAAGACCTGCCAGTGAAGATCAGAGAATTTTTTAGCCATAGAAACATTTATGTGATTTGTTTTTGACAAAATGTGCATGGTGCATAAGAAGACATCAATACGAAAAAAGTGCAGAATAACAAATGACTATCATTTCTTTACAGGAGAGGTGTGGGACGCGTTAAGTGTGGCGCGTTGGATGGAGCTGTCAAGCGAAAAAACTTCCAGTTGAGATCACAGCCTTTGGAGCCCTTTAAAGTGAAAAAATGTCAATGGTGCATAAGAAGACATCTATACGTAGAAATGCAGAATAGAAAAGTGTTATAATTTTTTTATAAGGAGATGTGTGGGACGCGTTAAAATCGGCGCGCGTTGGATGGAGCTGTCATTTGACCAGCCAGTCAAGATCACAGTATTTTGAACCATTTAAATGTAAAAAAAAAAGTCAATAAACTGTTTAAGAAAACATCATACGAAGCATGAAGCATTCAACTGCCCCGTAGTATAAAACTAAATGGTTCCTGAATGGAAAAAAAATCAGGGAACCTGTGCTTTACCAAGCACTGGTGCCTCAAGCACTGACTGCTGCCTGTTGCCAGGCAGCTAATCAACATGCGAGACTGGTCCCCGGCACTACGGATTGGTGGAATTCGTACGGTGGAACTTTGGTGGAATTCGTACGTTTTTTTCCTCAAGAAATTGCACGTTTTTACGTATGTGGTTTTATGCAAATTAAAAGAGCGTGGCGTGATGACATCACAACATTGCGTTCTGAATCGCTTAACACTCTTAATCAAACCAATACAATACTGTAATATATATATTAATCTGAACCACTTTATTTTATTATATTATCATACACTGTAATAAATTGTGTTTTTTGTAAATAAAGCTAACATTATTTATTTTTTCAAACAAGTAATATTTTGTCGTTTTACTTAACATGTTTAATTTAGTAAGTTTACCTGCGGTTTTCTTGTCATTTCTTGCTCTTAAATATAAACGTAAATTTAAACACAATTGTCCAATTATTTTCTTTGTTTTTTCTCATTTAATTAATTGAAAAAATGAGGAATGCAAGTAAAATGTGCTCCACAAAGCCTGAAGCGGAGGAAAGCAACGGAAACTTCTTGAAGACTGAGGTGATTTTAACACGGTAAGTTGTGAAATAGTTACTTTCATATAAATAAAGCTCAATAAAGCTTTCATTGTGAGTTAAAGTTCTAATTTGGTAAGTACACACTCATAACAGCGGTTTAAAGGCTGCAGCCGTTGCAACAAGCTGCCTCTTAATTGCGAGCCTGTTTTTACTCCCTGAGCACATAAACACACATATTAAAGTCAATTACAATAATTGCTTAATCAATTGTTTGAGGCAGTGTGAGATGTGTGTGTCCGGGGGTGAAGGAGAGGGCCAGATGATTGCAGTGGTAATTGGTCAGATGAGTGTGACCTCAGAGCTCATTTGTGCTGATGGAGCAGGAGTAATGTGGAAATTTCTCTGCGCTGAAAGTGAATAAGAAAAGATGTGTTCAAACTGAAATCTGTCACAGGGACACAGACCAGCATCTTACAGATGAGGAGAAGAAAAAGAAATAGTGATGAGGACCGGCACAAGGGTGTCCCATTTATCTACACTTACCACTTGCCTCATTTATCTAAATGTACTAGAGACCAATACGTCATGAAGGCGTGATCATGCATGAATCAAACAGAGATCCTGCACATAACAGAGGACCCCGACAGTCAATGGCATTCTCTGTTGTTTACGTCATTTCTATGATTTCATTCAAATCATTCATTTGTGTTAGTCTCAATTACAGATTACATCATTATAAAAAAGAGTTTAATGATTATGATATTTTACTCTCTTAGTTTAGTTTTCAGTATTTGTATTCTGTTATAACTTATCACTGTATATTATTTTAGTTTACAAATATATTTAATGCTTGTGTTGGACTTCTGTCTACAATTAGATTTTGAAGGGATTGTGTAATTTCATGCAAATGTTAACCTTACCATGAAAAAAATAAAGTTTTTACAAAAGTACCATGTGAGGTCTCTCTTAAAAGCATTTTTTCATGTTTAAAGCATGATTTTTCAGGTAAAGTGCTGTTTATAGAATTGTCACATTCATAACAATCCACATTCCACTTAAATAAATGCATGAAAATTATTAATCATTAACTATTTTATGTTCTTTGTCATCTTGTCAAGAGTCATCTCTTCTTCATTTGTTGGGTATTATTGCTTCTGGTTTGTGCATTTTAATTCACAGAAATCCTACAAAGTATGTCGCCTCTCAAAAACTAGTTTTTTTGTCACATCCATAATTCATGTAGATTAGACTAGATTTGGACTTTTTACAAATATTTATTTATTCATTTACACTTCTCGCTAGGGCTGTACAATATTGAAGCATGTTATCTTGGTAAACATGCTAAATAATATAATAATAATATGCAATATGACAGTGCTTTAAGTTGATCATTTTTCAAAACTCTACTTTGTACAGTCAGTTATTTAAAAAAAAAAATACATGAATTCTTACTCTATTATTGTCACAGCCCCATGTTTTCCCCCGGACTCCATTTCCCATAATCCCTTGCACTCCACTCACCTGTTCCCATTCACTTGTCATTTGTAATTACCAGCACCTGTTCACCATCATCAAGGACTATTATTTAAACCCTGTGTTTTTCCCCTGTCATTGTCTTGTGCTGAAGTTATTTTGGGTTGTATCGTTGATGTTATGCCTGTTTCCTAGTAAAGTTCCTTCCATTGCATTCCTGTCTCTGTGGTACACCAGCCTGTAACAATTATCAGTGTTTTGAGAATATGAGAAGCAAGGAAGAAAGTGTGTATTAAATATTCACATTTCATAATAATATTCTTTCTGAAAGAAGGTGTCTGATAAAATAAAAACAAAAAAGATTACTCGTCATGATGGTGACTCATATGAGATCTGATTGGCTCTCGTCTGCCCGCAGGAAATGATGGCAGACGTTCTGTCACTGTATCAATTATAAGTCAAGGACAGAAGTGATGGAGGACTCAAGGAGTGTGAAAGAGACATCCTGTTTATATTTATTAGTGTCAAATCTACACTATAATGTGTGTTTACTAATGGCTGTCATTTTTTTGTGACACTTGTATGTTGATTCATGTCCTTTAAATTCACCGTCATTTTTGTTGTTCTGTCCTTGCTAACAGCTATCCTTTCTTCCACTAGAAAAACTCTTTTAACAAGTAAATGAAACATTGCTCTCTAGTCATACAATAGTTTTGGGTGAGAAACAGTTTTAACCTGATAACCATCACTATTAAGCACATATTAATTACAATAACAAATGCAACTAAAATTTTTACAAATTCTTTTAATTTTAATTTTAAAAAAAATAACATTATTAATTTTTTATGTTTTAAAATTTGTCAAATATTTATTCTCGAGTCTTTCCATCAATATATAGTTTGTCATGATTAGATTAGAACTTAACTGTAAAACATTTTAGTGAATATTGAAATAACCTGAAAGTTGGAATGGTGACAAATTTTTTTATTATTGGCTGCAAATCTTGTCCTCCGCTTCACAAGACCAGTAAGAAACCAGTGCTATCTGACATGACTGATGTCAAACCTAATGTGATGAATTATGAATTCTACTGATCTTCTTGTTTGTTGCACAGAAGAAAGTCAAACAAATTTGGAAGGGATTTTTATTTCAGATAAACTTTGTGTAGTTTTAAATGACTCATACATGACTTGTGTATCTGTTTATACATTTCTGTGACAAATTTCCACAGTGGTGCAAAATAAAATATTATCTGATCTAATCACAGTAAGTCTCTCTCTTGCACACGTGACGTCAGGATGGATGTTAGAAATGCCAGCGTAAATCCGACCATCAACCACTGCTGATGTCTCCCAGTGCTGATTAATATTAATGTCAGAACACTCCAAGGAGAATCATTCGCTTATAATTTTTCTCTAGATTGCATCTTAACAGGAGCGTTGTGCTGTCGCTACGCTTTGAAGATTTCTTTACAAACAGACCACTGGTTTCTGAATCACACCAGAACACTCAGGTTCGTCCTTGAATGTGACATTTTCAGTGTAAAAAAACTGACAACAGTCCGTGAGATATTTTTTCTTCCATTTTATGATGTTCTTCATTGATTCATTGGGCACATGTGCTCAGTTCAGCTCATTTGAAACAGCGGAGGTCAAGTCTCAGAAGAAACCTCCATTGTGCTCTTACACACGACAGCAGCAGAAATGAAATAACACACATAAGAAGTCCACTATGTATGATAATTCTGTTTACCCCACTGGGAATGAGATGCAAAAATGTGAAAGTATTTTCATTCTTTCATTAAGAAAGAATGAAAACCTTTTTCATTCAGATTTCTGTCTCTGAAAGCTCTTTTTAATTTACACTAGACAGAAAAGTAATGCAAGACTAATAGTTCTTTACAGTTACAGGTAATGAAATGCAGGTTCCTGATTGGTTATTGAGAGACGGGCGATGATTGCGTTCGGTCTGTGAGCAACAGCGTGTGCACGCGACTCACCTTTCTGCATGACTGACGTGTAACTTTCCAGCTGACAGGTTCTGTGTTCCTGGATCGAATCAGTAATCTTTACAGCAATCTGGCCTTTAGCTGTGAAGAACCACAAGCACAGGGCAACAACTCAATACTGAAACAGGAATAGAGCGCCGGCATTCCTGCTGACATTAGAATTACATCAGACTTTCCTCATTACTGAATAAGATAACCACACAATTTGTTTTCCTTTCCATAAGCATTTTTCATTAAAATATTTTAAACTAATATCCAAACTAACCAGCTTTGGGATAAATCACGAAATGACAAGATTTATTTTTTGATGCAAATAAGTATATAAAATAAAAAACGGGTAGTGAAGCATTGCAAATGATGTAATCGAACCAGAAATCAAAGTAATATAAAATGGTGGCTGATTTTTAATGCTAGGACATTATTGTCAAAAAATTGACTTTATTCTCAAAATATTTTGGCTTTAATCTTGTAATGCTATGACTTTATTCTTGAAATTTTGACTTTATTCTCAAAATATTTCAACTTCGATCTCGTAATGCTACGACTTTATTTTCGAAATATTGACTTTAATCTCGTAATGCTACGACTTTATTCCAGAAATTTTGGCATTATTTTTAAAATCTTACGACTTTAAGAATAATCTCTTAATGCTACGACTTTATTCTCGAAATACTACTATTTTTAAGGTGGCACTAATCCTCTGTCATAGTATTTTATAATTCCTCAGCTAAAATAAAATTTTATCCCAGTTGATTTCCATGTTGTTTCTGTGTATCATTATCATTAATGTTGATTCCTCAATTTTTTAGTATTTTAGTCATTTTTAGAGCTTTATAGATATAGTTATCGTCCTTGGTGTGAATGGGCCTTAAGAGTATAACGTACATTCTGCGTTAATGGGAGTGGCCAAGACTCATTTCCTGAAATCATACCAGCTTAAATCATCTATAAACAACCCTAAAGCTCATGGTAGGTGCACATTGATGAATTAAAACACAATCAATTAAAATCTCTTTTCCTACAAGGAACATAAATGAGATGTTTGCTTCTAGAATGCTGCTCATGTTTCTTTGGAACGTATGCATTAGATATCATTTGCATGCTTCCACTCACACTTATTATAATACATTTCTTATAGCTGCTTGTCTCCAAATAAATTAAATTTCGAGAGAAGATTGCGTGTTCACATTTTAATATTTCCGTGGCAGGCAAACACAAACATTCTCTGCACGTAAGGTTTTGGTGGTAAATCTAGAGAGACAAATACTTCAATATGATCTACTACACAGCAGTTGAAAATCTATTCGAACTTTACTTTTGGTTTTACATTATAAGCTGCTGTGGCAGCTTTGGCTTCGCATTATTCTTTCGCTTTTCAACTAGAAATGTCTTCTGCACCACAGGGGATTGTGGGCAATATGAGCCCGAGGCATTTCAGAACTGATGCATATTCCTACAAAAAACATTCAGGCAAAATCAGCTTGTGGCTGTATTTTGGTATATGAAAGCTGGTGTCTAGCCGATCACTGAATCTAAGCTAGTGATGTAGTTGAAATGGTAGACCATCATCTTTGTCCAGAAACAAACCAGTCAATGTTCCAAAAAAAAGCATTTCTGACCACCTCATGTTGTTGACCAGGGGACTTAATATAAACTTTATATGGATTTCATCTATAAAGTGTTGTTAGATTAGATTTAGCACCCTTAATTTGTCATATTAAAGATGCAAACTGTAACTTTTGCCATCTCTGTACGAAACATGAAATCTGTTTGCGAGTCAAATGATGTCAAACTAACATTATCTGTCAACAGGTCAAATTATAAATCATTATAATAATCTTACAGTTGAATCAGTTTAAAAACCATATGTTTTATGTACTCGCTTAATAACTGCTATTCATACATTTTTTTCAACCAAAAAAGTTACAGAACTTTAATGAAACACCGGGAAACTATTTAACCTTTAAGAATGCAAACACTCGGATTCAACAGATGGAGAGGGGGTGGAATCAAAGTTCATTTCTGACCAAGCAATCAAAACAAGTGTGAAAACAACCCCAATCTAGTAGAGGTCAATGACCCAATCAGATGCTCTAGAAAGTTCCTACGAGACAGCTCATGTTATCAAGCGTTTTCTGATTTAACCATGAAAAGCTCTCAAGTCAAGGTCACCTCAATCAAGACTCTATTCTCCGCCCTGATTTTTGCTTTAATACATTCAATGCAGAGTGACAATCTACAATTACACAAAGTGGTTTGTGGACAGTTTCATACTGGTGAGACACACCCAGACTGCCAAATTAAAATGATATTAAAGAAGTCAAGTATCTCAGAAAAAACAAACGAGGATGATGTTGCTATGTTAACATTGCAATGACATTAACATTTGCATTACAATCGATAGGAGATTAGAAATATTAAAAATATGTTGAATAGTTGAATTCTAATCTAATCATGATAAACATATATTGATGAAAACGACTAAGACTCAATAATAAATATTTGTCAAATTTAATAAACATAAACTAAAACAAATATATAATGTTATTTTTTCAAATACTTAATACTTAATATATCTAAAAAGTTAAAAAAATGTAATTAAAATGACTAAATTCAATGTACTACATCTACTCTTGTAAAGAATAAATTAAAATTCAGATATTTTATTTAAGGGGTTATCAATAGCTTAAATTAACTAGTGATTACATTGATAATGATAACAAAATGATATGTTATGTAATTATGTGTATGTTTTAGTTTTTCATTCACACAATTTGACCTTCTTTACAAAATCTGAAGGAGAACATATATACTGAACGCCACTATCTGCTGCGAGGGGGGGAGAGGGGACTATGAAAGTTGTGGTGGGGCGATCTCTATTCCTAAATGAACCCTTCATCCCCATCAGTGAGCGCAGAGCCACAGGCCTGACAAAACATTTAGTTCTACACACACACATGCACTCAGCTAGTATTGGATCCGTCACCCTCCATTGGTTGAGCGCTGGGCCAATGTCAAACTCATTTCAGCGCTGCTGTTGTTCTTCTATTGTGTCCTCCTCTATTCAGACACACACACACACACATACACACATATATTCATGAGCATCTAAAGTCATGCATAAACAGAAGATCTGTTTACTGAAAATGTGAAGTGGCCACAGTCATGAAAGCTGATCACATACGTGTTTGGATTTGTAAGTTTCTGTCTACAAATACATCACATAATTACCAAGTAAATTCTAGTGACTGACACAAAAATGGTCAAGAACTGTGTTTTCACCCCCAAAATTTAAAGATTAAAGAAGGACTGCAATCCATACATTTTTAAATATACAACATAATTAACCAAAAAACCTTAATATTAAAACAAGAAGCAATATTTTAAACTGCTATCCATATTTTAAATGATACATTTAAGAAATGATTTATGACTAAATAATTTTCAAAGGTCTCTTAATACCTTGCCCTAATTCACAACAATAATTGATTAATAATTTGAGTTGTCTTGTACAATTTCACTACTAATGTCAGTTTGGTGTCATTTGACTTCAACATGCGTACAACAAATACAAAAAGTACAGCAATTTTATATTTCAAACAGAGATGGCAATAGAGAGGCAAAAGTTAGAGATTGCAGAACATACAGCCAGTGCAAAATTTCCATAAATAAATTATAAATTATTTCATATGCTTTGATTTAGAGTGAAACATTAGATGTGCCTGAATGCTTGGTCGACTAATTGGTGAAACGGACAGCTAACAAAGTTAGATGAGTTTCGATTATAACTAACCCTAATTGGTTGTGTTGCCTAGTGACTTTTCACATAAAGCCCATTAAAATTTCATCTACAACAGTGTTTTACAAATGAAATGATCTAACAGTAAAAGCACAACCTGACCTACAGCAGTCAGTTAACGAATGATTCGTATTGATCATCGTGAACCATCCCCAGCGAAATGCAAAGCCTTTAATTTCTTTGTGAGATTCAGCACACAGACTCCTTTTTCTATGTGCTGACTGAAGCATCAGTAAACATCAAATTAACATTTTTATAGGATCATATTAGCATGTTAAGTTTCTGAGGCTACTGTGCATGCATACATGCTGCCTGAAGGTCAAACCCTGACTGAGTCTGTTGACATTTCACAGAGAGCGAAACAAACATCACGCATAAAGATGATAATTAAATTTCAGTTGCGCTGCTTCACTGCGACACCGTTCGTTCCTTAAATATTGAATTTCTTCTCACTAACAGCAGGTGTGACGGGTGTCGCTCAGGTGCGAGGAGATGCTAAAACACACACGCAGAGTACTGACACATTCAGAGTGTTCACACTGCGATTTACCTGCAGGGATGTGAATCTGAAGCAAGCTGTATCCGACAGACACACACAGAGAGAGAGAGAAAGGCAGATAATCAGTATAATAATTATAAATAGTCATACTGAAATAGTGAACCGGTTGGTGTGTGTGTGGCTTTCAGAGGTGTCAGTATTAACATGGGCGCTGACAGGACGGACACCACTGCAATCCATTACCGAACTAGATAACGCAGTCTTGTTCTGGACAGGCCTTGTGTGTGAGAGAGCGAGAGCGAGAGCGAGAGCGAGAGCGAGAGAGAGAGAGAGAGAGAGAGAGATAAGATTTGATTAATAGAATCTGGAGCGCAACCATAGACCACTACACACTACACAAACACACACACACACTCACACACAGTATTCTTCTGTATGCTGTATGAGCATGTTAACAGCAGGAGACCTTTTCCATATTGAAATCTCTCATTTGTCCCAGGAAGTGATATATATATATATATATCTTTAGTAAAATTATAGATAAAATTCCAAAAAATGACACAACTTTCTTTCAGTATAAACTGAGTATATATTTGGTGTGCATTATTTTGGTTCAGAAGAAACGCATAAATATTACTTCAGAAACAAATGTAGTATCTGAGAGTTACTATGAAAAACTACAAGATTTGCATGCTGTACAATTTTTATCATGTATATTATATCACTGGAAACAGCTGAAATTACAAACTCTATAAGCTTTGATGCTGGACATCATCTTTATGATAATTTCATAATTAATCATTTTAACACAAAAAAATCTATGAACTGAGCTACAGGAATATTCACCAACCAAATTCAGAACTACAGTAGATTATAAATGGTAATTTTCCACTGAAAATCCACTTCAGGGTTAGAATGAGTTGAATCTTTGTCACTGGATTATGTCTGAGATTGTCTATCTGAATATTTTATTAAAATGACTCATGTCCAACAAATCTTTAATAAGACTGAGAAGTGTCCTACATTATTTCTATTCAGAGTCAAACATTCAGAGTCAGATTTTCTCAAACGGTTTATTGCATGAGCATAGTCTTCCCACAATCTTGAGTCAACCCATCCTGGTTGCCAAGTTATCTGTGCCAAAAAGCATAGTCTAATGTTGTTGCTATATCAAATAAAGAACGCAAAAATCAAGATCATAATAATACATGTGTCTTATTAATTACATTTATTATGAGGATAATGATATATAGGTTAGCATAAGTGTCCAATGTTATTTCATTAAAGTGATTGAAAATACACTAATCAGATCAATGAAACACACCAAGAGTGAAAGTTGTGCTGGTAGCCAAGATACCAAAGACCCCATGACATTTCTGTTCAATAAAATGACAACTTCCCTCCCCCAACACATAGAAAATCACATGTGTTGGCAGGTATTAATTTGCTGCAGCACCCATACAGAACATGATTCAACTTCCAAGTAGTGGTGAGGAATTACCTGTAATTTATCGTGGACTCGTGCATTCATCAAATGTCTTCATTGGTTTTATTCACGGTACTAGTTTTTCCAAGCTGTGATGTAAACTAAAGGCTCCGACTATTAAAAAGCAGAGTGGTTCTGTATGTAATTATTAAAAATAGTCATAAATGCACGTTATTCTAAAGTAAAAAAGAAAAAGGTTTTGGATTGATAATCATTTATCAATATCTTAATATTCTCCAATCCTCAAGTGACAAAATGGTTTTCTTGTATCAGCACGACACACACACTGAGAAAGGCCGGACCGCACTATTGCCATGGGTTCTGCACAAATACTCTGCGTGTCATTCCTCAGGGATAAATGTATCTGAAATATCAATGTGGAATGAAGCTAAAATTGTAGAAAAGAGAGAGAGCAGAAAAGAACAGTGACCAGTTCATTACCCTCCAGTTCTGCAGTGATATCACCAAAGGCCCACATGCACCATTCATTTATACTATAAAATACCCACAATGCCCTAGAGAGATTTGACCAACCCCAGCCATAAATCCAGCCGCACAGCGCTGTAGTGATTTTACGCCCAGAGATTAATCATATGAGACAGCACACTGACTAAACTAACAGAAACTCAACACATTCACCCAACACACTGACTAAACTAACATAAACCTTACCATATTCATTCAAAATACAGACTAAAACAACACTAACTTTGTGACACACACAGACTAAATACACTAACTCAACACATGCTGCTGTTTTAAATACCTTCGCAAACACAACTAGCACTAGACATTATCACAAACCTTTCTCACTCCACCACACCCTCCCAACACAACGTAAAGATTACAAGACAATATAAATGATCAGTCCGTATTCGTCTAATGAGCAGATTCATATCCACACACAAAATAAAAATCACTCAAACAGCATTTTTTCTGATACAATAACACTTTAACAGTGAATCATTTGTAGCCATGAAGAGACCATTCCCGGGGTCTGAAAGAGAGACAGAGCGATGCCTTAATTCAGCAATTATTAATATAAAAGACACCAGGTTGATTGAATGCTCTCTCAGATGTGCCACTAATAGGGTTTAGTTCAGTACAGAGCCTGAACTGTCACCATGACAACAGGCCTAATGAAGACTGATGGGAAGGTATTGTTTGACGATGACATTCTCTGTGTCATCGCATCAGCGAGTCTTTATGAATGCTTATACACGGACAAGGTCTACGTATATTACAATAAGAGACAATGAGAGATGGAGCGAGAGAGTTCAGGAGGGACAGGAATCTGTCTGTCCTTTGATTTATGGCTTTCCAAATATAATCCCGGGTCTTACTCAGTGTGTGATGGATCTGTCAGGCTGGTCAGTGAGCTGTGCCTTCAGACTCTGGCACTATTCATTTTTCTAGGTCTCACACCTCAGCGTTTAGTCATTACCTCAGAACACAAGTCACTTTCTTTTTATACTTCCTGTGTCATTGCCGTCGGCCGTTACCATGTCACGCTGTCATGAACGTGGCGGGCCGGAACACACACACACTTTTTGGGTCTAAAAATGAGAAGCTTAATTCCAGTCCTTGATTGTGATTGATCAATAGCTGTGTTTTATTCATGATAAAGCACAGCTATGAGCGCTTCAACCAATGATTCTGAGTATCACTGCACAGCACCCTTAGCAATATAAACATATATCAAAGTCAGTCAGGGACTATTTTTTCCAGCGGAAGGGAGGTTTTTAGCAAAATTACTTCATGAAAGTTGCATTGATACATATATTCTTAGGGTTTAATATTTGTGTGGTAACCGTTTTATAAAAGCAATAAGGCACTTTCATTGTGCCTAACAATGTGTTTAGTTGTGACTTCTTCACAATAAATAGAGAATATGTAGTGTATAGTGATTATGTACTGTATAGAGATTATATACCGTATAGAGATTATGCACTGTATAGAGATTCTGTACTGTATAGAGATTATATACCGTATAGAGATTATGTACTGTATAGAGATTATATACCGTATAGAGATTATGCACTGTATAGAGATTCTGTACTGTATAGAGATTATATACCGTACAGAGATTATGTACCGTATAGAGATTATATACCGTATAGAGATTATGTATAGAAATATATAGAGATTATGTGCTGTACCTGTATAGAGATTATATAGAGATTATATAGAGATTATAGATAGATTATATACCGTATAGAGATTATGTACCGTATAGAGATTATGTACTGTATAGAGATTATATACTGTATAGAAATTATATAGAGATTATGTACCGTAAAGAAATTATATACTGTATAGAGATTATATACTGTATAGAAATTATATAGAGATTATATACTGTATAGAGATTATGTACTGTATAGAGATTATGTACTGTATAGAAATTATATACTGTATAGAGATTATGTACTGTATAGAAATTATATACTGTATAGAGATTATGTACTGTATAGAGATTATGTACTGTATAGAAATTATATAGAGATTATATACTGTATAGAGATTATATACTGTATAGAGATTATGTACTGTATAGAGATTATATACTGTATAGAAATTATATAGAGATTATATACTGTATAGAGATTATGTACTGTATAGAGATTATGTACTGTATAGAAATGATATACTGTATAGAGATTATATACTGTATAGAGATTATGTACTGTATAGAGATTATATACTGTATAGAGATTATATACTGTATAGAGATTATGTACTGTATAGAAATTATATACTGTATAGAAATTATATAGAGATTATGTACTGTATAGAAATTATATACTGTATAGAGATTATGTACTGTATAGAAATTATATACCGTATAGAGATTATATAGAGATTATATACTGTATAGAGATTATATACCGTATAGAGATTATATACCGTATAGAGATTATATACTGTAGAGTATGTGATGGGATGTAATACTGAATGAATGACAGTCTGACCCTCATTGATGCACAAGTCAAATCAAATGCAAAACCATCTGCTAAAGAAAACATTTCTTAAAAACAAATGGAGCAAGGTTGAGATGCACTCATATACACAGGCATATTCAAATGAGTGTGTGATGATGGACATTGTCATAAACAAGTGTGTGTGGGGGGGATGACTTTGTCAGGTTGATTGTAAATGGGATATTTTAAAATGAGAATAGAAAATAAAGATGGACTGCAGACAGATGAGCAAGGACATGAGCACATTAGTGTGATATTAGATGGACAGGTCTGATTAAACAGCATCCTCACTAGAGACTAGAGATATGCAGTGAATTAATATGTTCATCATCAGCTACACACACACATACACACACACCTGAGCACGCAACAAACAAAGGGTTTTATCAAAGGGTTTTACCATACTGATAGTTTAGATGTCAATATTTGAAGGTTTAAATACCCATGTGAAGTCTCTGTCAAAGTTTTAAAAGCACTTTTTATGTTTAAATTATGATTTTTTTTACAGCTGTTTTTAGAATCGTCACATCCATAACAGTCCATATTCCTCTTAAGTGGGCACATAGAAATGAAAAACTATTTTATATTCTTTGAAGAGTCATCTCTTTTTTATTTGTTGCATATTATTGTTTGTTTTCTTTTTTTTTCACTTCCATAATAAATTTATATTTCCTTTTTTTACTGATATTCATTAGAGAAAAATTGACCTGCTGCACCATAATTAGATTCTTTCCACACTTTCCATCTTATTTCCATCCTAATATTTTCATATTATTTTTATTTATTACTGCAGTACATCTATTTTATGTAAACCTGTCAACGGTATGCAAACTAATTGTGGTTGGTCTCTTCCTGTCAGAATTAAATTTAAAAAAGCTGACCAGACTTTATGTTAAAAGTCAAAAGATGAAACAACAGCCTAAAGCTGCATATTTGAAGATGGGGAACTTTGAAGACAAAGAGAGATAACCACAGGGAACTGAAAGAGAGAGAGATTTCCAGAAGTTGGCTGTCTCTTACCGAGCTGAAAATGACATGAGGCCATAAATCGATTACAAATGAGTTGCACACAAACACAAGCACACACAGATGTTTGTTCAGGTTATAGAGAGGTCAGGTATTGTTCTGCAAAACTCAGTGGAGTTACTTAGTGTTTCGCACTGTATGATTACACTTTTATTTACTTTACTAACAGTAGTGCAAACACGTTTTAGACACTTACTAACTGAGTCTAAGACAAGTATTGCACTTGAGATGTGTTAGTATAAAAATAACAGAAAGCAAGCAGGTCGCACGCTAACCTTTGTTGGAGGAAATAAAAAATAACAAAGTAGATTTAACTGTCTTTATCAGCACTGGGTGTTAAAGGCATTTCAAAATATTTGAATATAGAGATTATGTACTGTATAGAGATTATATACTGTATAGAGATTATATACTGTATAGAGATTATATAGAGATTATGTACTGTATAGAGATTATATACTGTATAGAGATTATGTACTGTATAGAGATTATATAGAGATTATGTACTGTATAGAGATTATGTACTGTATAGAGATTATATACTGTATAGAGATTATATAGAGATTATATACTGTATAGAGATTATATAGAGATTATGTACTGTATAGAGATTATATACTGTATAGAGATTATATACTGTATAGAGATTATATAGAGATTATGTACTGTATAGAGATTATATACTATATAGAGATATAGAGATTATATACTGTATAGAGATTATGTACTGTATAGAGATTATATACTGTATAGAGATTATATACTATATAGAGATATAGAGATTATATACTGTATAGAGATTATATAGAGATTATGTATTGCATAGAGATTATATACTATATAGAGATATAGAGATTATATACTGTATAGAGATTATATAGAGATTATGTACTGTATAGAGATTATATACTATATAGAGATATAAAGATTATATATTGTATAGAGATTATATAAGTATCACAATGACTGGAGAAAAGATCCTGTTAAAGTTAAGCTGTTGCATAGCTGTGGGTTAAATACCTGAAAGAGATCTGGATACAGAGCGTTTGATAATAGTAATTTTGGAAACGTTTTTTCTTGACACCAACAAGATCCCATGTGTAATCCAGTGGTGCAGTGAAGCAGTGCATTGTGGGTAATGACTGTCTTAAGGGAGCGCTACAGCCCAGAGATCCCTAAATGACTCTGCATGATTTTGCAAAACACCAGTTGCCATGTACAGCGTCAAGAAAACAATGAATGATTTTATAAGAGTTGCACAACAGAACAAGCAAACAAGAGGTAAATAGACAAGCAAATGCTATTCTGAATTGTTTTTCCAAAATCAGCCCAGATTGTCAGCAGATATTTTGCAACTAAAGATATCTGGCCTGTTTCTTCAGACAGCGCAACCAATAACTGTATTCTTATGGTTGACACAGTTATTTTTTTTAATGTTCACATAATGCCAAACGACATAAGAGCATTGTGCAAATTTAAAATGGAACGAAAACGTGTTCAATGAAGTTTGATTTTACCCATAAATATGATTTCAATTATTACTAATTATTTGAATCTGAATGCTCTTTACACCATAGGTAAAGATTTTATGTAGAAAACACACACAAAAAAAACTTGGGTGCTGGGTGTTCACATATCATGTCCAAATTGTTTTACATTTATTTCTATTTTACTTTTTTGTATGACATTTGGACAATAAAGACCAAAAGTATCACAATTGTGCCTGTAGAACGAAGAGTTCATGAAATAAAATGTCATTTTTGTGTTTGCTGCACACGTGTAATTGTGCATGTGGTGGATTGTTCTGTCCAGCAGTAATGAGTGACTTTAACCCGTTGTCACGCTCATGACTGGTGTTAATTATGAGTCCGTCATTTGTTCTCAGATGATAGGAAACTAGAAGAGTTTCACCTGTGACACCTGCAGGGGAAATTCATGAATAATAGATTGAGGTGATCTCACCCTCTATTTAGAGTAATGCAGCCAATCACCCGCTGAGAAAGCAACGACTCGAATTTAACTGGCGACAAACAAGGTCTCCCATACACAACAGGAGGCCGGTTAACATCCTCTCCACTGGTATTATATAAACAAAACTCAACTCAAATGCCTTTTATCACACAAGAAATTTTCATTTTATGTCTCTTGGCCGACCTACGTGGGGGTTATATAAAGCATATGCTAAATACAGACAGTTAAGCGTTGGTCACTGGCTATCCCCTCCATGCTGGATATGTCTGAGAGATCATCAAATGAAGTTAAATTCAGAACGAAGGAAAACGGCTCGTATTGATTCGAACACCCACAGACCAACACAGATAATCAGTCTGGAGGTTTACTGCATTTAGAGTCGATCTGCTGAAACATATCCAATAGGCTGTTAGCATGATTGATTGAGTGCTAAAAATGAAGACAAACATGCCAACACACACACTCAACACTGCTGTCTCTGTAATGTAAGCAATTGTTTTGTAATAGGTCAGTGACATACTTCAGAAGGATTTTAGATCAGAATTTTTAGAATCAAAACTTTTAAAAAGCAAAGATAATGTGCAATGTGATTTAAAAGTAATGTGCAAGTTATTAAAAATGTAATAAATGTTAAATATTAAGCAAAAAGTAATAACTTATAGTTTTAATATATTGTTTTAATATAATATATTATATATTTATATATATTAATCAGTATTACAATAATAACAATAACAATGTCACTAACAATAACCATAACAATATCACTAATAATAACAACAACAACAACAACAACAACAACAACAATAATAATAATAATAGTTGTTGTTGTTGTTGTTGTTGTTGTTGTAACTATACAGATTAATAATTTATAATAATAATAATAATAATAATCTTGTATTGCTTTATTACATAGTCTTAATAGTACAGAAAAAATATTATTTGGGGTTCTCAATCTAACCTTACCATGCAAAATAGTAAAAAGTGTGTAATTATACACTATAAATAATAATAATAATAATAATAACAATAATAATTTTAATTAATAATAATAACATTATTATTATTATTATTATTATTATTATTATTATTATTATTATTTATTATTATTATTATTATTATTATTATTATTATTATTATTATATTGGATTGCTTTATTATATAGTCTAACTAGTACGGAAAAAATATTATTTGGGGTTCTCGATTTAACCTTGGCATGCAAAATAGGTCAAATATTCAGATTACTGTCAGATTGACAGACAGTCGGGGGATCTTATCTCTAATGTCATGTTTAATGTCACCTGACAACAAAATGGCTTTACAAACTGGTTTCCAAGAGTAGGTCTATACTGTTGAAAGCATTATTATTCTTGTTCATTAACGCTATATTCTGGAGGTGCTCACAAACTTATGCAGTATTCTAAATAGTGTGAGCAGTGTGTTTACATTAAACATTTCACTTTAAGCACCCGGATGATGCAAATTGGATACGCATTGTGTTTTTATGTCCTTGTCTGCTCAAACTTCTGGAAAAACAAAACTCAAGTTGTCTCAATATCGGCTATCTGTGTTGTTAAAACACAGAATCCACAGCACCTAACAGCAGGATTTAGACACTGAAAGTAAATGTTTGGCTCTTTAGCATTGACAGTTAGATCCCGCTGGTAGATGCTGAGAATTTCATTACAGCAGAGAGAAGATTATTTAGCAGAGACAGATTTTTTTGAAGGGTTCATTATAGGCAACCCTAGAGTGAAATCTATTGCTCAGTAATTGTGCTTTCATTGGCCAGAAAATTTGTTTGTGCTCTCAGGATTTCGTATCAAATTTGTCTCAAATGTTTCTTTAGAAATTGCTTTGGGGAAACAGATACAAATAAAACGGTTGAAAATAATAATAACAAAAATGAATGTAGATTGAATAGCTAACATTAGCTGTTTAAAAAAAAATATTTTTTGCAGGTAACATATCACAAGTCACAGATATTGACTGTATTTTCTGCTTATATTAAAGGATTTTCATGATTTTTAGGAAATACAGTAGTATAAGATTTTTGCATGAATACTTTAGCCTTTTAAGATTTTAGACTGGCTGTTATTATTTTAGAATACATAAACTACTTGGATATTTTGGCTTCTGGCAAAACAACATTACTTAATAAAAGTGGTGTAGATACAACATGTAGGTGTATTCTTTAAGTATGCATGAACAGGAGAAATACTTAAATTTTAACTTAAATATCCATGTGTCTGGAAATCCCATTAGATTGTAGGTGGGATTAACAACTAGGACACTATAAAGATCGAGAGAAAACATAAGCAGCAGTTCTATTAATTGTACAAATTGACAACAGATTGAACCCCAAGACTATGACAGGACAAGCAGACTTATTATAGGAAAGTAAATATGATCAATGGATAAATACTCAGAAAAATGGGTGTTTCATTTGCAGTGTTTTACTGGTGGCAGATCAAATCCATTGCAGGCCAGCATCGACAAACACAAATCATTCTCATGAACACATCCTCTGCACACCCTTATGGATGATTTTATTTCTGTGCGTTTGGCATTTTACGTGTCTCGGTATTGACTGGGTGTGTTGATTTAAAGGTAATTTCTACGTTTTAAAATGTTGTCATATTTATCAGTCTGGTTGTGTTGGCGGTTCTGACCACATGTCAATACTACTGTCCAGCTTTAACTGCTTCCTGGGTCATTCTGAGGGGAGAATAAATCGATTCTAGAACAACCAATGTGGTGAATCTCAGAACATGGTCAGGGACACATCTGGGTCATATATTTTATTATTATTACTACTACTGAGAATTAGGGAAAGAGCAAAAAACTAAAACATAATGACAGTTGATATCACAGTTTTAAAGGAATAGCTCACTCAAAAATGGACCCTATTGACTTGACCATAGTAATTTTTATTCCTACTATGAAAAGTCAATGGGGTTCAATTTTTAGGTTAATGTGTGTAAATGTGTAATATTTTTTAGATTAGTTAATAGATTAGAGGGTTAAAAATGCCAAAAGGTTTTTGTGAGGGTCAGAGGTTCGACAGTACTATTATTATTAAAACGAAACATGTTATTGTACATTTTATTTTACATTTCTCCCTGTACCAGGTGACATCCTCAAAACACTCTTTTCGTCGAGACAGACGTAAAGAGCTGCGACCAAGCTTAAGGCGTATCCAGACCTGAAGAAAAGTATTTCGCAGCTTTGAAGAAGATAAAGTGTGTGATCTGTAAAGCTCTGGATATCAGAAAAGTAGTTTTTAGAAACTTGGAGAGAAAAGTTGCTATAAAACCTGCTGCTAAATTTACATTAAAAACTTCCTGTGGTCTCTTGGGAACTTTAAAAGAAGATTGAAATCCTGCTGATGTCTTTCAGCCTGACAGTGAGACGTCTGAGTGGTGTGACGTTTCATCAGAGAGAAACGTTCTCTGCTTCATATTTTCATTTACAAATGTGATGTGAAGCACATTACTGCACATGAAACAGCTGATATAGCTACTGTAACAAACACGTACAGCCTAATATGAAATGGATCGTTTGATCTCAAATAAACTGTTTATGTGTGAAAATGAAATTTCCCTGAACAAATTTTTATATCAAAATTTTCCATCTGAGGATGTGATGATGAGAAGAAAGTTGAATTTGTCTTCGATTGCTTGTATCATTAAAGTTGCTGGTGTAATTTCTATGACAAACGTGGCACCAAACAGAATAGCAGTATAATGTTTTCCAACCATTGAGTTCTACCATCTAACATATTTTAAGTAAATCATCCTGAAAATGTCATATGACTAATCATTGTGATGTCACTGTTCTATAAGTGATGTCATTACTCGAATTGCTTTTCGCTATGGTGTGACCAGTGGGGGCTCAAGCCCCTGTCCTTTTTGTATACAAGTGTAAAGTGCCCCTCTCTTTTCATATTAAATTATTATTATTATTAATGTCATTGTTATAAATAACAATACGCTTGTATACAATTTGTCACTCACAATAATAATAAACACAAAATAAAATATTTTGATTTTGGTGGACTTATGCGGGGCAAAGTTTCCATTACAGCGCTATTCAGCAGTATACTAGTCATGGCCCGCAAGTCAAGAGCACCAGACAGGTAATGATGAACTTTGTAAATTCAATGCGTTTTTAGAAAGAAGGGGCAGAGAGGAGCAACAATAATCTCAGGTGTGTGTAAAATCATTTCTTTTTAAACCCTAAAACCACGTAAACACACTTCATTATACTAAATACACAAAATAATGTTATTTTCAGAACCACATGACCCCTTTAATGATAGCTAGCACTAGCAGCACTTTCATCCATTTAATACAATCGTAAAGGTTAAAAATTCCAACAAAACTAAACATGAATTCAACATGATTAACTTCTTGATTCTTACGGTTTTGATGAAGAGTTAATAATGTTTAGTAATATTATCATCATCTGAGATGCTGATTATCATCATCTGCTCTCCATTGAGGGAGACATTCCAATTATTCGTTAAAAGTCATTCAAATATTTAAAAAGACAGCAGAAAGACGAATACTGCTTTAAATACAGGTAATTTCATAAATAATTAAGTTTAAAATCTGTACAAAAACACATTTGGTTATGTTCATTGAAGTCATATATTTTTTTCTTTTTTTCGTGCCCTTTTTGGTCCTTCCGCCTCTGCCCCACAAGAGGTCTGTGCACGCCACTGGGTGTGACATCAAATGCATTAGAATAAAAAATCTCTTTTTAAATATAAAGTATAATAAACTCCCTTTAAAAAAATCACAGGCAAAAAAAATCAGTTTTTGCAATTAATATGTAGCCTGCTTTAAAGAATTTAAAGTGTTTTTACATTTTTTCTAAATGCCTTCCAATAGAGAAAAAGTGAGTTTCTATCGAAGGCAAAAGCATTTTAAAGATAAAATCCTAAAAAAGCATGGTAGTAGCTAGTGTGAATATTTTATAACTTAAAGAAGTGAATTTGACATCTGTGGTAATGTAATCCTGGGTGGAAGGTCCATTCACGTGCCTAAAAAATCCAACAAAAATAACTAGTAACTTCTCATTTTGGTCACACATAGGGTGTAGGATGATGTACGTGTCTTAGCACTGACCTAAACCCTTGAGCTTTAATTCTGATGGCAGGCATCAATAGCTCTCACTGCTCCTATAAAGATAAAATGACCACCCAACCTCTCAAATCCCTGTCCAATTCCCTCCAATTCAGCTTCTGTTGACATTTCTATCATGTCTGGAACATGTTTGATCTGGTCATTACAGACAGTAACATTCCCTGAACACTGACAGCACTGCAATCTTTGTAGGGTGTTATACAGGCAAGAAAAAACGAATTTGAGACATGCAACAACTCTCTTCCATGGGATTTGATGTCCTTCTCAACATCAGAATATACCTTCAGAATGTGCTGAATGATCTCCTATTCTGAGTCTGCTGTCACTATAACATTCATTTTGTGATGTTTTAGCGTTTGCAAACAATTGATCACTCGTCTACTGGTCTACAGAAGCATCACATCTTCTATCACATCAAGCAGCACAATAAACTGGTATACTGCACAACAAAGTATTTTTACATCAAAAACGGCATTTTTATCATTAAAAAGGTACCTAAAAACTTATAAATATTATTGACTGTCAACAGCAAAATCTTTGTTTATCTGCCAGACTAACAATGTCTCTGACAGGATAATTCATTAATCGTCCTCAGGTTTTCCTTCAATACATAAACTATGAGCAGGACTTTTATGAAAGGACCTTGAAAGTGTACAGGTATGTCGAAATCATGAAGCCTTAAAATCTGTAAGCGTAAGATCTGCTCCAGAACATGATTTACAGTGATTTAATTATCTAGACAACACTACACAACACTCTTACACTGATTTGTGGTGAACTTAGATACTTCATTAGTCTATGTTGAATAAGAGCTCCTACTTGAAACTGGTTTGCAAATTTATTTTGAAGCTTATTTCAGAGCTTATTCATTATGAGCTTGCATTTAAGAATCTAAGAGGTTACTGTATGCCGATTGTTGTGTTTGGAGGTTTAATCCACTTTACTTTGAACAGTTACTGGTCTGACACAAAAACATGCACAAAAATATATATTTAGACAAGAAACTAAATACAACACAATCACACAGTGAAAGACACACGGATATGTGTGAGATCACTAAAGCAAGACACTTTGAAGCTCCAATTAGGCTTCTTCACTGTGTCAGACGCTTTGAATCGAAATACACTGTGGATTAACAGTGTGACTGAGTTGTTTGTATTATCTAAACGTGAACAGCTGTGTAAACAGATGACCTCCATCTAGCTCGTCATTCCAAAATTTAGTATCATATGATTCACCATAATATAAAAACAATATAAGCCATCAGACAGAAAAATCACTTACAGTGTTGTTGATTGGTCCCATATTGTTTTTACCTTTTCAAAGCCTTACAGTCCATTTTTGCTGTAGAAACAGGTTTCCATAACCAGTAGAATCAGCAATCTAAACAACTTCTCAAACATGGGGGCCTTGGAGCCTATATGGTATGTTTTTAGGGGCCTTACTCCCAGAAGTTTGAGAAATTTTCTGATTTTTCCTAAGTAAATTGCCCTTAGTTGTGTGAGAGTATTTATGAGTGCCGTGCAATGGACCCAGTCATTAGTGGCTTCTGGTCAATAGAGGGCGCTGGGCTGCTGCCCCATCAAATTACCCACAGAAGCCTATTTACATAATTCTATATTTTTATCATCTATTTAATTATATATATTTATATTTTTTAAACAATTATTATAAAATAAATTCATTATACTATGCATCTGGTAGTCACAATTTATAAAAATGTTTTAATATATTTTTAATATATTTGGTTTATTTTTGTCACCTACTGACTTTTTTGACTTTTTTAAACAAAGACTCTGATAAACAGACATTTATTTTTTATTTAAAGAACATGATACATTGCTGTACATTAAACTACTCAACACTATACAAAATGAACAAACCGTAAACATCTAATATAAAGTATTACAGCATACACTGTAATTGTATACAGTTATACAATTGTAATTTGAATAAAAATGAAATAAAAAACTCTTAAAATATTAAAAGAAAACTAATGGGGATCTTTTATCTGCGCAATACAAACTTAGGATACAAACAAGGATTTGAAATATATTTTAAAATTATCCGGTCATCTGAAATCAAAAACATATTTTCTATAGTAGCAAGTAATGTAAATTGCAGTAAGTATTTTACTTTAATATTTACTACACTGTAAAAAAATCTTTGTTGACTTAAAATTTTAAGTCCAATCAACTTGGTTTTACAAGTCATTTAAACTGTTTTTACATTATTTCAACTAATGGAAAAAGAATTGAAATTAGTTGAAAAAGGTGACAAATACGTTTTTTACAGTGTATAGTTTAAAAAACACTATAGTAAGTATCACCATGAAATATTACTATAGTTTTCTGTAATGAATACTCAAGTATACTATATAGCACAGTATTATTTTAATGTGGGCAAACATTTAAAAAACCCACATTAAATACAGATTGACTTATTAGTGGTACTATTATATGCTTTTACAGCTGAATTTTGCATTTTAAGCAAGGATGATAAATAGTTAATGTCCCCAATAAAATGGCTATTTAACAATTACATTGAGTCCTGCTTTACTATTGGTGTGATTTTGCTGAATCCTGCCTGTGATCAGATATGCTGGAGTAGGGGATTTGGAGAATAGATGGATGGATGTACACCAGCTGGCCATGTTCTTAAAAGGTTGAGTGAGATTCATGTAAATGTTAATGGATTATCATGTGCACTAAGTGTCCTATTAAAGATTGAAATCACTTTATATTAAACATGTAAATGTCCGAGCTGAAAGTCAGCGACATAATCTCACAATGTACAATATGTGCTGAACTAGACTGACATCTTTCCCCCAGGACAGACGAGCGTGTGTGTGTGCGCGAGGAGAACGCTGTCCTTCAGGAGCTTCTCTGATGATTAGATGATGGTATCAGTATTTGGTCTTCAGCTGGAGTTCAGGGCATGTTCATATATTTAATTAAAATGCCATCGCCCAGCAGACAAAGGCCAGTTATCTAACACAGCCGCCTCTCTGCCCTCTAATTTAAAGATTATCTGCTGTGATTGGCATCTGAATGTAGAGATGGAGTGAGCGAAGAAGAGGAACATGTGGTGAAGTGACCCGTCTTCCCCGAGCAGCACACCGCTGTCACCACACCACCCCATTACCATGGCAACTATCGTACGAATAGCATCGCCGATGTGCTAGCTGTGGGCTTCTATGTGATCATTAGGATGTTGAAGAAAACGTGAGCATGTTGATACTGTATGTCCATAATAAAGTAATCTGCATATGCGAGTGTGTTGTGTATATAGTATGCAAATGTTCTGTCAACTATCAACTTCTATCTCCAGTGTGAGAAATGTTATATATATACTTAACATCTTCGATCTATATATGATTTATATATGCAAACTGATTTCAACATAAATGTATGATGTAATTACTGAATTAAATATATATATGTATGATGTAATGAGATTATGTATGTAGGAAAAGTTGCATCTGTTAACATTAGTTAATGCACAATAAACTAACAAGAACAAGTGTATTGGCATTAACTAACAAAAACAAACATTAATAAATGCTGAAAAGCTATATTGCTCAGTGTTAGTTGATGTTAGCTACAATACTACATACTAATGTTAACAAATATAACCTTACTGTAAACTTATAGTTAGCCCTTTACTGGTGCACTTACTAAATTGTTATTAGACTGGGAATGTTCTACATTAAACATTTATTTTGTTGATAAGAAAAAGATAAATATAATACAAATATAATATAATAGGAGTAATACGGCAACAAAGTGAAAAAAACCCCACCAATATAAAAAATGGCATTAAAGCTGCAATCTGTAATTTTTGCCTCTTCATTTACTTGTGTACATATAGGGTGTCTGTGATCATCAAAGATCTTTCATTAAAAAAATGAGGGAAAAAAAAATTGTACAATAACATGATAGTGAGAAGTATGTCCTTTATATATACAAAAAATGTCATCTAAACAAGTTCTATCTGCCGCTTTTGATTTGGACCTTTTACATGGTCCGGGCAAAAAGCATCTTTGTGTTTCCAATCCCTTTAGATTGTTAAGTTATTGCCACTTCTTAAAAAACCCTTCATTCTGTTTTCAGGTCCAAAGGCGAATGTTGAATCAGCCTGACATTTCCTACAAAATCCACCCCAAACATTTCAATTTAAAATCTTAATTATAAGCATACATACCGTTATGAATGGTGCTAAGATTTTTACCTGCTTTTAATGAAAAAAGTTTTAGATTACAGTTTTAAAGTGATTCAGGGATATCGGATGTTATGGAGTTTATTGATTCCTTCTGCTCTGTTGTCTCTTACTGTATCTTTGGAGTCGAGCCTGATGAGGTACATGAGCGATTTAGAGCTCATTTGGCTCTGAACTTCAGATCGGTTCAGTCAGAGCTCAGCTCTCATTACCGGCATGCATAACTGCGGCCACTGATGACCGTTACAGCAATTCTGCAGTTCAGCCTTTTCTCGCACACACAACAACACTAACCGGCTGCCATGATGTCTGTAGCATCCTTACCAAACCAGTATAATACGCTACATAAGCATTCACTCTTTAATACACTTGAATGTTACTAGCGTTTTAAAGTATAGTGCACAAACAGTGCCAGCTGAGTAACAAGTTTATTACTTTACTTTTTTTTATTCATCAAATAATAGTAGTTAAAGGGCAATTCCATGTAAATGTCACCCTTATCATGAAAAAGGTTTTCACCTATTGATAGCTCAAATGTCAATATTTAGTGGTTTAAACACCCATGTAAAGTCTCCCTCAAAGTTTTAAAAATGCTTAAATTTGGTAAAAATGGTAAAAATGGTTTTTCATAGTCAGGTAAAGTGCTGCAGACCCGGCCCAAGACACAAATTCACGGACGGGCGTTTCATTTTTTCAGGGGGGCACAAATGAGATCAAATGAGATGCATTCTCTGTAAAGCTGCTTTGAAACGATATGTATCGTGAAAAGCGCAATACAAATGAATGTGAATTGAATTGAATAAGCTCAGTTAACATACTGCGGTAAAAATAAAAAAAAATGAGTTTTTATAACATGATACGCAACGTCACACGACCAAGAGTGCTGAATACCATCACGATTGAAAATGTGACACTCATTTCATATGACAGTTCAAACAAGTAATTAATATTAAGTCACTTACATTTTAGATGCAATATTGACTGTTTTTGTTGTTTCAGCAGCGAAAAATAGTTCAAAGCTCACAGCAGAACCATAACGCGTCAGTCTCACAGCAGCACTCCAGCGCGCTCACTATCGACAAACCAATAAAATACGTTTAAAATGATTATTTTTTAAATCAGACCAAACACATTTTTATTTTTATTCATGTGTTATGCATATACAAAACGATAACTTTTGATAACAGCAGCCTATTGATAAAAAATAAATAAAAATATATTGTGCAAACAAGCAAGGACTGGTGGTTGGTTTGACGTGGAGCTGGTGAACAGGTGAAGGGAGACAGCAGGCTCGTCCAGGGCAGGGCACTAGTGACCCACAGGGAGGGCCAGGCCCCCATGCTCGCCCATGGCGCCGGGACTGAAGTGCTGTTTTCAGAATTGTCATTTCCATAACAGTCCATATTCCTCATAAATGAGCACATGAAAATGAAAATAAAAGAACTGTTTTATGTTCTTTGAACAGTCATCTCTTCTCCATTTGGTATTATTGCTTATGGTTGGTGCATTTTAATTCACAGAAATCCCCAAAAGTATGTTGCCTCTCAAAAACGTGTGTTCTTTTTTGTCACATCCATAACGCATGTATATTTCCATTTGTTAATATAGATAACTTGCGCAAAGACTGATCATTTCTAATATCTGGACTATCAACAGGGCTTTAGTAATATATTGGTAAGAAATACATCCTGTGAGAATTTATGTTTTAGGACTTGACTGAAAATGTCATAATGCTGGAATTGCCCCTATAATAATAATATTACTAAACAACTCTAAGAATAAAGTATGTATTATTATACATATGTTGATGTGTTCTGTAAGCTGATTGGCTGTTGGATCGCAAGACTAAAAACCGCCGCGCATTCATCTGCACATCATGAGTGAACCAGGTCAAGACTTCAGAGAGAAGAACTAAAATACATAAAAAACCCACTTAATAGACAGGCAGATACTGGATTATATAATTAATGTTTAATTAGATGGTTCTTTTATGGATACTTTGCAATACTGAGTACAATTAAATATTAAATCACTTCTATATTTTTTCTCTTCTACATTCAAAGAGAACCGTCACCAAACTTGTCACAATGGTAAAACATACATTAGCTCCATATAAAAACTCAATGAATTCAATGTTAGCATATACAGAGCTGCTATGTTAGTGTTTCACTGGCACCCGTTATGAGCTGCAGTAATGACTCATTGATAATGTTTGTGTGTGATGAGAAAGAGGAAGAGAAATTGATTGAGAGGCTGTGTGTGTGATCGATAAAATTGAAGAGTTTGTGAGTTACTATGCAGCACATTTCATTAACTGAAACACTTCACCGCACCAATTAAACACACCTCACCATAGATCAACACACACACACAGATGCTTGAAGATTTTTTTGAGAAGTAAACCTCTTATGAATGCAATGGTTTTCATACTGAGATAATGATTTTAATCTGACCTTTACCTGAAGTCTGTAAACACAAATAGATGCAAAACACCACACATAATAATCTTTAACACGGGATAACATATGCAATGCATGTAATATATGACTTACTATATAACATTAGTGTATTTAAATGAGAATGTATTTTTTTATTATTTTACAATAACTGTACCGATTATAGTAATTTCACAAACTATTCTTATCAAAATGAATGTGTTTATAGGCTTCTTCAGAAAATGTTTTTGTACTATTAGGGCTTATTTAATCTGAAAGAAAATAAAACCCTCGGAGGTTTCTGGCAGCAATAGCATAAATTATGATTTTAAGATGAGAATAATTATAATTATTAGTAAAGCGGGGTTTAGAAAATCTAATGCAATCCAAACCTGGAAATAACATTTTAAAATAAAATAAAAATAAACAGAGAAACAACTACTATAAAGAATAGGTGATAAATGGTTCTGTTACCATCTTTTTAAGGTCTGAAGACTTTCTAAGGAAGACCTATTGTCACGATGTCACCTTGCACCTCTTGTTTGAACTTCATTTCCCATGTTACTTTGCACCAGCTCACCTGTTTTGTATTTGTAATCCCGTCTGCACTAGTCACCTTGTTATCACCCGCACCTGTTGTATATCATTTAGCGTTTATTGTCTGTATTATTTAAAGTCTGCTTTCTGTTCAGTTCTTGGTCGGGAATTGTTGTTATTAGTTTGGGTGTGTGGGCATTCTGTGTATCTGGATTATCTCTGTTCCTGTTCCTGTTCCTGTTCCTGTTCCTGTTCCTGTTCCTGTTCCTGTTCCTGTTGTCTTGAATATATCTGTTCCTGAGAAGCCTCAGTAAAAGACTTGATCTAAAGTACTCTCTGGCGTTCTGGTCTCTCTACCCCAGCACCGTAACACCTATCAGATATAGTACATGAGACATAATGACAATAAAGATGCTTTATGTTTTTTTTATTTGTTACATTTGTTGAGTGTGACATTCATTGTGTATAAGACGGCTTGTGTTAGCAATTTGACAAACATCATAGGTGTATGGAACAATTTTTATGCAACATTAATTATTACTAGAAACTATTAAACCTTTAAATGTAAAAAACGCACAGTAAATTATATATTTAAGATATATATATATATATATATATATATATATAATCTACTGATCTTTTGTACTCCACAATGTATTATACATGCCTAATGTTAAAATCATCAAAGCTAATGCACAAATGTAATGAAAAGGAAGGTTTTGAAAGAAAAATGAATGATTTTCTAGAAAGCATTTGGGATTGTCTTTTTTTCTTGACTGCATTGAATGTGCTAACCTCAAGGCCACGGTTACAAGCACAACAGATGAAATAATGAATCAAACGTTCCCGGAAGACGTTTCATTTTCCACAAAGTGTCTATTGTACCTCATGTAGCCTATTTCAAGGCTCCGTCGTCTCTTTTTTAAATCTTTAAAATCTTTTTTCACCTCAGAATCAGATGAAATTAAGCAGAATAACTCAATAAAAGTAATTTCAGAGGATGCTCGTCTTTGTTCTGTAGAGCTAAAGAGGAATTCTGTATCCATGGCAACTTCTCAGCCCGGTCTCCAGCATCTTTTAATTTCCTTCAAGAGCAATGAATTTCAAAACACGTTTTCATCCAACAGCAGCGATTTAAATTTAAATACTGTCATCTCGCCGAAGAATGAATCTTATTTAGAGCAGCCGGAGAGATTGACGTACTGTACATTAAAAGTTTACTAGCGCGCAGACTCGCCGGTTATAGACTCGACACAAACATCTACAGGCTTTAACGGCAGGATGTTTGACTTTCATTGTGACATTATAAAATTAGCTCATCTTCGCCTTTGTCTTGCAGGGTTGGCAAAATTCTCGAGTTAAGGGATGGCTCCCGTTCAGATCATAAATTGGAAGCGTAATTGAACTGGCCACGCTTCACAGGATGTTAAGTTGGAATTCAAATTAAAACGACAGAAACAGAAGTACTGCTAAAACAATTAACAAATCCATCAAAACAGATTTGAATAAAATACATAATTATATACAGGAGCATAGTTTCTGGGGGGTGGGGTGGAGGTAACCCGTGAATAATAAAAACTAGCACAACCCTCCAATATGTTTATATTTATACAGTGATTCATGAAAACATGTACGGTTCACACTTCAATATCCCTCGCTAATGTAAACCCTTGTAGAAATATAAAAATATACTATATAAATATATAAATCAGTTTCTCAAAAAACTTCCAAGTGGGGAAAGACGATATATTCTTTAAAATAAGACATAACAAGCATTAAAATAATCTAAAACAATTCAATTTAAAGTTATGTTTAGTAATGCCAATTTCGTTTTTTTATATTGTAGAAATCTTGATAAGGCTTTAAATATTTATGTGGACAATAGGGGGGCTTGTAGAGATCCATTGATTAAGTAATACTAATTTACATAGTAAGCATTTCAAATTTAGATTTTTAATATCATATGTGATTAATTTATTTGTAAAATACTTGGGGAAAAAAAGTATTCAGATGCTATTTTTCTAATCTACATTTCTACAGTTTAAATAAAGGAATTGGAATATAAATGACATATATGACAGAATATAAATATTATATTCTGGATAAATGTGACCTAGTCTGTGAAAACCAGGCTAAAGTCTAAAAATCTAATTCTGAGATAACGAGCATCAAAGTTTGACCTCACCTGTTACTTTCACTATGATTTCAATCTTTGACATGACGTTACTCAGACAATATCAAAGATATCAATGTTAAATTCTCACAGAATGTTCTTTACATTACATAAAATAACGCTATGTAGAAAACAGAAAAATCACAAAAAATGACTTTAGCTGGGTTTTGACATATCATAAAAGAAAACACACACAGCGACCAGCCGACAGCCTGATTCTGCGCAAGTCATTTATTTGTTGGCAAACAAGTTTCACTGTAACAACAAATATTAGTGAGAGGTCATTTAACCACAGAAAACAAAGAATAAATAAAATCCATAATCATATTTGTAATGATAAAACTATAATATCTGCCGCATTTTAACCTCCAGATGTTTTGCTAGTTTTGTCTTCAACTGAAATAAATAATCATTCATTCGTTCTCCACCGGTAAAGAATGTAAATGCACAAGGTCTTCTGCTGAACTTTCTTCTCCGTCTAAATGTTGATCATTAGTAATTGTTTGTAACCCTGTCAAATATCTCTATGAATGCTAAAGATCTCTTTCTTGATTGTGTTTTTAAACCTCTACCTCTACTTATATGTGGAACTTTTAACATATTTATAAAATTGGGCTCTTCCTTTATCTACAAACTTGAGTCAATTGAGCAAAAATTTGGAACAAGAAAAAATATCCACAAACAGCTGATCACCATCAAATCTGTTTATTGTCTATTCTCTCATCGGTGATGTTTGTTTCTATTAAAACGAAGACATGAACATAGGAGATATAATAATTAAAACAAAGAAACGAAGAAACCTGTTGTAACCTGTCATGGACGAGAGCGTCAAGAGGAAACATCTGCAATCACCATGGTTACAGAAGCAGAGGGTGTGGAAACTGAATGAGCACAGTTCTCTGTACCGTCTGTACATTTACATAGAAATATTGTAGATTCTCTGATATTAGTTCCCCCTTCTTTTAATATTTGTTATTAATACAGCAAAAAAGAGAGAGAAAGTCCGCTCTAGAGCACATGTGGTGAAAGTGTCCTTTTTTAAATCAGCTCTGCTTCACTTGCAGGACTATGTGCTGCTTTTCACCACACCAGAAGAAGAAAAAATCTTTAAAAAGCAAATATGGATACAGAAGGTATTAAAATAGTTTTCGAGTCACACTGTTGTGAACTTGACTGGTGTTGACTGGACTGGACTGAGTTACGAAACAATGTTTTGTTCTGGCAGTTATTTGTGTTCCTTCCGGATTCACGTAATCCCTCAAGGTTAAACAGTAAATCCATTTTAGGGTCCGTTTTTCCTTTAAGTAGAAGTGCACAACCAATGAGACCGAGGAGAATGTCATCTCTCATTCCTCGCCGAACACAAAAACCCATGATCCTCAGCCGAATACAAAATTCCCTCCCAAAGTTTCTAATTGCAGTTCATTTCTCTGCACACACATAAAAACAAAAGTTGAACAACCGCAAACGACTGAAAGGTACAGAAACGCAGATGTGGCTGTGGGCGTGGCCAGGAGGACGAACAAAGCAGGTGGGTGGATAAGGGCTGGTGTGTGTGTTTCGCAGCAGGACTGCGCCCTCTATAGGCTGGTGACCAGATGTGCGGGCTCCTGTGGCGTCTCTTCGGGTGAAAGCTCATCTTTGGGCGGGACGATGAAGCCGTCGCTGCTGCCTCGGCCCAGCTGGTAGTAGGAGTGCAGCTGGTGCAGGTGGTTCCGCGAGCCCAGGTTGGGCATGCTCTTGTAGTACACGTCATCCGGCTCGCCGCTCTTGGGGAGAGTGTGCGTGTCCCCGCCGCGGGGCAGCGTCTCGGTGCGGTCGGGCTCGGGCAGCGCGGGCATGCTGGTGTATAGCGAGTCTCTCTGGGGGGACGGAGTTTCTTCCGTTTGCTCCTCCGTCAGCAGAGGGAAGAAACTCTCGCTGTTTTCTTGCGGAAGGCGCCGTCTTGATGAGGAGGCGGAGCCGAACGTGACGGGGAGGGGCTGACGGGGCGGCGGAAGCAGAGGGACGCTGGACTCTTCCCTGATCAGCTCAAGTCCCAGACCGTCCTCGGGCGGGAATGAGGCGGAGTCGGTCAGGCCCAGCGCCAGATTGACAGGGAGCATGGGCGAGTCTTTAACCCCGCCCCCGTTGCTGACTTCGTTAACCAGCTTGTTCATGAGGTTGCGTCCGTGCTCGGCCGCACGGTCGTGATTGTTCAGGTAGGTGGGCAGGTAGTTGGAGGTGAGCTCTTTGAGGATCCGTTTCTCCAGCGTCGTCTCTTTGTGGACGTTGTACGTGCGGTCGATGATCTGCACGCAGTCGCTCAAGTAATCGCCGCTGGCCAAGCTGTAGCTGTTACCATGGTTACCATTCAGTGGTAGAGTATCCATGGCACTTGTATCCCGGGCATTGTTCAGAAGTCCCTCTGTAAGAGTCAGAGAGTAGTAATTAAAAACACACGCGCCTCACCGCATCTATTACAGCCACATGCACGCTCGCACCCGCCGGAACTATTCATCCCTGAGGCGGATATTAATTGCGCTTCCAAATTAACGTTATCGTGGGTGCTGATTGGATTTGTCAAGGGTTCAGGGCTGATAAGAGCTTTAAAGCTCATTCACAAACTCACTGAAAGGTGTTAGCGAGGGCCGTAATGATGGACTTACCTGCCAACAGCGTGTCTGGCCGTACAATGGTAATGATCAACCTCTCACATCACACGTATCATATCTGAGATTTATTACGCTCAGCAATAACACAACAGAAACACACATACACACGACAGTACGCAACGGCCATGCAAAAGCATTCAAAAACCACAGTCATGCTGGCCTTTATATAACACGCGTATATCATTAGGTACAGAGAGAGCAGATTTTAACATTGTAGAATAACTATTCCAAGTGACGCATCATCAACGAATACTTCATTTCCAGTTCCTGAGGACTTTTTACACCTTCCCACACTTTACACGTAGGAGTGCGTTCTTGTTTGCAAAATGTCACCCTTTAAGCCTAAAGAAATACATTCAGTTTCACTTGTTAGCAGCTAAGACAAATGTGCAAATCATATTTCACAATAAAGACTATGCAGTCCTCTCAGCTTCGGTTTCAGCAAAACTGCTGTTTGCGTTAACAAAAAGAAAATCAGCTTTGTATTTCAATTAGGTCGCTTAAAAAAGTGCTCTCATATTCCAATATTGATCTCAACATCTGTTGACCTTCGTTATAGTTTTAAGAACAGAGGAATAAATTACATTTGGTAAGCAATGTTTAGTTTGACTCCCATACTTGTCTCTCTGTAGGGCTCTTAAAGGACAGCATGGAGAAAGGAAAAAGAGAGAGAGAGAGAACATGTAAGCATTCACAGTGACCGCTCAAAGAGAACATGCACCAGGTTTAATGAAGCGCAGGTAAGCCGTTACACTCCACCCCGCGTTTCACCTCTCACACGAACACAGACACACGAATCCCCTCACAATCCCAGGACGCACATGTAAAGCGCATGAAATTGTTCTTTAAGTCTGGAGGGCACGGATACGGGCTTCGCTCTCCATTAGTGACACGCTTCTCTCCGAACACCGTTCCACAGTCAGACTCCTACATTCGGTTAGAGAGTTATTGATCGCGCTAAAGAGGAACATTAAAAGCGGCTTGGGATCTATTTGTAATTTGGGGGCTTTTATTGATATTAGATTTCAAGGTCGGCACAATGTTGCCAGGTTGTTATCCTGAACCCGCCCCTCCTGGCCGACTTCATACCTCTATGTCTATGTTCATAAAGCCTACTGAATTTATGCTTTAGTGAAGGTGGCGAAACCGATGTAGATGCTAGACAGAGCGGAGGAGACAGCCGCATGCCGAGAGGTGTTATTACTAACAGGAGAACCCAGGCCACCCGTGGACATCTCAGCATGTGCGTTAGCCCCAGTCCTGCTCTTAAGTCCCGCTGAACGCATTCATTCTTTTCAGTCGCATTTATGTTGCAAGATGGACTGACACTCCAAACCATTCATGTGAAATGCATTAAGCTGCATGTCTTTGAACGAGCAGACGATTCTGTCTTGCGACTCAACACTAACGGAAGATTGGGTCGCATTTCTATCATGTCGCAAGACGCAGCCTTTCAATCAGGACAAACCTATTGGCTCATTTCTCATAAGGGAAATGACTACGAGTGTAACAATATAATGTGGCAAGACATACTGCCAAACAAATGGTGTTTTCTTTCTATATGACATTTATTTAATCCTGGCAACACATGACCTGTGTCAACATGATATGTTTTATTTAATATTTCATTCTTCTAAAAAGTTCTCTCGTAAGGTTCTTAATTTAAAAAAAGTTTTTAATTTGTTTGAGTGAATTTTTAATAATTTACCTACAGCAGGTTCAACTAAACTTTAAATGTTGTGCATTCTTTAACAAATTATATGTTCAAGAATACCTATATTGAAACTTGCTTATGTATTGGAAATAAATCTGTTTTTAAAAATGTGTTCAAATCATATACGCATATATCACAATCATGAATCATACACTAAACTATGATTGTTGTCAATTTTTTAACCAACTGTATGTATGAAACTTTGAAAATTGCTAATATGTTGAAAATAAGTCTGTTATTATGAATTTGTTTCATTTTTGTAGATTAGTTTAAAATATTATTATACGATCGTAATTGTGATACATAAAAAAGTTCAATTAAAACTATAAATGCTGTAAATTACTTAACAAACTGTATGTCTGACAAAACATACTGAAAATTGTTAATACTTTCAAAATAAAATTTCTGTTTTGTTTTTTATTTTCTCTCAAAATATTGTTATACTATCCTAATTGTGAACCTTACATTGCGTTATATCGATCGAAGTGTATTGTTACACCCCTCCAAATGATGTATTTATTTGAACCAGACAACAAACAAAGATGACCGTAGACACGTTCAGCCGAAAGCCACACAGCTGACGCCCTCTCCCAACACACACACACACACAGTTAGTGCACAGAACGGTAAAGCAACAGAAGAATGCAGCACACCTTGAGCGTTGTACATGCTGAGGGTGGGGTTGTTATAGACGGCAGAGTCGCCCAGTAGGGTGTTATAAGGGTTGTTAGAGGTGTGCGCGCGCAGCAGAGAGTTTGGGATGAGGTGATTGGCCATGGCACCTGATACAGCCCAATAGATGGAGAGAAAACACACAGAAAAGATCAAACGAATGCAGTAACAGGGTTAGCATTGTTATCATACAGATGTGTCAGCCGCAGCCACAAGGAAAGCCAGAACATTCCAGCGATGGTTTCTCTTTCGTTTCTCACATACAAAGACTTTTTATTTCTTAAAGGTACAGTTCACTAAAAAATAAAAATGTGATTTTCTAACCCACACGTCATCCTAGGTGTTTTGAAACTAGTCGTCATAAGCGTTGTGATGAAACACAAATATGACAACACGAGAGTGGCGAAACACGTAAGAACCAATGAGATTCGATGTGCTGCCATACTTTAATTTGCATACAATTACAAACCTACATACATTATTTAACCTATAACAATTGCTAAATAAGGTTAAAATACTAATTGTTTTCTCTCACACATGTATTGTATTGCTTTATTACCTACTGTTGTATGGATTGTATGGATTATTTTATGATGGATGGATACACATCCATCAATGGCATTACAAGGCTAGAAAGAGCCGGGTCAAAATGTAATATAATTTAGATTGTGTTGAACTGAAGAAAGGAAGTCATTAAAGCTAGCAAAAAAAATGAGAGCGAGAGCGAGAGCAGAGCGAGAGAGCGAGAGAGCGAGAGAGAGAGAGAGAGAGAGCGAGAGAGCGAGAGAGCGAGAGAGAGAGAGAGAGAGAGAGAGAGAGAGAGAGAGAGAGAGAGAGAGAGAGAGAGAGAGAGAGAGAGAGAGAGAGAGAGAGAGAGAGAGAGAGAGAGAGAGAGAGAGAGAGAGAGACCTCTAAAGGTAATACTGAGGTAGATGTTTAAATGAATCTCTTTAACTGCAGAGGAAGTAGTTACAAAATTGACCTCTGACCCTGCACAGTGTCTGTGCAAACAATGTCATAAACCTCTGACCTTTACAAGTATCACCTCAATATGTAACTGAGACAGCCTGTTCTGTTCCGGTGCAGTGTATGTGTGTGCGCCTTTGTGGCTCAATCTAATAGGAACTCTCTCAAATAATCTCATGTTTTATGTTGTTGCTTTTTCAAAATTTGAACAAATGTACTGAATGTGAAAAACAAAACAGGTGATGTGTTCTCATTTGGATAACGTTGGCAGTAAAATATCTGGATAAGTATTATGATTTTCCTGTAATGTTGTTTTACACACTCCTTCAGTCTGTGTTTGGCTCTGTCTCCTGGTGCCTGGGATAAGTGATCTGTATGTGTGTTTGTGTATTTGTGTGTGTGGCTATGCTGAATGTCTAATTATTGCCAACGTGACACTTCCTCTATCTGAAGAGGGTCAATCTATCATCATAACAGAACATTAGTGTCTCACTCATCAGGAGAGAGAGAGAGAGAGAGAGAGAGAGAGAGAGAGAGAGAGAGAGAGAGAGAGAGAGAGAGAGAGAGAGAGAGAGAGAGAGAGAGAGAGAGAGAGAGAGAGAGAGAGAGAGAGAGAGAGAGAGAGAGAGAGAGAGAGAGAGAGAGAGAGAGTGTCCCTCTCTCTCTATCAACGTGTCCCTTGCAATTGTTTTTAATTTTATTTTGTCACACCTTGAAGACAGAAACTATGAATTACAGGTTAAAATAACTTTAAAAATAGATTTTAAGAAAATAATTCGTTTCGTTTGCGTGGATGAGACTCCAGCTTATGAGAAAGTAGTTTCTAAATATTTCTGCAGGTTTGATAACTGTTTCTGTAGCTCAATTTATAAAGCATTGCAGCAGGAACAGCACAAAGATCATGGGTTCACATTTTTTTAAACAAACATGCACAGGATTGTGATGCGATTGCCATTCAAAGCTAAATTCCCTGTAGGCAATGATTATCAGTAATGACCATCTGCTTAATGTCGTGATGTGTGTGTGTGTGTGTGTGTGTGTGTGTACCTCTGTTAAGTGTAGCCGAGCTGTTGATGTCTCCCGTCATGAACGAGGATTCAGACTGTTTCCTCACCGTGTCGTTCCACATCCGACGGATTCGGCTCTGTGAAGAACATCACACACACAGAGAATAAAACACAAGAACAATCTAAACAATCTAAACTCAGTGTTAATACAGGTAGTGCACCCAAAAAATACGATTCAGCCTTCATTTATTTCAACCCTTTAAAGCTCCAGTCTCCATTCACTGTGACCAACACGTTCTTCAAAACTTTTCATGAACGAAAGAAAGTCATAGGTTTGTAATGACATGAGGTGGATAAAATAATGACAAAACATTCATTTTGGGATAAATTAACCCTTTCAGGTCATCATTATTGACCTGCTGCTTGAAACATATCACAACACAGCCAGTCAGGTATAATAAAATAAAATACCCGTGCAGCATAAAACACGAGAATCTTCTCTCTGGTAAGAGTTGAGCCGTTCAAAGCATATTACTCATCCTGCTGACATTTACACGCACACACACGCGGGTCACGGGTCACCGCAGCGTGTTTCTGCCGCATGTCAGAGTCCTGTTACGTGTTTGCAGACATCTCAGCACATGACCCGCAAAAGGGTAAAGGTCAAATTGGGAACCTTGTCTCCATGGAGATAATGTATCCAGACATATGGTTACCATGGAAATGAGATATTAAAGCACAGATATGCAAAGCCACAGATTTGTATAGACAACGACGACGCACAAAAACTCTCCTTCCACTGCAAACTATAGCTCAAAATCTTTTGAAGGACTAAAGTAGAAATAACGCTGTGTCTACTGTGAATATTTTACAAGAAATGAATAAATATTGAAGAATGAATACATTCCTGAGGGTATGAAGTGACTACAGAAGTACATGCTCACCGTGTTTTAAAATGTAATAGGCAAAATGTTCAAAAGCTCCAAACTAATTAAAATTATTAAAATGTTTTCAACAACACTTGCTGAAGTGCTGTATTAATACAGAATAAAGGCTTATTACAAAGATGTCAAGGAATGAATTGGAAAAATGATAAAAGTAGTAACTGAAAATGAGACTTTAGTCATTACTCTTCCTCACATCGCTATAATCTATATGACTTTCTTTCCTCTGTGAACACATTTAATGTAAAAAACATTTACGCTTTTAAATACAATAAAAGCGGATGGAGACTGGGCTATAATGCTTGAAAAGGACAAAAACGCCTAATAAAAATGATCCATACAAAAAATAACTAGCCATTAGCTAAAACCTAAAGGGATAAATCACTCAAAATGATTTTTTTCTTTTACCATTTACTCAGCCTCATGTCATTTCAAACCTATATCACTTAAACACAATAGTAGATATTTTAAAAAAGTAACCAAATAACCAATAAGACATTTCTCAAAATATCATCTTATGTGTTCCAAAAGGCTTTAAATGCATGAGGGTGAATGCATTTAAACTTTTGTAATGTGTATTAAACAAAAATAGTCCCTCCTGCCATTCTTATTATTCAGAAAAGTTAAGTTTCTTTCAAGACAGAATGCATATTTACAGCAACCGGATGGTACGTAAACGAAGACACAGTTTATATTTTAGGGTAAACCGTTCCTTAATTGATAAGACAAAGAAATAACAGACAAAAGACCAAGGTGAGAAAGATAAAATCATAGGACTGATATTTACTTGTTCATACTGTAACTGTGAGGAGTTTGTCATACAAGGCGGGTGGTGAACCTTGTGATGAAAGAAAGAGAGAGAGAGAGAGAGAGAGAGAGACACACAAAGACAATGAAACCATCATTACTATGACACTGACAGCTGTTTGACACGAAACTTTCTCACCACAATGGATTTTTGATGCGTGTCTACAGTATATTAATCTCAGACGTATGCGTGTGTGGGTATGAAACCCCGCTACCTGTGAAGCCGAGGAATATCGTCCAGGCCCGCGGGATGCCGAACTTTTCCCTGAACCTATAGATGAATCCACACTCTTCCCACTGTAACAGTGAGTCCGCAGGCACTTTCCATATTCTTTGCGTACCTAAAAACATGTAGGATGGCCATTACACTTTGCTGTCATGTATTCGTTCGTGGTTTGTATTGGTGTGTTTGTGACTTCCTCGAACCTTTTTCTGCAGGACGCAGTGAAATATGAAGATGAACATGCCCTGCAGAGAGTTAAAGATGGTGAAGAGATACGCCATAATCACCGTGCTCTCGTTGACGTACATCAGTCCGAACGCCCAGGTTAGACCCAGTAAACACAGCAGCGCTATAGCTCCGATTACCCATGACCTGAAACACACACACACACATTATCCTATTTTATTAAATGGATAGTCCCATCTGTGATTTATTCTCAATACGGCACAGTTGACCTCTTCAACAAGCTAATACTGCTATCACGGCACACCAACTATAGCTCATTGTTACTGTTGTATACACGTCAATGGCTATATTTTCCAGCGGCATTTAAAATAGCACAGCTCTCGTACCTTACTGTTTAACTGATGACACACAATAAAAAATATTAAATTACTGCAGTTGTTAAACCGGTAAATTTGTGCTTCCAGGAGAGCTTTCTTTTAAATTAAATATGACTGCAAGTTGGAATGAACTGCATTTTCTTGATTGCCTTTGCTATCCAGTGTCCATATACAGATTTAATTCATCTAAAAATATAAATTCTGTCATCATTTACTCACACAAATGTCATTTTAAACTTTTTCTCTATCTCGTGAAAGCAAGTAATTCATACTTTTCATATCTGTTCAATGACAGTGAATGGGGACTGGAGCTGGCAAAACCTTCAATGCTCCAAATTTTTTTTATAATATTTTATGATACAATACAATACTTTTAGGGTGTTTTTATTTAAGTATTTGCTGTCGTTTTTTGTGTCGCAGAATAATGATGACAGAATGTTTGTGTTAAGGTGAACTGTTCCTTTAAATGCTGTGTCTCTTTCTTTTCAATATTATTATGTTGTCTGTCTGCCAGCAGTTAGTATACGTCTCAGAAAGCTGAACCAATCGTGCACGTCTGTAATGAGACGTGTGTGTTGTGTGTGTTGCGTTTACCCGTGGGGCAACAGATGCACCCTGCTGATCACAACAGCTCAATTTAACATGAAAAAATATGCAATTACCGTACAGATGAATTCAATCCAATATAACATGACTAAACTGAACACATAGGAAACTCACATTCACATTTTCATGAAGAAATCTCACAAACCTCATCACATTGTTATCACACAGTTGGTTGTTGCTAAGGCGTTGCTCTGTGTTTTTTAAATGATTTGTAACACAATGCTTTTGTAGTTTTAAAGGTCTTCTAAGATGTTTGTTAATATGCAGCCATTAAGGCTCACCTTTTTTTTAATAAATTTAATTACGGTACATAATGATTCAATTTTAAGCATTATCGAAGATGTGTTTTGCACCCAGAAACAGTCATACAGTAACACTAAAAGGGTGATGTTTTGTAAACAAAATAATGGCTTAAATTTTAGAGCGACTGAGATATGGACACCTTTGGATAAAGAGAAGGGAAATATATGAGGAAAATGATGAGGTGATGAGCAGAAAATAAAAAAACAAAGTCTGATGATGAGACGTGAGGGGAGAAATTTTGTCATTTGGTTTCAAAATGTGAGCAGAAGGGAAGTAAACAAAGAGAGATGCTGGATCTTCTTACTTAATCTCTGGATCATAAGCCTCATAACTGAAGAATCCAACAGAAAAAAAACAAAGAAAGAAAGCAAAAGAAAATTAGAATAAATAAACAGACAAGTTACACTAAAAAATGACTCTGAATCAGTTGATTATGAAATAAGTTATGACTTTTGCTGGAAGAGATGTTCAATAGTTCTAAATCACATGCAATTTTTCAGACTGTAAATGCTTCAGGGTCATATATGTAAAGATATGATACAAAATATATCTTAAAATGTATGTAATTGTTTCAAAATAACTTAAAAGCGGTTCAGTAAAACGAAGCTTCAATCTGATCAAGCAGCTTTGTGAAATTTTCAATATCTTTAATGCAAGAAAATACTTTTTTTTATTCAGTAATGACGATTAAATAGTTGAAGCAGTTTCAAATTGATTCATCTTTAGTCAAATTGCGTCAAACTGACATTTACTGCAAAACTGTGCTGTACATGACACCTTGACTAATAGTTTTTCAATTATTAAATTATTAATAATTTATTTAATAAAATAATTCAATTAAATTATTAGTTTTAAATTATTAATTTAAAGTATTTAAATTATTTTTTAAAACTTACGAGAAACTGATTTTTATGTACTTGCTTATGTGTATTTTGTTTCTTTTTAACCAAACAAGTAACAGATTGCAGCTTTAAACATACAAAGTTAAAGTTTAAATTAAACTTTTAAGTTTTAAAATATAAAACCATATTCGCCTTAACATTCCTATACTAAGTTCTGGCCACGGTTACACTAGATTTTTGGAATGCACCATTTCTACTTGGACCCTTGCATCTATGGGCCTCATAAATACAAATGCACAAGCTTAGATTTCACCAAATTCATTCATTTCTCAGAAGCTTACATTTCCGCTGTTGCATTGGGATGCATATAAATGGAAGTCAATGGATTGCAAAAGTCTAGTGTGTCCACGGCATTAGATCAAGTCAAAGACGAGATAAAACTACTTACAAAAACAATATGAACAGCGTCATCTCACACACGCCCACAGACAGACAGACACTGAGGCTATTACAGAGATGCACAGGTGTCAGGTATAATTACCACACACACATTATGCTGCGGTCTAATAACCACACCAGGTGTACAGCAAAATAAATGATTGATGGAACTCAAGTGGAGACTATTAAACATCATTTTCCAGTGTCTATCTTAATGATGGGCCATTTAATGGGGTTGATTGACCCGTGAACACTCAGAGGGGTATTTGTGTAGTGGTAATATAGAAAGTGTATTAAAAATATCAACAGATTGACTGAGAGGATTTAAATACATCCTCAACAGAGAGACAGCATCTCCCATGTGCTTGATTTCTCTAATGTGATACTCGAATAACTCATTCACACATTCTTTCTCTCTCTCTCTCTCGAACACATTCGGGTGCATTTGAAGCGTAATTGAATGGGATGGTGGCGATTTATCGTGTTAAGGAGGTCCTGCTGGGAGTTTCACAAACAAGAGACGACGACTGAAGAGCTTTTTCTCCCTCAGGTACCGTCTATTCGTATCAGCGGGGTTAAACGTGAAAAATTAAAGTAAATTATGATAAAAAAGACGCCCCAAACTGCTTTTAAAGTGAATTAGCGGCAATTTGTCATATCGTCTCATTTTGTCTCCACGAGCGAATCAGCATCCCAATGGCAGCTGTAATTGAGTTAGTTGGAGGCAGAAAGTCTTGACAGAATGTGAGTAATGTTCTCAAAGTACCGATTTAACTTCAGAGATGCGTTTTGTCTCTTTAGAAACACTGTGTTTAAATGAACATACTTCATTCAAAGCATCTTAATTTATAGACGCCATCTGTGACATTCTGCCCATTACCATAGACGCAAAAATTGTGTTTAGATTAATGCATTTACTACCGGGTGTAGTCTACCGGTCGAGACATTCAGGAGGGTTTTCGTGCTTGTGGTTTTGTTAAAACTCTTCGGTAAAATATTTCTCATATATCAAACTGTGTAACTATGAAACCTCAGAGAGAGAAGAGATACATGATGGTGAAACCACACATAAACAGGTGCACGGGTAAACGCAGGAGGACAAGGGCCGGGTGGAAAAATGTGCAGAAACAGGCCGGTCTTACCAGTGCCACTCCACAATGACACAGCCGTCATAAAAACGATAGCTGGACAAACACAACAGCAGAAAAATAAAGAATGACAAAGAAAAACAGAAAGTGTTGAAAATAACGACAAAAAAGCAACACAAACTCAGTATACAGCCGTTACACAACACTTCAAAATGAAGAAGTATGAGGGACATTCAGAGCCTTTTTTCAATCTTCGAGTTTACTAATTTTTCCAGAACAACAAACATTTTTTCCAGAATTTAAAATATAAATATATAAATATAAAACATTGCTCGTCATGTTTTTTGGGCTCGGCTCTTACACCCAAAACATTTTTCACAAAATAAGAAATAAATGAATAATATAAAAATAATAATAATTAATAATCTATATTTAGAATATAATTTATAAAATATATTATCATATATATATATTATCATATATATATATATATATATTTAGAATATAATTTATAAAATATATTATCATATATAATATAATTCATACATTTCTTGACAATCGATGTATATAGATATTTTTACATTCTTTATTGTTTTTTTAATTAATTATTATTAAATTATTACCCATTACTTTAATAGAGTAGCCTACATTTTACTGTATCAATACCCACATTAATACTGTCCGTCAGCATAAACCAGCACTTTTTAAACTAACAAAACACATATTTTTAACTAAGAACTAATGAAACACAACCTTTCTCAACACAATATTTCCATCCAAACAAATGGCCTGCTGTTGGTCACACACAGATAAAGTCCCATAAAGTCTGGTCGAGTGGCACGGCAGGGCTGAAACGATGAGGTCGTGACCTCTGTGAGCGCAGCGGGTCAGATGTAGGTTGGTTTGTGGTTAATAACTCGCCATTCCAAATAGCCTTATAAATCACATCAAACACACGCGAGCGCTTTTAAATCTGTTAGAGAGCAGTTATAAATCATATTGTGGGGAACAGAAGAAAAGTCGATGTACGCAGACAAAACTACAAACCAAAACTCACAAAGTATATAGAAAAAACACTCTTAATCTGAAAAAAGCTGACAATATGATGGTTGACTGCAAAAATAAATCAGTCACTGAAGATTTTACTATAATGTTTTATATATTTTCTGGCTATTCTTGGCACTGTTTTACAATATTTAATGTTTAAGTGTAATATTTTATGTGTAGTGATGTGACGCTTGGTATAAATGGCAGACTGTATGTGTTTTTGCACTTTTCTCTGCCCACTTTAAATCTTTTATTTTGATTTATAACAATTTACGTCCTAAATAATAAGAAAATAATCAAATAAAAAAAGTACTTTCCTTTCAGTCACTGTGAATTAAATTTCCCATTCTGTGATTTTGGTCTATAGTACAACCTGGCACATAACCACAAAAACCTCTCACAATGTCAGCAGTGTTTCTGTTCATTATGTTATTTGAGTAATCAAACACATTCACACAATATGAAAACTAGAAACAACAGGCGATAATCATCGGATTATTAGCGTGAATAGAACATCTGATTATAAGAATTATCCCATCTGATCCGAGAGCTCGTGGAGTGGGAGATGTCTGGCTGTAATAAACCCTCACTTGTGATTAATCAAACACATCCCCTCTGCTGTTCTTGTGAACAGATTCAGTTCATAACGAAGCCCATGAGTTCGGTTTCAGTAGGAAAATGTATTTTTTGCAAAGTTTACTTACATATTTTCAGTGAGCTCTGAGGTTGTTAAGTGATTTTTGTACAGTATATTACAGTTTTGCATCGCCGCTGAAATGTAATTTTAGGCTAAAATGACCCTTGGCCATCAATAATTAAGTAATTCAATCATACAAGAATGTTTTACTTTTAAATACATTTTTGCTTCAATTGAAAGTTTCTACTGTTGTTTCTACCGTCTTAGATTCGGGTGATTTAGTTCAAGGCTCTTTATTGAAGAACGTTAAATAATATCCATGCAGAAAATGAACAGAACAGTGAACGATCACAGACGAACCCCTTCAGAATGGCCGTGTTTATGTCTCTGTCTGGCTGAATCAGTTATCCATCAGTATATTCGTGATGTGATGGACCAAAGATTTTATTTGTCCCTTAGTGCTATGGACACACACAAATACATCTGTCTAATATAAACTATATGTGCATCCAGGGCATAGATTCTACAAGATCATTGATTCAGTCTGATTTTCATTCATCTCACACACACACAGATCAGCCCACTGTCTTGCACACTGTGTTGGATCTAAGGGGACAGTCATACATTTGCATATTTATAGCCCTTTTAGGACTCTGCTCTCCTGAGTGGCTGCTATGTGGCTGTCATGATGAATATTCATGTGCATGCAGAGGTTAATTTGTGCAGAATGTCTGCTGCTCTTTCCTGCGAAACAACACAGATCTTCAGGTAACAACATCCTCCCCACAGAATACACACACACACAGAGAGCGATAAATGTGCCATTTCTACTTTCACCGCAACCTGCTACATAAAAATGACAAATGAGCAATATCCACTCCTGAGTAGATGTTTAATGGGGCCACATGTGTGTATCACAAACTCCACAGACTTCACTACTCATAAACTCCACCTATCACAAACTTCACCAATTATTCTCCCTTCACAGAGCTCCACCCATAACAGACTCAACCTGTTATATTCCTTCTCCAATGACCTCACCTCTCACAGACTCCACTACTTATTTTCCCCTCACAGATCTCTTCTCCCATAGACTCCACCCACCACAAAGTCTTTACCTCTTATTCTGCACCCCATATGCCTTACCTCCCACAGTCTCCACCCATCACAAACTCCACCCATTATTCTCCCCTTACAGACCTCTTCTCTCCTAGACTCCACCCATCACAAACTCCACCCATTATTCTCCCCTCACAGACTTCTTCTCTCCTAGACTCCACCCATCACAAACTCCCCCCATTATTCTTCCCACACAGACCTCTCCTCACACAGTCTCCACCCATTACAAACTCCACCCATTATTCTCCCCTCACAGACCTTATCTCTCCTAGACTACACCCATCACAAACTCCACCCATTATTCTCCCCTCACAGACCTTATCTCTCCTAGACTCCACCCATCACAAACTCCACCCATTATTCTCCCCTCACAGACCTTATCTCTCCTAGACTCCACCCATCACAAACTCCCCCCATTATTCTTCCCACACAGACCTCTCCTCACACAGTCTCCACCCATTACAAACTCCACCCATTATTCTCCCCTCACAGACCTTATCTCTCCTAGACTCCACCCATCACAAACTCCACCCATTATTCTCCCCTCACAGACCTTATCTCTCCTAGACTCCACCCATCACAAACTCCACCCATTATTCTCCCCTCACAGACCTTATCTCTCCTAGACTCCACCCATCACAAACTCCCCCCATTATTCTTCCCACACAGACCTCTCCTCACACACAGTCTCTCCACCCATTACAAACTCCACCCATTATTCTCCCTCTCACAGACCTTATCTCTCCTAGACTCCACCCATCACAAACTCCACCCATTATTCTCCCCTCACAGACCTTATCTCTCCTAGACTCCACCCATCACAAACTCCACCCATTATTCTCCCTTCACAAACCTCTTCACTCCTAGACTCCACCCATCCAACACTTCACCTAATCTTTACCTCTTATTCTGCCCCCAATAGACCTTTTCTCCCATAGACTATACCCATCACCCCCCTCAGAGCTCACCTCTTACAGACTCCACCCATTATTCTCCCCACAAACATCACAGACCCCACCAGTCAAATGCCACCTTTCACTGGCTCCACCCCTCAACGATTCCACCTCTATCAAACTTACTTGATGTTGTCAAGGCAACCAGAGTCAGGCTTCAGGATGGCAGTGTGGTGGAACATCTTGTAGAGAGCGATTCCCAGAAAGATCACATTTAGCTGGAGAAACAGAGTCACAAGGTTGTGCTGGTTAGTCAGTTGTGCTTATAATATCAGTTTTCTGCAGCATCTAAAATATGCTTATCATTAAAAAATAAGGAGGATCATAAAACAACAAATGTCAATTTAGTACTCCATGGAGTAAGCCATTTTATGCCATTTCACAAGACAAAACAATAACTAAATTTACACAGATTAGCCCGATAAAGAGTGAAGGCATGATTGGTTCATAAAATTGTGTGGTGCCATTTGTATGTTTTATGATTTTATGAAATCCAGGTTCTGCACACATTATTTGGTTTTCCAGCATGTTATTTGAGTCCTTCTGCACAGTGACTATATGATAATGTGATTCTGTTTTCACACTCAGAACAACTCGAGGGATTCAAACACAACTATTACAAAAGGTACAAACATTCAGTGATGCTGGAGAAGGCGCATGTAAACCTCACAACAATCTCTGCAAAGCATTTTCATTTTGTCTTGTGGGAACTTCTTATAAATATTGTAAGTAGCTTCTGAAGGGCAGTCAGATATTGACATATCTTACAGGTCATGTATAGGGTTTCGAGATTGTGGGGTGTATGAAGCTATATTGAGATTTGAGTTTTACAATGAATAATCTGAAAATGTAATAATCCGGTCTGCTTACCATGATGATGAGTGTAGCAGGACCTATAAAACTCCAGATGAAATAAGTGTCCAAACGTAACCAGCACCTGATTACAGAAGAGAGACACGTCAAGTATGAATGACACAAACACACGCAAATGTACACATACACACACACACACAAGAAAAAAACACTTGAGGTTGTGTCGAGGTTCCTGTGTCTTCTGGATGATACATGTGCAGTTCTTCAATTATTCAAGATTTAATTTCCGCAGCGTTAGACTAAAATTGAACCCTTCTTTGACACACACACACACACGTTAGATGTCGATTCCACTCACACTCTGTCAGTTCCGTAACTGCGGTAATCCACGGCGGCAGAGACGGCCACTATGAGGGCAGGAATGCCGTATCCGGCCAGGTAGAAATATCGCTTTCGCGAGTGCTCGCTCTCAAACACCTCCACCAGCATGATGTAGAGCTGAACCCCTTCCAGAAACATCCATGTGAATGCAGACAGGAAGAAAAAGTGCAGAAGAGCCGCGAAGACGGCGCAGGCGATCTGAAAGACGCACAGAATACCACTTACTCAATCTTTATTAAATTGATATGATATCATTGTAGACTGACTGCAGGAAACCAGTCTCTCTCAATCTAAAAGAGGAAAGATCAAAGAATCGTATCATATCAACAGACATCTATTGTTAAAGCAAAGTTCTAAACTCTGCCTTTTCACAATTTTTGGTACCATCTGGGGACACACTTGTCTCCAAAGTAACCCACACACACTTTCTCTCTCGAGGTGCTGTGTGATGTGGACATTGATGGATGCTGCTCAGTGACCTCAAGCACCTGCTCAGATAATTGAAAAATATTAAATAATAGAGTTTAAAGATTATTAATCATGTATGATGTCACACACACACACACTGAATATCCCTCATTAAACCTTTATGAAACACACACTCTTTCACTGGCCTCTTTCTCACCTCTCTTAAAGCTACAAAAACATGCAGTCAGCCATTTAAAGCCTCATCTCTCTTCCTGTCCATTTCGACCTCACTTCCTGTCTCGAACTCATGTTTTAATGAACAAGTATGACAATTTCTCTTTGTGAGCAATGGGTAGGGTGTTTAAGGTGAAAGACGGCGTGTGGCGTACCGGCTGGTCTGCGCGGTTGATGCCTGTGAGGAAGAGCGTTTCGGCGATGAAGAGCGAGATGCACAGGTTCTTGTGGATGGTGTTCCGGTCGCTCTGCAGGCCGCGGAAGAAGCAGAAGGTGAAGATGCAGACGAGCAGACACACCAGAGACAGCAGGATGCCCACCCACGTGATGACGTCCAACAACAGATCGTGCACGGGGTCTGCCGTCTACAGAGAGAGAGAGAGAGAGAGACCACATGTTCAGTGGAGTTTCAGTTTGAACCTTACATCCCACTGTAACAGTCACGGCTACGAATAGCAATAACGGGGAAGAGTACCAAACCTCGCCCCCATGTGTGCTTTTTAAACATTTAATTTAAAAAAAAAGGGCGTCACTTCTATAAATGCTTTCACTTTTCTAGGAAGATTTTTAACTCGTTTTTTTCTTTCCACACAAGAGCATCAGTGAGGTCAGACAGTGATGTTCGCTGATGGGACATTGTACAATTGTACAATGTGACACAGGGGACATCCACAAACAACAAAGCAATAATTTTTGGACACTCTGTTGAAAATCAATAGGGCTGACTTTGGAACAACGAGTATCATTGTGCCCAAATAATCTGAAGAGAGCAGAGTTATGAGCTTTTCTCTTGAGATTGTTGTTCAAAAGTAAAAACCCATTATGATTTCTTGTCCATTAGGTGGCACTGTGCCCAAACCGCTCATATAACCTGGGGCAGGTGACAAACACAATTACAAAAGTGTTTCTCGACTTCAAAATTGTGCGTCCTTGTTTTCTTTTTTCCAGACAGTAGCCAGTGTTGTGCAATACTGAGTAAAATCCAGGACCCCAAAGTAATTTCATTGGCTTTATTCAGTGCCTGATTAGAAATCATACAAATTCGCTTTATAATAATATGTTGTCTTAGCTACATAAATACATCAGTTAATGTATTTCAATCCATGCCACTTTTTTAACACTCAATCTTTCAAACGTAAACATTTCTTGTTCTCTGTTTGTGCAGTTTTGGGTCAGAAACCAGTTGTTTAGTGATCATATTTGGCACATAAATAATACAATTTACTTTCAATTACGTTTAGTGTAATTAGCTAGTTTGTAAAAACACTGCTTGACTAGTTTATCGACCTATCTAGTAACAAGCACCTTTTAGCTTTAAAGGTTCCAGTTTTTAAAGTAGGTTCCCTCAACACTAATCATATTTCACCTCACGTACAAAAGAAAACTACACGCTCTGCTGTTTTTTACACATTGTTACGATGCATAACAGTGAGTATAATTTATTAGCGCGGTGCAGTTTAATTCCAAGATCTTGTGGGCAACTGACATTGATTTCCCGCTGGACTCCCTTTGTAGGGTCCCTACAGAGAGCGCACAGCCAAGGGAAAAGAGAACAGCTGATATAGGACACATCCCAATAGACTTGGAGTCTGGAAGACCGGATCTCAGCACTTCTAAAAACACAGCTCATGAATATTTAAGAGCACTGCATAGGTAACAGTACACAGCTTGTGTGTGTGTGTCCCAGAGGACCGTAGTGCACATAAGTCTTCATGAGGCTCACTCACTCTTGAGCACTATATCTCCTCTACATTGTGTGTATGTGTTGTATAGTACAGTGCTGTAAGTAAATCAACTCTTAAAGCTCTGCTCAGCAGAATTCACAGTTAGACTTTATGGAGTCAACGCTGAGCTAAAGTAAATCTATGTGTCTATAAACACACACACACACATTCTAGTACACATACACAAACACGCATATACTGTATAAGCCGGATGTGTTGGATTTTTATACTTTTTAAATGAGCAGCCAAATAGATTAAAAATTCAAGTACTGAAAAGTAGTTAAAACATAAATGTTACAAAATTGTGGAAAAAGTCCAACTTTGGAAAATTGGACATCTTCAAATAATTTTATTTAAAATGTATTAAAATCGTTGTATGCATACAGCAGTGATGTCTGAAGGGCAATGTTTGCAATATTTATAAATCTTATTCTAAAGTGACTTGTTTGGTTATGTAATTAAATAAACTTGGGATAACCCCTGGGATTACAGCGAGGAAAAGCATTGGGTTAGTAGAAGGTTTACATTCAACAAAGAATAATATATTGACTTCTGAAGACACTTTTCATAATGTCATCTTCAACAATGTAATATGCGATGTCTTTGATTACTTTTTATAAGACATTTTAGATCATTATTATCAAATATTGACATTTGTGACTTCTGATATTATAATCTGATATCTGATATAATATAAATATTAGTGAACAGCTGTAACCTTTACAACAGTTTTTTATAAGTTACAAATAAAAAATTACTGTAATAAATAATTACAGAATAGAATAAACATGCAATCTAAAAATATTGTATATATATATATATATATATATATATATACAATTATATATTTTTGTAGTTGAAGTTTGTAGTTTTTATATATTAGTTTTAGTTTATATATACCATCAGATATAGTTTACCTAATATAGTTATAGTAATATATGTTTAAAATAGTTTACGTCAAATAAACATTTTGTATACTTTCAGAACTAGTCTCTAGTTTTGCCAAAAATGTAAAGTTCATGACACACAATATGTAGAATATATTGAATTTTAGTTTCAGGCCATTCAGACTTACAACTGAGACTCTAATTACTTACTTTTCAATGCGTAACCGAGACACGGCACCATTATTTACTCTAATTACTGTGCCAGTGGTGTTTTTTGAACTCAGACTTGCACGCACAAAGAGATCAAACTGTCTAAAGACACAGAGAACCCAAGACGATTAAACTGATGCATTTAATGGAGATGTTAAGTTAATACTGACGTTTACTGTAAGTTATGCAGTAGTCAGTGTCAGAACCTCAACGCCCATCATCTGAACATAGCAACTGATTTCTGATTTCTCATGGCTGACACACACACACCTCTGTAATGAGAACATGTGGTAACCATGGTGACCTGCTTCCTCGCTCTCTACCTCCTGTAGGATTGATGGATGACAAATGCCTAACGTTGTCCCCAGACTCACTATGTTTCTCTCTCTACCACACGTCAATCTGTATATTAATACAGCTTCCAGTAACACACCTCTCCCTCACGCGTGCTGTCGTCTGTGAGCTCTTACACAGAAGCTCTCAAGGGTTCAGAAAAGCTCCTTCATCCCTCTTGTTCTTAAACAATCTTATGGTGGAAGATCTTTAGATGAGTGAGTGGCTGGAAACATTTATAAACATGACCAAATCAAACTCTTCTACATGGTTGTAAAGTGCTGAATCCACCTGTAGGTGTGGTTAAGGCTAATGTGGGTGTGTTGTGAGAGTGGCTACCCAACATGGTGCTTTTATTCACACAGTGGGTGCGGCTATGGTCTGTGTGGGTGTGTCTCTGTTTGCAGAGGGTGTGGCTAAGGTTGAAAAAGGTGAATCTTTTTGCTGTGGGTGTGGCTAAGATTTGTGTGGGTATATCTGTTTACAGTGGGTGTGACTGAGATTTGTTTGGGTGTGTCTTTGTTTGCAGTGGGTAGCTAAGACCAATTAGTTGTTCCCAGGCCAGAAGTGTCTATAACTGAGCCAGATGTGGTTGAAACCACATATGATGTGTGTGTCACTAAGCACAATGTAGGTGTGAATCTGAATGGAATTGGTACAGCTATGTCTGATGTAGGTGTTACCACACTTAGAGGAGGTGTGGCTACGTCTGATGGGTGTTTTAATGTATGATGTGAGTGTGTTTACGCCTGCAGTGGGTGTGTCTCCATCTGTTGGTACTCAAAGTGACTTGCTCAGCGTGCATGAAATCTAAGAGTGGAGATTTTTTTCTTCTCCCACAAAAGGACCTGAAGGAGACCTGCTGTTCTCCCTCACAATGGCTAATCAAAACGCCCTTCGCCGATCTACTTCCCTCTGTCCCTCTCTCGAGAATCACGGCTGTGTTGATGTCGCTCCTCAGGGCCGCACAACACACAGCGAGTCCGTTCTTTCATTTGCAAAAATTTAAATTTTTTCCTCCTCTACTTTTCATTCTTTTCTATTCTGTCTCCTGTCAATCGTTCTTATGTTTCTTTTTGTTTCGCTCTAGGTAAAACTGAACTTCAGGTCTGAATGGAAAATGCAAATGAAGCTTTTAGACTAAATGCACCTGGCTGAGACCCCGTTTGCGGTCCCCCGCCTGCCCGACACAAAAAACAACCCCGCAGCCAATTGTGTGCTCGGCCGAACCGGCTGTCAGGCACAAACATTAGACCTCGAATAGGACAACAACGAAACAGAAACAATCCGTGCTCAAAGGTGATCAGTTTGAAAATAAAACATTGATACATACAATTTATAAATTCACATGAGCCGTGTTGTCAGATGGATCATGTTGGCCTTTCCACAGAAACACAGCATGCACACAAAGAGAAGAAAGAGCAACGCTAACAATGCAGTCTGATAAACATGCGGCGTGTTCGTTCGGCGCATTAACTTGCTCTGCGGGGAACCACCGTTCATATGGCGAGATAAAGACCACCCACCTGCTGATCTCCCACAGTCCGCCCAGCAGCCGGGAATCATTGACAAACAATGAGCGATCTCCAGCAAGATCTGCTCCGACAACAACACACCTCACTGACACTTCTTCAGGAGAAAATGGTTCTTAAAAAATGCCAAATTACCTTTACATCCACATGAGCCATTAGCACGGCAAAGTTTGTCAGGTGTGTACACGAACATGTGGTGTGTGTCCGGTTGGTTCCGAGCAGTCGGCAGTCCTGAGTGGACCAGAAGCCTGTCATGCTCCGCTTTGAGTAGCTCCAGAATGAACAGTTGGGGTTGAAATTCTCCTCTGACTGCTGGATGGAGAAGGAAAAACATGATCAGAGAGGTTAGAAATGATCAAAAGCAGAAAGAACTGAATACATTTGTATAAAAACATAAGCTGGGTCCAAAACCGCTCCCTGTATATTGGGTGTCAGCCATTTTGTAATGCCATCCAAACTGTGGGTGAACAGAACAGGTTTATATTTGTTTATTCTTTTTACCCACAATGCACTCTGATTTTGAGTGTAAATCACTCGCCAATTTACCAATCAATTTCTCATCTTCACATGACTAGAGTCAGCTTCAAGACACTGAAAGCAAACCCTGCAAAAATGTTACACATTACATTGTTTTCTCACAGGACACGTTTTGTCTGCTATACTTTTGTAATGTTGTTTTATGTAAATATGTATCATAGTAACACAGCAGTCCATTCTGGTACATTTTTAAGAGGCTTTTGAAAACTTTTACAAACCTAACTTGTGACCCCTGCAGTCTGGGCCGTGTCTAGCTGCAACATGTCCAGCTGTGCTGTTTTTAGTTGTTTAAGCTGTCAAATCGCCAGATTTTTTCAGCCAAAACATGTAAATGACCTTAACACATTGCACTTAATGAACATTTTTCGCAACAGTTGTGGTATCTTCTGATAGACACTTGGGGAATTACCATTAAAATAATCAAAAGAGGAAAAGTTATAGATGCAAATAGTAGAGAAATCAGAGGTTTCTTTAGAGCATTTCCATGCAAATGTAAAAAAAAAGCTTTTACCAGAGGTTTTCACCATACTAATAAAATCATATGTCAATATTTGGTAAAAAAAGTTAAAATGCCCGTGTGTGGGCCCATGTCTCTATTAATTTTTAAAGCTTTTTAATGTTTAATGCATGATTTCCCATACTCACGCAAGTGCTGCTTTCAGAAATATCATGTTCATAAAGGTCCAATTCCTCATAAATTGCACAAAAGGTTATTTTTTATGTTCTTTGAAGAAGTGCATTTTAAATCACAGAAATCCTACAAAGTATATTGCCTCTTAAAAAAGTTTTTTCTGTCACATCCATGATGCTTCCACATTTCCTTCATATTAAATTTAAAACTTTTATAGACTAATATTTTTCTGATGTCTGGACTCTATCAGCAGGGGTTTAGGAAAATATAAACACATGGTTTTGATGGCAAATGTCACATCCATAATACTGGAATTGCTATTTAATTTTCTTTCGTCAAGTCACTACTAAAGTGGTCACTATAAAAGGCCACCTGGTAACCAATTGATCATGTGCACATATTAAACTTCTTTCCCTCATATTAAAATAATGCACAACTACAAGAATTTAATACTTTTTACTGTTTAATAGCTCTTTACTGTATTAATATAATCAAGTGCACAGTTCACGGTGTCCTTGCATAAAATATCTACATTCATCTCTTATCCACCGACAATTACCACAGGGTGTATTTTGGCCAACTTGCTGGCAGTGCTTTTTGTGTAGCCAACACAACTGAACCGAATCATTCCTCAGGCTCAGAATTATTTTGTTGAACAATGAACATTGCTGGAATAGTATCAAAGTTGTCCACATACAGTTTGTAGCCTCCTCGCAACAACTTTTTCCATCCACTCTGTGTTCCCTTCATACACAAAAACCCCAGGTGTAGGTACACAGCGGGTTTGCCAGCACAAACAGTTTGTATCCCCACTTGGTTAGGTTGTCCATCATATACTGTTTCATGCTGTTCCTCATCTGCTATGACAACATCCTCTCATCATTGGCGATGTTCCGGTGAGGATGCAGGCATCTCTCCTGATGTGCCAGACACACTGGCTTGATTTTACAAAGGCGGTCAAGAAGCGTTGTTGGGGGTTGCTTAGATGAAGCGTATTTAAAATTTGATTGGTTTTCAATTGTCTCGTGACAAAATAAGTCACAAAACACGTGAGAACCAATGAGGTATCGACGTGTCGCCATATTTGAATTTTGCACTCTTGTGAGCTTTAATTTGGCTAAATACGCTTAAATTATTAATTATTTTGTCATACACACCTATCGTTTCACCTCAAAAGACATTTATTAATCCATTGGAGTAATTTTTATTTTCGGCTAAACTATTAGAACCAGGGGGTGTACAGGTAACACTGTACAGTGTGTACAGAATAATTCAGTCATTATCTGGTACAACTCTAGGAGAACGATGATGACATCATCAATCTGCACAGACTCCACATTGGCCCGCGATCATCTTCTCCTTCTCTTTACGTGTGAGGTCGCTCACATCCTCCCACATGCTGAAAATCAAGTTCTCAAGGTCTTTTAACCTGTATAATCACCGCTGGAGGCAGAGTCTTCAGCATATGTGTGTGCATTTATATATCTGTGGGTTTTGTTGAAGTCAGGAGAGAAATAATTCAGCGTAAATGCCGGAGGTGACTCAGGGACCCACGGTCAGACTGTTAAAGCAGCTTGTTATTTAGTTCTTCATCGCTGCGGTTATTTAAACAATTACACGTACACAAGCTTACTAAGCTATTTAATTGAGGGCATACTTCTAGCATTTTTATACAAACCTATTTACAATGACTATAGCCGGGGTCGAACAAGTTAATTGTAAAGGCCTCCTGTATGACAGATCACTAATCTGACTCACCCAGATGAGTTTATGCAGTAATAATCTAATAGTGCAGCAGAAGAAATACAGTACACGATGTGCAGGAGTTGGTGAGTTCAGTAGAAATTGATTGAGCATATATATATATATATATATATATATATATATATATACAATTGTTTAGTAGAAGACATCCAAAGATAAATCCATTCCCAGAATATAGCTAACACAACAAAAAGAACACCTGGAAATCTTCGGAACAAATCTTGTGCACAACCGAGAACACAACCAGAGAAACTTTGGACAGCGTGGTATCCGTCCTCTTACCTGAACGTGCCGGACGATGAAGATGACAGGGTCGGACAGGTAAACTTTGTTACTGTCTTTGTTGATGGCTGCCGTTATAATGGGTGAGTTGACGATGACAGAGTAGTTCGTGTTCAAAGTCTCACTGCTGAACTTCATGCTGGCGTTTTCAGTGGACAGATATGAACCAAGATGCTTGTACAACACAAACGCCATCCTGATCTCACCTGAAAGAGACAGAGAATAGGTGTTAGATTTATGATTTGAATGACTTTATTTAGTTATTGTTATGTTCATCATTTAAAGTAGTTAACAATGTTGTCTTCATAAACAAAGCTGGGTCTTTCTTTGTCAAATTGTGTTTAGTCTACAAACAAATCCGCAGTTAAATGAAGCAAACAAACGAACAGAATCTTGCTGATACGATCTCAAACCTCATCTAAAATAAGAATCACAAGAAAGGCAATGCACTGACAACAACGTCTCGTAATCCTGTTTGCTTCTCTCTCGCTTTTACTCCCCTCCTAATACATGTGCAAGTCGGTGGGTGTGGCTAAAGAGTCAATGATGTAGAAGCACTATGACATCATACTGAGACAGGATATAACATTAAGCGATTTGGGGGTTTTTTTTAATAAACCATTTTTGGAATAACAAGAAAGTGTCGAGTTTTGAAACTTGCAGGATGTTTTTTCATAGTACAATAACCTTTAGTGTGTCAAAAGTTAGTTTAGTGTGCCAAAAGTTCATGAAAAATTTGACTTCTCAATTTATCATACGTTTAAAAAGCCAAAGTGGCAGTGCAACAAAGACACACGTTTTATCTGCCATTGAACAATGTCCTGATGGGCATACTGTGGTGCTGTCGTACGCTTTTTAAAATTTCACTAAAAAAGGCTTTTTCATTACTGTGTGCTCATGGCATCCATTACAGAGCTGGAAGACACTGTCACAACGCGATCAAAATCCTGTTTCAGTGCTTATATGAGAGGAAAGGAGCAATGAAGTGAAATAATTTCAGCTTTGATTAGATGGGACTCAGTAGATCATGTAATGAATACATAACACCCATAATGCTTTGTTCTTCTCGGCAGCACTCACCCATAATGCTTTGTTCCTCTCAGCAGCATTTACTGAAAGCCACAAAGGTTTCAAGTGGGGGAGAAAAAAGGAAGAAAAAAAAGTCGATTTGATTCGGCTTCATTGAAATGTCATTAGCGCTTTACCGGCTCCGTTGACAAAAGCAACAGTTCTGCTCGTTATTTTCGCGTCTCTCGCTCACTTTGTTCGTGAAACGAAATGAAAGAACGCCCTCCCTCAGAGTCCAGGATCACTGATTCGCAAGAAATAAACTAGTTTTTGGGTTTCCTGTAGATGGGCCAGTTGGTAACAAGCAGTTTTTTTTTTCAAGTCTTTGATGAAGAAAGGCAGTTTGACGTTGTCTGGTTTATGAACGAGAAATATCCCTGTTTGTATAAAACCAGTAATGAAGTGAAAAAGTTGAAATGATTTTGTGGATGTTACATGTAACTGAGACTTGGGTGGTTCTTTATGAAACACTGCAGCCAAAAATAGTTCAAATTCTATGGCATTGTGAAACACCTTTATTTTTTTAAGTCCTTTTTTCAAACAAATCTAACTTATTGCGATCCATCAGTAAGTCTGCAATACATCCACAAAAACTTAAAGAGCTTAACATATTTCCAGAGCTTCATGGAAATGGTAAAACAAGTGTTCAGACCAGCAAACAGGTGATGGTTGTTCTGTGTCCACACTATTTAATTACAGCGTTTCATAAGAACACAATATTGCATTAAACTGCACATCAAATGTGTAATATTTACTCTTTGATTTTACTCTGACTTACGGTCATTTCGCATTCTGTTACAAAAAACCCAAAATGCTTACCATCAGCTTTGCAGGTGTTTGATGATCGCCATTTAGGCTGTTTTACATACACCTGTTTTTTGTTCAAGTTTGCTGGACAAGTTTAATAATTATGTAGAAACTGTAATTTGTTGCTACATTAAATTTGCTTAAAAGTGAGTTTATCGTTCATGTTTCAGTGTTTATCATCGAGCATCAGCAGTTTTAGGAACGTACCGTTTCTCCCATGTTGTTTGAGGGTGTTAGCTGACAGGTGGATGCCGTTGCCCTGACCTCCGGTCTGTGGAAACTTCAGATCGGGAAGATTTCCATCTGTGCTCATCCTGGCCACCTCCAGCTCTGAACACAGACACGCACACAGAGTTAAAAAAAACTTTACACGTGTAGGCGAAAGCAGATGTGAAAACTGTGCATTACATTAGAATTCCATTATGTATAATTAAATGTGCTAAATTAACATATTAACTTTAAAACAAAATTAAAAATCAAGCTTTTAAAGTACATTTAAAGTACATTTCAGACCTTGGACAGTGTAAAAAAAAGAGAAAACAGACTATGAGAAAATACAAAGCATGAAAACATTTCCACAAAATGTGTCTCGACCTGCTGCTTGCTCTCCTTCTGCGGTTTTGAGCATTTTTTAACAACCTCTCACAGAAAACTTCAAAAAACATTATCACAAAAATTATCATTAAAAATCCACATGGATTTCTATTCAGCGCTGAATCTCTGGCGAGGTTGTTGCAACCAGCGGGACAAAAGAGAAAGATAAATCACGACGGGCAGAGAAAGACAGAACTCTCTCACTCGCAGGAAATACTTTCCTATTTCTCCAGCATCAGCTGCGAATGGCTTAAGACCAGCAAACAGCGCTGAGATGCTGTTGTGCCTCCAGAGAAATCAAAAGCCGGTTTAAATAGCACATTAATCACCCGAAATCAGCTCACCGGATTATGAGTGTGAGGAGAAACACTCGCACACAAACACACTCCATCTAAAAGGGAAATCTAAATAGAATGGTACACCTTTTTTCAGTCGTATTATATCAAACCGGGTGGGAGGATAACGACTGCTTCAGGGTTATTTGGCAAAAGATGAACATCCCACACAAACATGCGCACAGGCTTTTATTTCCCCAAACAACTGTGTCCTGAGCATCATCGCTATTATCACATGTCGCTAATCTTCTCCTGTCTTCCCATAATGCTACTGCATTGGCGCGTTGAGTCGTTCTAAAGTAACAGTTTCCAAAAATTGCCCATATTTAACCTGCACAAAAGCATATGGTGAAATGGGAGCTGTAAAGCTTTAGGGTCGTCCATATGACTCATTGTATCTATCGTTTGCTTTTGTAAAGAACAGAACGAAAATGACTGTTTACTAAAAAGGAGATTCACTGTGTGTGTTCAAACATGTCATCTGTAGATGTGATGGCAAACGCTGGCACTCATGACATCATCAAACTTCTCTCATCTTTACTTCTTAAGCCCCGTGCGCAACGGCAGAAGCTACCAGCAGCAAAGCAACACAATCTCATTCATTTCAATGAAACGTAAAATATTTCCAGCGACATGAGCAGCAGTGACGACGTTAGCTATTCAACTTGATAAATATAAGACAACCAAAACTAGAGACGCCTCCTAATGACATCATCGAGACAAAGATGCTGGCGGTGTGCATGGGGCTTTAAGTGAAACAATATGTTTGTGAGAAAAAAACTATATTTTAGGTTTATTTAGCAAAAATGACACACACATCTAGTCAAGAGACACACAAGAACCAATGAGATTTTAAGTTATCAATGTGCCGCCATGTTTGAATTCCATTGCACGCACAAACACATCATTTCAGATGACATTTATTCTACCACTGGAGTCATTTGGATTACTTCACTGATGGATTGATGTGCTTTTCAGAGCTTCATAATAAAAAACAACATACCGTGCAAGAGTATGATACTATTCCTTTAAGAGAAATGAATAAATAATTACATTTCAGTGTGTCCCTGACATACAGCTTTAGAAGCCGTGGATTATAGTGACACTTTTATAGTGCAGTTCAGACATTGGTGGGGAACGTTCACCCCTTGTGTGTTCCACGAAAGGTGAGTAAATAATGAGCGATTTTTCATTTTTAGGTATACTGTTCCTTTAACTGAAGGCCCCACGGGCCAAACAAACCTTATAATGTTGCAAACTAGCACCATCAAACAGGGCCTAAAGGTCTGCTAAATGTGTCAAAGCCCGCAGATTAATCGCCGTGCGGTGTGGAGGATATAAAATAACCTCGTAAAAAGTTCTTCACAGGGACTCCCACCCTCTGAAAAACCAAACTCCCGATCCCTTAATATCGGGATAAATCCGATGCCAGACACGATAAATTCTGCTTTATTAATTCCCAAAATGCGAGCATCTCTGCAGAGAGCTGGCAGACCCACATTCTGGAGTTTCCATGGCAGCCAGACTCCCTTAAATCCTTGTGTTTAGGAAAAGGAGATATACCGCCTCAATCCTCGCACACCCCTCAGAGGAACACACGCTCTGACAACAGCCTGATCCGGGGAACGCTGCCTTTCACGCTCTAATATTCACAAACAGATGTGAGCGGTTTAGAAAAATGTGGGCGTCCTCAAAACGTCTCGTCCGTTCCTCCCAGGGTGAGAAATGCTTTGTGAAGGACATTAAATTACTGCTACTGTAACTGCAAGATAACTGGGCTTTCCATTAAAATCTGTTTAATTATCATGCACGCCTGTAATGTCCAAAGGGAACTATGATGCCTAGAGAGAAGTACAACACATTTAAATGATCTCAGGTGCTTGTCTGGCGCATGTGCCATATGACCAATCGCTCTGGAAGAAAAGAGGTCATGATGATTCTTACGACTATTAAATTTCCAATCTATTTACACAGTTTTTTTACATTTTCAGAGCGGAAAAAGTTACAGTGGTACAAAATAAGGAAATACGTGTTATGGACATGTTAGACTAATACAAATTGAAGTCTTTAATACAAATTGAGGAAAATTCTGATTGTGTTATTTTCATTATCAAAAATGTGAATTACTACTTCAAAATGCACAACAAGTGCACATCAAGCCTAAATAAATTGCTTAAAAAATAATACCAACTATATACTGAAAATATACTGAATGTATTACAGGATACCAAAGTGAACGCTTCTCAGGAAAGTGCCACGTACAGTCAGAAAAGGATAAACGAAAATCATATCATGTCTGCTTGACATTATACAGAACAATCATACATCAACTTACGAATGTTTTCCGTGTTTTCTTGTACCACATCAGTTTTAAGCAGATTGTCAGCGAGCACAAACGCGCCCTGCTCTACCGTATCCAGCAGCATGGTTGCGGCGCGCAGCTGATCGCCCGTCGAGAGTCCCGTCCACGCCGGCCGCGCCTGCGGCTGCAGCAGGTTATTCACCGTCTCCACCATCGCCTGCGGGAGCAAAACAACATTTAGAATCAGCCAAACAAAACAATAACTTACACTTTTTCACCTTTAGATATGTAATATTACGTTGACATTTATGCATTTGGCATTTTTATCCAAAGCAACTTACAGTGCATCAAAGGTATACATTTTTTCATTATGTGTGATACCTGGGATCTAACTTATGACCTTTGTGAAGTGAGCTACAGGATCTCATATTAGCTTCTTATGCTGGGATGCAAGAATCGACCGTTTTTTCTTGTAGTATGTCATAGTGCATGAGAGCCATGGCAATAATATTAAAAAACTATATTTTCTGATAACAAAACAGCCAGAACAAAACCCTCTATTGGATCTTTATGACATCACACATGCTGTTAAAGGCGGTAAGCAATGATTGGTTTAGAAGCAACGTAATCTGGCATATTTCTTTTCCATAATACGAAAAAATTCAAAGATTCAAAATCGTATAACCTGACAGAATGACTATCAAAACATGCATAAATATTGTGTAGTTTGAACCCAGCATTTTGTTTTCTGTGATGTAAAGACTGGATGTTGCAATGAGTTGAGCATTAACATCACAAGCAGGACGCTGCAGAACGACACAGATAAACCAATGAGTGATGGTCTTTAAACACACACACACACACACAAACACACACACATGCCAAAAAACCTTTTTTTAAACACAAACAGAAAAAATTACCCCAGCATAATACATAACATGATCTTTATTCGGAAATCAATTATGTTAAATCAGCCACATTAGTCATAATACCAAACCTGAAACCCCATAAAATTACCGTGTATCTTTTTTGTTCGTGTACACAACATTTCACAACCATAGCCTGCAAGTGCTCAAAGTGGCTCTTCACGAAAACACGACTCCACGCTAAAAGCTTCACGTTCAGGCGTGAACGGTGCAGACGAGCGGTACAGCTGCGGCGGATCAATCAACCTTTTAATAATGTTTAACCTCCATCATCAAAACCTCATCATTCTGCCCAATAGCACTACCACCAATTAAACATTTAAAATGCTATGGGCGAAATGTGCCTGGATTGCTAATAAGGTGAAATGTGTGCAGCGAAGCATCTGTAAAACGCTGAGAAATTTCAGTCAGCTGGATGGCCGTTTAGACAGAAATCCATCTCTGTTGAAGGAAGGAGAAGATGAAAAAGCTGCAGAGGGTTAGGGACCCGACAGCTCTCGCTCGCGTTTCACGGCAAACTTTCAAGAGCTCTTCTAATTTGCACTCGCTTCAAAAAGGCTGGAACTCCACAGCTGTGGAATTTTTTTAGCGAAAGCTTTGTTTTCAATACGTTGTGCCGAGCATTTGAGAAGACAAAACACAAAGCTCTTTATGGTAAGAGATGACCAGTATAATGTGCGATTTCACACAGGGATGGTCGTCCTCACTGCTCTCAGGGCTTTGATCAATGAATGACAATATAAAGAAGAATATTCTGATGCAACGCTGACAAAACAGAGCTGATCTGGATCTCGACTATGTACAGAAACTCAATGTGTGTTTATATAATCCCACACCATTGTGGAGTAATGATCACACTTCACAAGCTAACTTTAAAGTAGAGTAGTTCACCCAAATACTCATCCATGTGCCATTCAAAATTTATTTGACTTTTGCAAGGAAATTTCCCCGTTGAGAGCTCTTGAATCTATCTAATTACTTCTTTGTCTCATTCAAACTTGGCACATTTTGTCCAGTTGTCCATATTATAATGGCCAAAGCTTATACATCTTATACAGCGTCTAAACACATGTATAAATATCGAATGTTACATTATCTAACACTGCATTAAAAATTGTGACCTGTATCTGAGGGCATGGCTTGTTTTATCCACTGGGAATCGACTGGACACTTAATCATTTCCACATTTTGACAGATTTTTTTCTGCACAGATTGTTTACTACAAATGTGTTAAAACGCATTTAATAAAATACTTTCTAAATAACCGTATAACCAGAAGCTGTGCAATGTTGTGACTTCTTGAAAAACACTTTCTTTATTTCTGTGAGTGACAACTGTTCCAAGATGGCGGATACGTCTGGAAAGGTGGAATGTGATATGTATGCACACATATCTTTTGTATGCAAAATTCTGCTAAACTCTTTTATCCAACCGAATTTGGGAGTAATGATGATATAATTTCTAGGTAAACTATTCTTTCAAACTAAATAAGCAAGAATTACAAGGCAAGAGATATCTCACCAGCGTGGGGAGACTAAACAGATCCATATTACAAATGCATTAATCTACTCCTGCTGTGGGTATAAACTTTGAAATATCCTGTCCGTGGTCCAGCTCTGTAATCCGGCACAGTGCTAAACCGGATCACTCTTGGAGTTTGGGCTGATCCAAACCGGTCCACTCTGGTCTTTTTCACGGCTTACGTGGGTCTGATCCTCTCACATCACCGGCCAACGCGAGAAGCTTACGGCCTGACCCCAGATCATCCCCAAACCCCCGGGGAGAACAGAAACAGATTACACACTGATCCCAGGTCAGGTTATCCGAACTCAGGGGACAATACATACTGCCAAGACCAAATACGCCAAATGCTCTCTAATTCACTCCAATTTATGAATCATAATGCGCAACCTGATAAATATTAATTTATGAAACATTTGGTGCTGATTGCGGCTTCGCAAATAGTGTAAAACGTCTCAATTACAGGTGGTGTATGTAGATGAGAAGAATACATACATAATAATATTCATGTGCAGTGATTTAAAGCATTCTGTGTGATAAATGCTTTAGCAGGATGTTATAAACGAACTCATTCCAAATTATTTGAGACCGTACACAATATAAACAAAACTATCAATCAATATCAATATAATAATCAATATAACAATCAATATAAATGATTGAAAAATGATATTTCTATCCTAAAAAATTAAGTGTTTTTTTCTGGCAACATTACTTGAAACCAAAATTAGCGTAATACAGTACACACAATTCTTAAAAAAAATTAATTACTGCCAAACATGTTCGAACACATGCCTTTTATAATAAGCAAATGTTTTCCCTGTAACCAATGAAAGTACTTAAAATTGTATTTCAAAAACGCACTTTGCTACAGTTTTGTTGTTTATCTTTTGCAAATTAAATTCTTTGTCTCATCCGGGAGGCTCTTTTTATACATACTGATGGCCTTCGCATTATAACCGTGCGTGTAGCCGATCGCTCCGATAGTTCAGCTAGGAAGAAAAATTCATATTTCTTTTTAATGCACTCTGCAATTATAATACAAAATATTTCACAGTGCTCTCATGGTGTGCATACAGATAGCCGCGCGGCCCACTTTTTAAAGACATGCTGAGAGAAAAAGAGGAAATAAAGCCTTAGAGAAATCCTGTGTGTTTGTAATTGATTCTGTCACATAGACAGCAGCTCTCTCTCCCTCTCTCTCTCTCTCTCTGATTGGGTCTTTATGCACTCACATAAACGGCCACATTCATTTTTAAAGCATCACTTGCCGCTCATATTTGATTTTCTACTAGAGTCTCACTGGGGTCACGTCAATCACCGCTGATGATTTGACAAAAACCCATCCTGTGTGCAACTGTGATGTCCCACAATGCCCTGCAAGACGCACGCTATCAATCCACATTGAGCTCTGACACACGCAATCACAAGTCTTTATATATTTCCCTGATGCTCCTGCAATTCTCAGGACGTGAGAGAGAATATATGCGTCATCTGTGTTTGTGTTGCAGGTGTTTCTGAGGAGTACAGGAGACATGTTTCTGCAATCATACTAACATTGCATTAACATTATAATGATTTAAACAAACACCAAGTCTTGTATATTTAGTATATACATTTTTCTAAATGATATCTTAAGTGATGTTTGCCTTTGCGAACATTATGAATAAGTGGGCAACTCCATTCAGAATGATCACATCCATAACAGTCTGTATTCCTCATGGAAATTATATATTTTATAAAGAACTATTTTAGTCTCTTTTCTATTTGTTGGGTGGTATTATTGTTTCTGGTTTGAGTATTTTAATTCACAGAAATCCTACAAAGTATGTTGCCTTTTCAAAAACGTGTTCTTTGTCACATCCATATTTTCATTTTTAGAATAGATAACTTGTGCACAGACTGACTTTTTTGTTGTCTGAACAGGGCTTTAGCAAAACATAGACAGATAATTCAATAAATTTGTAATAAATACATTATGTGAGAATTTATATTTGAAGTTTTGACTGAAAATGTCACATCCATAATTGCCCAATTTTTTATTATATTCTGGTGATTAAAAAATGTGGATCTGGTGACTAAATGTGGCTTAGAAAAGAATCAAAATCTCTCCCTCTCTTTTCTGTACTTAATGTAAACTTAGCAAATGCACACGCTTTTGTCAGCACTGATGGCTCTATGTTTGAAATATCACAGCTGTGTTATGATGGATTTTGATGATCCTAACAGACTAGATCGACATTAACCCACATGCATACAACATTATTCTCTCCACCACAAAACACACCTGATTTGACACCCAAACAGTGTGGAAACTCCCAAAAACACGTCACCGAACGCTGATTTTTCTTCCCAACATTGTGAATTTAACTTATTTAAACAAGCCTCTATACATTAAATTAAACATCAAAAGTAAAAACAGTTAGATGATACATTCATATTTCGTTATCTAAAGCAATGACCTTCCTATGTTTTGAAATAAATACTGACATGAATACTTTAACATCCCACTTTATATGAAAAAAAGGCAAAAACTGCAATAAATTCTATAGACTTCACCTAGTCAGACCACAATGCTTTATAGATTCCTCCAAACCACTTATACCTCTTTTCTTTAAAAAAAAAAACAACTGATGCGTCTCGGTTTGTTGTGGGTCATTTATTGACTGTGAAAGGGCATCAATAGTTTAACTTTAAACATCAAACCACCTTTTCCTTTAGAAATACACACTCTTTACCCATAATGCACCACCAGATTTTTGTTTCTGAAGACACTGCAAAAAAAAATCTATTCCCAACTTGGGATCAGGTCAGATATTGATCCATCACTGTTATTAATAAGTCAAACACAGCGCAAAACAAAAAACATCTCAGCAACTCGTCGGCAATACGCAGGTCCTCCTATCGATCATGACGGTCTTCTCTACAGTAGACATTATCTACGACCATCAAAGCAAATCTATTGATTTATACTCCCAGAGTTACTAAGCAAATTCTTTTCTTTTTGGAATAATAAATAGACAAAAGTTAGCGTAAGATGTTGTATAACGAACGGAAGTTTAAAACTGTTTTCATGAATCTATCTCTCATGCAGACTGAGAAGACTGAGGAGAAAAAAAGGCAGCTTCAATGTTGTATTTAATTATAAAAGAAAATTGCAAGGACGACACTTTAAAAAACAGAACATTTGGAACAATTCAAGCGTGAAATGCCACTTGTCTTTCAAGTGCTGTAACAAGTAGTGAGTTAGTAGACAACAGGCAAATGACATCACCAAACATCTCTTACATAGACGAGGCAGAATGAGCACGGCAGTTTGCCTTCTTGCACGTAAAAGTGGCTGAAGATGTCCATCTTATGAAAACAAAATTCTGACATTCTTATTTTCGTCATATGTTTATAGAAATTCCTTCTGGGTTAAGACATTGTTCAACAACCATCAAGTGCATGCTGGGAAGGGTGAAAATCACATGACGCCATGCGATGCAGAAAAAGCTCATGCCGAAAGCTGCAGGTAAATGGTGATCTAAGACCAGCTTTGCTTTTCTAAAACCTTTATTTCTAAAAAATTATTCAACATATTTCAAATCTTTAACAGAACTAACAGCAAAACTGATCGAGAGCTACAACTAGTAACTATCAAAAGATTAGCAAAGTTGATCTCATACGAGTTGCGAAGCACAGTATGATGGGTAATAAACTGAGGCCATGAACAAAAATAATTCTTTTAACCACTATCCAGTATTTATATGTATTAGTAGTCAAGAAATGTGTTGATTACATCCTGAATAGGTGGTTACATTCTTGAAAATGACTTTTACAATGGCCTACTCATGAGAGCATCTGAGGGCGTATAGATTATTATGGGTCATTTGCAAAGGTTCAGTCTGGTCAAGGCCTCAAATGATGCTAACATGACCTTACAACAACATGAGAAACATGACCAACATACAAATGGGGACAAATGCACAAGCGCACGCACATGAAGAAATGGGAATGAAAGCGATTTAAGAGGAAGACAGAAATACCTGGACGAAATATCGACACGATCGCTCCCTTTTCTGAAGCTGAAAAGCCAAATAAAACAACATGTGTCACTTTAAAATCATACATAAAATATTCAACTGTTAGAAGCACATCAGAAAACTTTAAGCATTGTACTCTAAGGATAAGACAAATTGCATTTATATGCAAAAAACTTAACTAAAAAAGCACTGTATAAAAGAAACACATTTTGGTGACCTATTGCAATATAAACCTGATAACTGTCCCTGTACATATTGAAAATACACATAAAACTGCAGATATTTCAGAAATTAGAAATATTTGTAAACATTTTTTAATGTTTTTTTAATTATAGGTATTTTTATTATGATTATGATTATTATGATTTATTGTTATGGAAATTGATCAAATATATATTCTTGAGTCTTAAACTTTTCTATCTATATATACAGTAGTTTGTCATGCTTAGATTTATCTCTGAAATATTAAAGTGATTAGTAAAAAACCCAAGTGTTCCTCCTGTGGAATGATGACAGTTAACAGGTCAAATATTGACCTTAAGATCAGAGTAAAACATAAACTGGTGACCAGTAATAAAGGTATATTCAGCAAAAACAATTCCATTCCACATTCACAGCCTCACACTTCACGCTTTTATATTTCAACAGAGAGAGAGAGACGGAGTCTTTTTAATCTGGTCCTGGCCGTCTCGCAGGAACGGGCCTTCAGTTTGACAGGTTGTGATTGTAGTCATGATTGCGTGCTAGCGCATTAACGCGCAAACCCCTCTCGGTCACCGCAGGAGCAGAGAGCAGCGGGAGGCGCACTGACAAATGTGCGTGTGTGTGTGTACTCCATGAATTATTGAATCTGGGAGAGGAAGAGCGAGCGATAGGAACAGATAAAAATAAATAGCGGGCGGGTCCTTTGTCCTATCGCTGGCGCTGATGGAATGCTAATGCGGCCTGACGGCGGCCATCTTTAGAAGCACCTGTCCCAGATCGCACCACACCTGCAGCTCGGCGCATTACGTTCACTCTTTAGTGACTTCTGTTAGCGTATCTTCCTGATGGTTACATGTCTTGTGGTCACAATCCTCTCCATCTGTTGGCTAAGTGCGCTGTTGTGATATCAAAGGAATCCATCACTCCGTTTCAGTTGGCTGGTGTTCAGCGGAGTGTGTCGGGAGGCTGTTGTCCTAAGCAAGATGCCTGGGATTTTTTTATTAGGCATGCATTCTGGAGTAACATAAAAGAGACGCATCTTTAAAAAAGGTGATGGGCTCCTTTAATTCAAAGGCAGGGCATAGCTTCATACAGCCGTCATGTTGTGGGTTCCTTCGAGAGCCCCGTCTCCTCCCACTCCCACTCTTTCTGCCGTTAGTAGAGTCTCTCGTGTGCTATTTCCGTATCGCTGAAAAAGCTCCTGCCATTATAGAGCTTTTAAATCAGTCCCTTATGAGGTTCTGTGATGGTTAGGAGGCAGCCGTGAGAGGAAGCTTATATGTAACACGTCAGCAGTCCCAGTTTCGAAGAGGATGCCGGGTCAGTCTAAAGCTCCACGTTCACAGCAGCTGAAACCTGCCAGCTGTGAAATGTACAGGTAGACTCAGTTTAAAATAACCGCAGAACGCTGTTTGCCTCATTAACATGCAAGAAGGAGAAGTGTGTAGGCCTCTGTGAGAGCGTGCGAATGTCACTATCCCGTCAGGAAACCTTCACCAGTTCCGTCTGGCTGACGTTTGGAGAACCGAAGGAGGAAACAAGTGTGAAAACACATGGAAACAGGTGTTTGTGTTACACTAGCGGGCATCACCACTCCTTGAACCTGAAAATACAGTAGGCTTTTTGGAGGTGAACTATTATTAAAGGGATAGTTCACCCAAAAATGGAAATTCTTTCATTATTTACTCATCCTCATTCCCGACCCAAAACACAGAAGTAGATATTTTGAAGAATGTTGGTAACCAAACAAAATTGACCCCCTTTATTTCTCAAATAATTTGAGACATTTCTCAAATTATATTCTTTTGTGTTCTAGAACACACACACATTTTTGTAATTTTTACATGTTAATTTTTCTTATTAAGAATATATATTTTTTCGTAATATAAGTATTCTATTTCTCTGTCACTGTTATGCATCATTACAACAAGACAATTATTTATATGTAATATTTACTTTCATAGTCATGCAAATTTATATACAAATATATACCTTGGCAATAAAAGTTGATTATGATTTGCTCATCTCCCATATACAATACTGAAAAATGTATCACTATCAATTAAAAAAATAACATAAATTAATCTAAATGCTATTCAGCTCACTGTGAAACGAAACTATTTCAAATATATTATGATATTAACTATCCAACATGTAACCTGTGTCCCATGTTTTGAAAGCCATCATGTCACTGCATGATTTTTTTTAGCTATAAATAAAAAAGTGACTTTCCATAGATGACAGCAGGAAGTAAATCATTTGTAAAATAAACACTTTAAAAGTTGACCCTATTTGTGCTATTAAGCTTAATTCCTAAAGTGTACTATTGATGGGCACTAGAACCTGACAGCAGTGATCGATTATAAAGACACAAAACGCAGTACATCGCTTCATCTCGCCCCCGCTCCACAAACTTCAGCAGATTTATCTATCGAGTAGTCAAAATAATCACGCTGTATATTTCTCACCCGTAGACAGTTATTTTACAGACAGCGTGTGTAGAATCACATCCACTGTGGCCTTTGTTCTGTGAAGCATCTGATCCAGTCATCCACATGTGATCAGAAAGACAAACTACTCGCAGGTCTGGAGGAAACGGCATCAAACGGACCTCTTAACTCCACACAAACTTTAATAACCGCTGTGATTATTCATGCTGTATAATGTACTCGGAGCGAACGATAGAACCACCTTTTTCTTTGCTTGAGCGAAACTTATTTTTAAACAGATGTCTGACTGTGAGGAGGAACATGGGGGATCATTTATCTCGAGAAACGCGGACATCATTAAAAAAACACCCACTGCTCATCTCCACCATGTTCTTCATACTTTCTCATTTACTCTTTATAACAATTTCTTTTTTCTGAGAAACAGACATCTAGTCTGGACTACACCGTCTTACTAGGTCTACTGCTTATTAGGTCCAGATATATTAGATTAGATCCTGCGGCGTCTGATCTTTGATTCCCTTACAGCATTTGGTTTTAATTCACAGACACATGACCGCAAAACATTCAGATTGTCTCATGCATAATGCAGAGGGAAATAAAGCTTTAAAAATCTTTTAGTTGTTATCAGTCAGCCGGCAAACAGCAACGTCACGTTTACAAGGTATCATGTTAATACAATAAAACAGAAACAGATGTTGTAATGTCTACAACTTAACTTAAAAGTTCTTGCTGAGATATTTCCAATAAAAACAGAACTGCGTGCAAATTCAGACTACAGGTTGATGTAATATACAGTACCTTGTTGAGGCTCCGGGCAGCGCTGTCTTTTCCGCCGGGGGTCAGGTTCCTGAGCTGGACGTCGAGCAGGTCGATGAGATGACCCATGGCCCTCACCGTGTATGTGATGTCACCCGCGTGCATGTGGCCTTTGGTCTGTTCCGACAGCTCGCGGGAAATTATAGCAGCTGGCTCACCCGCTCGGATCTAAAACACACACACAATGTAAAGACTATGTTAACGCTGACCACGCTTCAAGGTAAAGATGTAAATTTTGTGTTAAAATACACATAACCTCTTAGAAATATTTGGCTCTCTGCATTGATGTTATAATGAAAGACATTTACAGTTTACATTTATTCATTTTCTTGATGATTTCATCCAAAGCAATTTGCAGTGCATATAAAGTATACATTTTATCTGTTTGCGTATTCCCTGTGAATGAAATTCATGACCTTGGTGTTGGTAGCATGATGCTTTAAGAAAACAAACTAAATCTGGCGAAACTAAAATGAAACTAAAAACCAACGCTGAGAAAATTTGGACCATTCCTCTCTAAAAAATCTGGCTTGTTGCCCTGACGTTTCCGTGTAAATTGTCTTGATATATTTTTCATTGTTCCCCCAATGACTGTAATGCATCCATGCCCTGAGGCAGGTTTTTCTATTTTCTTTTATTTTATTTTTGTCCTTTAAATTGAAATGGATTACTTCTTTATCCCATCGTTTAAAACCTGTATATGACACTTCTGTAAAACACGTAAGAAGATATTTTATATATTAGAAATGTCTCAATGGTTTTGTGTCAGTACAATGGAAGTCAATAAGAGGCCGATGTTGTTCTTCAAAACATCTTCATCTTGTATGTCATACAATTTTGGAATGACACGGGGCTTTAATTTGTGAGTGAACTATCCTTTTTATTAATTGTAGAAACAACTAGCTGTAATGAAAAAGCTGCACTCATTTAAAAGCATGTGTAGTCATTCACATTAACACCAGCACATGGTTTTCTCGAGTAAAGAGTTTAATGAAACACTCCTCCAGCGAGGGAAAGCAGTGTTTATTTGCTAATGCGAGGTGAGAAACACACAACAACTAAAGATGTTGCTGTCGCTCCGGCTGCCTGCTGGTTCTTTCCCTCCCTTTACATTCTGAAGAGGAAGTTCAACCGAGAATGAAATTCTGTCAGGTGTTTACTTGGCCTCATGTCAAACCCGTATTCTGTTATTCTGTCAGTGAAACACAGAAGATACATTTTGAAAAGTATTTTTGCAGCTTGTTCCATACAATGACCATGTCGGTCAAGCTTCTGAAAAACAACATTAGAACAACAACAGGGAAGAATAAAGCAGTTTCTCCCGAAATTGCTTCAAAGAAATGCATATGGAAAGACAATTGTTTAAATCGATTATGAAAGTATGTATAGGGTAATCTACCTTGGTACACATTTAGATGAAAAATGTATGATGTGATATTAAAATCTTCAATAATATTGACTGACGGATGGTGCTTTGGGAGATCGGGTGGATTATTATTATTACTATTATTGTTATTTATTTATTTTTAAATAATTTAGTATGATTATTATTATTATTATTATTATTATTACTTGCCCTCTTCATTGTCCTCCACGCTTTCCAGATTCTAAATCTTAAATCTTAATAAAATCAATCTTCTTCTTCTTATTATTATTATTGTTGTTGTTATTGTTGGTATGGTTATTATTGTCATTATTATTGCTAATAATATTTGTTGCTTCAAATGGCTTGGTTTTTTCTCTCTTTTCTTCTCTCTTAATATTTGGCACAATGTAAATATTGTCACATTCTTATGTTTCTTTTTGGTTTTTGTTTTTGTTGTATGTGTTATATGTTTGGTCTAAGGGACACATTGTCACATTCTTGTATAATAATAATAAAAAAAATTCTGAATTCTATGTAACACAAAAAAAATAAAATAATAATAATAATAATAATATTGACTGCAAATCTGAGCTCCGTTTTTGACTTTCTTTGAGATCTCCTGAAACATTTTTGGATCTTCTTCTCAGGAGAAACATCTGAGACACTTGAACATTAATGTCTAAAAGAAATGATTGAAATATTAAAGAGCATCTCAGGCTGATTATAAACTCTTGTTATCTGTAAATATTTCTTTGTGTGTATTAACAGCATAGACATTTAAAACCAAATGTCCGGGTGAGCTATTCCTTAAACTTTACAGGACTGCTTTGAGTTTTGAGTCACGAGGGACAGGAACAGCACTTTCCCTTCATTTTCTGTCAACAGCCCAGCTGACCTTCCCATCGACCGGCTCAAGAACATCACACACTCCAACCGTACATCCTTATTAATCTTTAAAGATATTTTCCCTCAGCCAGTCAACAAAATCTGCACATCTGTCTCGCTGTTCATCGATATCTTGACACATTTGAACTCCAAAGCGTACTGGAAGAGGATGTTCATCTGTACATATTTCAGAAATTCACAAGCCCCTGAGGCTGAAGTCCAAGTCTGAGTCATGCTTCAGGACGTTCAGTCCATATAAAATTTTTCTTCTTAATAATACTTCAATACACTTTTGGTTAGTTTTACAGAATACCATCAACGTAGAAATCTATTTATTAATATTAAAATGATTCCCTGATGCCATATAAGAACCATTTTTGGTTCCCCAAAGAACAATTTAGCAAAAGGAAACATTTCTTTCTTGGCTTTTTATAGTGTAAAGAACCACAAAGAATCTTTAGTAAAACAGAAAGGTTCTTTGGATCCTAAAGGTTCTTTATGGAACCTCACAGCCAAAAATAATTCTTTTACGACATCATGAAGCACATTAATTTTACAGTCTAGGAATGTAACAGCCTATAAAAATACTTTTTAGTTTTTAGTGTTTTGCTTCTTTTCAATCATTTAAACCAACTTGCAAATCTGTCCAAATGATTCATTTGCAAAGTAAATGAGTGATTCCCTTATGAATCACAATTCATGGAGACTGTGAGAAAGAAGCGATGCATGAGGAAATGAGCACACTTGCATTTGTAAGTATGATTTTCGTTTTTCTGATTTTGACGGACCCAAGTTGAGTTGTGAGTCATTTATTTTGTAACAGGAGTGCAACTCGAATCATGTTTCTATCTTCTCTCTGATGATATCTTGATTGATATGATGTCTCTGATTACGGTAAACTTCATTTCAGCTCACTGAATGAATTACACACTGACATGTCTGATCTCACACTCCAGATCTTGCATTCCTCCAGATCTGTTTGTCTCTCTGTTCATGTCGAGTTTGATGTCTGAAATGAAAGTGTAGCTGCAGAGAAGCTGAGATCAGAAATGTTTCCCTCTCATAAATTTCACTGATAACGATCGGCAGATTTACCCCAGAATTAGAAGCGCAGACGATATTTTCTTCGCTGTGCAGATACGCACAACCCGCTGTTTAACAGCAGCAGGTTAACAAGCATAAACAAACCTCCATCAATGGTGCGTTACTAAAAACTGCTGAGCGACAATTTGTCGCACAAGTTTGTTTTTCTATTAAGGTGGGATATTTTAATTAACTTATATTGTTGTTGCACTGAGCTAATGTTATTTTATATTCCCTAAACTAGACATTAAGAGGTTATTTGAGCTTTAATAAGTCTAATGGGAACTGTTGGCTGATCCCAAAATTGAAGGGGATTTCAGGTTGTAATGATCTTGTGGGACACTTAAAATGTGTGTGTGAGTCAACTCCATCCAACACAGTCCATAAACAAAGTAATTATCATCACGGTATCAGACGGATAACCCTGGTTTGGGTGAGGTTTAGGGTCGGGGGGTGTGTATTGTTCTTTAACCTTCTGGTTGATGATGTTGATCCACGTGGAGGTGCAGTTGCTCAGATCGGGTCCCTGCAGGTCCCACAGTCCTTCGGGCCCCTGACAGGCAAACACAGCTGTTCCTGTGCAGAGAAATGAGCCGTTACCACTTATCGCTGTGTGTGCGGTGCAATAATGCCACATCGTATTGTGTTAGCGGCATGTAAACACACACGCTCCTTCAGGTTACATCCATATGACACAAAACACATTTAAACGTCTCTGATCATAAAAGCGGATGTAATTATACAGCTCGATGGCTACAGTGTGTGTTCGATATATATCTGATGGTGATAAAACCACTGTGGTGTGTGTGTGTGTGTGTGTGAGAGAGAGAGAGAGAGCTTCTAACGATAGACAGATGCAAAAGTGTGTGTGTGTGTGTAAAGGTTAAATAAAGCTCAGGGAAGGAGATGTCTTATTCTTGGCTCTAATTAGAAGGACAGAAGGGAAAAATGTCATATTCTTACACTCTGAATCCGGTGAAACCATGCATAAGCACAAAAATCCTCACTGAGGTCAGATTAAAAATACACACATAAAATATAAATAATTATCCACTTAGTAGGAATAAATTAAATATACATGCTTGTATGAGTGTAACAATTTCAACAGTGAGCAAGGGCATTTGTAACATTTAACCTGATAACATAAAAAAAGTGTTTTGTTACTTTTTTGTTTATTTTATTGTTATGAAAATGTGTCATATATTTATTCTTAAATATCTTTCCATTAATATATAGTTTGTCACAATTAGATTAGAATTCAACTATGAAATATTAAAGTAAATAGGGAAATAACATAAGTGTTTCTCCTAAAGAATGGTGAAAGTTAAGAGGTTAAAAAATGATTCCACTCTATTTTATATATAGCACATATAAAAAGAATAATACAATATTTATTAATATAATTGAATATATACATTATAAATCCATTTAAATTATTACCAGAGTCAGGAAGTGGGGCATTTGTACTATACAATAACACTGTAAGTTGTAGATATCTTATAGACAGTCATCCAAGATGATTGTTACTGTACTGTTGTACCAACTCATCTAATCATCACAGCTTTAAATACCTGTGGCACAGACCACCACAGTGATGAACACACTTTATTTCTCAAAGGCTTTAATAAAGATCAGCCAAAGAGAATAAAGAGCAGAACTATCCATTTTATAAGTGTTGACAAACTACTTTCTCCTTGTTTTGACTTCACAGAAAATGAGACTCGTACGAGATTGATGGCCAGAGGACTAATCCACCAACTGCAGCTCCAATCTGGAGCGCTGAAAACTTTAAGAGCAAACAGCTCATCAGGAACAACTGCCAATCACTCAAATGCCATGGAAACAGAGGAAATTAGAGCGAGAGAGGTCAAAGAAGAGAAGAGGGAGATGAGAGAGAGGATGTATGTATGTGTGTGTGCGTGAGAGAGAAAGCTGAAATTAAATTACTAACCGAAAACAACTTACCGATAGTTCCAGGTGGACACGGTTGCTTGGCAACAAGCCCCTGTCGTGTTTTTGGCCAGGTGAGGGCGGAGTCACTGATGGGGTTGCAGTACTCCACAGCGATGTTTGGCAGGACGGAGGAGGGGTCTGAGCGCGTGGTGGCTTCAGGAACAATGTTCCCCGCGACCGGCCTCTCTGTCGTGGTGCTGCGTGTGACCGCTGTGGTTGTGGCGGGTGGTTTCGTGGTGGTGGTGGTTGCTGTAGTGGTGGTGGTGGTGGCCGTCGTTGTACTGGTGACAGGACGAGTTGTGGTCCTTGTTGTTGTCGTGTCCATTAAGACATTTCCAGAGGAAGATGATTCTGAAAATGTGAAGAAATTACAGTTACAGAAAACAAAACAAAAAAGGTTAATTATTCTAAAACCCCTTTTTATGTTCCACAAAAGAAAGAGTCATAAACAGGGTTTGAATGACATATGGGGGTAAAAAATTATCATTTTTATTTTTGGGTGAACTATCCCTTTAAAACGTATACATGAGAAACTATTAGTGAAACATTATTTTCATTCAATTAAGCAAAGCACAAAAACACTGAGCAAATGTTGTTTCCATAGCTGCAGTATAATATTTAAAGATTAAATCAATTTAAAGTCTATTCATGACATAAATAACTGCTGCTTGAAACCTGGGAAATGATAAAATCACTCTTGTCATTACTGATTTCTCTTTTTCCTTTTACCCATTTTACGAGAAACTTATTCAAACTCACACACAAATGTACCCGTTACTGCCACTAACTTTACATCAGCACAGTGTTAACAAAACATTCAAGCCACCGAGTCGTCCTAAAGCACACATACAGTAAACACATTGAGAGAGAGAACTGAACGCAACAGACTCTGTAAGAATGACCAAGGAAATAAGCAATCGACATGACTTCCTGACCGTGGTGAAATTGCTTTTACGCACCAATAATGAAGGGTAAGACCCAATATTTTATAGATATAACTCAATGTGGAATTATATTTCCTATTAAGTGTATCAAACAACTATTATTCCAAGATCTGAAGCGATGAACTTGACAAATCCAGCAACCTGCTCAGACAGTCAGTCAGCAGATTGTGGGCGTGTCTGAGGCGGAGACTATGCAGAGGAAGAATTTTAACCATGGCTAGTAAGTACAGTCCACTTTATAGCATATTTTTCTCATTTACAGAAGAAGAAACTGCCCAAACAAGGATGGTAAATGATTTTTAGATGCTTTCTGTAGCAAATAGCACAATGTTAACTGTCGGGCCTTGCAACTTTTTTTGTGTATTTTGTGAATAAGCCACAATCTATAATGATCCAAATTTGCACAGAAGTAAAATGGCTAAAATTGTGGGTTTTTAGTGAATCAGACGCAAGTGTTCTGTAAAAGACATCAGGTATACAGGCTGGTTTTGCATGTGCAGTCTTTCTGACCCAATAGTGATCTTCATTTCAGTTCATTATTGCAACCCACCGCCAGCCAATCACACGCCAACAATCACACACATAAACACGCTCATCTCATGCCTCCATAATAACCAGCTGCACCATCTGAATCGATGTTACCCACAAGCCCACAGGTCTGAGCTTCTCTGCATCATTAAACCCAAATGCACCGAGATCGTCAGCATCGTCAAGCACTGTGGGCTAGAAACGCTTACTCGCACATCTCACAACACACACACACACACACACAGCTGTTCTCTCTTCAGCGAGGAGACACACAGTGTCTTTTTTCTCTGGGTGATGGAGGGAAAGAGGACAGACGTGAGAAGTTTAGAGAGAAGCAGAAAAAACTGTTTACCGGCACAAGCATGCAGTCAGTATGGACAGACAGCCATACAGACTGTGTAGACTGACAGGCAGTATAGACAGACAGCCAGACAGACTGTGCAGACTGACAGACAGTATAGACAGACATCCAGACAGACTGTGCAGACTGACAGACATTGTAGACAGACAGACAGACAGACAGATAAACACCAGTGTAAAAATACAGACATGTAGAAAGACAGGCCAACAGTGTAGACAGACAGACAGATACAGAGCAGTGAAAACATGCAGACAGACAGACAGACAGACAGACAGAAAGGCAAAGAGTGTTTGCAGACAGACAGTGTAGATAGACCGTATAGGCAGGAAGAAAGACAGATAGTCTAGACAAGAAGAAAGACAGATGTATAGACGAAGATACAGTCTAGACAATCAGAAGGACAGATAGTATAGACTGAGAGACAGTCTAGACCATCAGCAGACAGACAGACAGACAGTAGAGACTGAGAGACAGTCTAGACAATCAGCAGACAGACAGACATACAGTAGAGACTGAGAGACAGTCTAGACAATCAGACAGACAGATAGTATAGACTGAAATACAGTCTAGACAATCAGACACACAGATAGTATAGACTGAGAGACAGTCTAGGCAATCAGACAGACAGATAGTATAGACCGAGAGACATAGAATAGATGTCTATAATATGTCTCTCGGTCTATACTATCTGTCTGTCTGATTGCCTAGACTGTCTCTCAGTCTAGACAAAAGGAAAAACATGCAGTGTAGACTTAGACATAGTCTAGACAATCAGACAGATAGTATAGACTAAGAGACAGTCTAGATGAGAAGAAAGACAGATGTATAGACTGAGAGACAGATAGAATGTCTATAGACAGATTAAACAAATAGACAGAAAAAAACAGACAGTGTAGACAGCCAGCCAGACATTTTAGACAGACAGGTGGAGAGTGAAAACCGGCAAACAAATTGTGTATGCAGACAGAGAGGTGGACAGTTTAGACAGTCAGAAAAAACTGATAGACATACAGTGTAGACTGACAGATAGTGTAGACAGACAGAAAAACAGAGAGACAAGCAGTGCAGACTGACAGACAGATGGTGTAAACAGACAGAAAGACAACTGTAGACAGACAGATAGTGTAGACATATATTTGAGACAGACAGACAGTGTAAACAGTGAAACAGACAGTTTAGACAAACATGAAGATCAACAGACGGTATAGACAGAAAGTGTAGATGGAGACAATGAGGACAGACAGGCAGACAGACACTCCTGCAGTAACACACAGCCACACATATAATCTGCACATTCGCCTCTGGAAAGTGCTAATTGCCATGTTCCCATCTGTCTGCTGGTCAAGTGAAGCCAGGAAAACAACAGTGATGGAGCGAGAGACACATGTCTTCCTCCAGCACTGGACTGTGAGACATTATCATATGCTCGACAGACGAAAAACATCCTTGACAGTCCACAATCACAAGAGCTTGAAGCCACCATCACAAAACCACCTGCTAAGTAGCACAGATGAATGCTCGAATACATCGATATTTAATTACATGGAAGTACTTTCTCATGTATTTAGGGGATTATACTTGTACTTATATATGTGTACTTATATATGTGACTACAGTATATTCTGCATTGAGTGCCACATGATTTTTTCATTGAGTGCCCAATTTATGTTCTACAACATGGCAACCTTACCGAACTCAAGCCACAGGTCAAACTGTCTGTCTCTTTCTCCCTCCCAGTCATTTTCAAAGCTTGTTAATATCTTAAACATCCTGTCTATTATAAAGACTGACGGCAGAGCCTACGATGTGACTCCGTTCCACAGCAATAGTTCCCGTTTCAGACGACGTGCTATTACACTCGATTTAAAGTGCCGGTCCTGTCATAATTATCCCTCATCCCTCTCCTCAGCACCAAAGAAAATGAAGAGAAGTTTCTGTGCCTGTCAGAAACAGCTCATTACTCTGAATTGTCTCTGTTCTCGTGTCTTATCAGCTCGAGTGAGAACTGGCTTGGCTCATTCGTGTCTGGCAGGGAGATTAAGCGTCTCTATCATTGCTCAGTCCCAGCCATTTTTTTAATTAACGTTTGGACAGTTTTCACAGTCCTCATCACGGCTGGGTAATCTGTTACAGAGCGGGGTTATTAGCATATATAAAAACTGAAAGAAATAACTCAACTATCGGTTTATGTGTTCATGTACATAAACTGAAAAAATTAAACTAGTGCAACTTTCTTCATTTCAGTTACATCATTTTATACATGACAGGTCAAAGTTCAAATTACTTATCCTCATGTTTTTAAACACGTTACAGTATGTTTCCAACAAAATAAACATTGCTCAATGTGTCACAATAACAGTAAAAGCCCACTTGCGCTCAATATTCTCTAGTGTCCAAAAGTGATATCCACAGGGCATAATTTTACAATACTTGCATTAAAGTTACATTAAACCATAAAAATATAAAAGTTTTTACTACAAAATGGACCAAACCCTAAACGTTAAATGTGATATTTATTGGAAGACAAATATACAGCATATCAGGAAGTATGGGTTTTATTACGAAATACAAATAATGCATGGAAAAACAAAAAGCTTAAAGGAATATTACGTACATTGGCTACAACTGTATTTTGTAACTGTAATTTTTTAATTAAAAAAATAATAATTTGAGGTATTTCTAAAAATTACAGTAAAATTTATTTTTATTGTTATTTATTATTGTTATGAAAATTGTCAAATATTTCGTCTCGAGTCTTATACCTTTCAATCAATGTATAATTTGTCATAATTAGATAAAAATTAATGAAATATATTAAAGTGAATAGAGAAATAACAGAAGTGTTCCTCCTGAGGAATGATGACAGTTAACACGTTAATTGAATTGAATTTGAAGATGTTTTTTGTCATTTTAGCTAGCTAGTTATCACGCTTATATGTCCAAGTGCAAACACATTTTCTAATAAGTTTCATTAGTCATAAAGTGCTATAAAAACAGGGTGACTTTTCAATATTGTCCAACCCATTTAAAAACACGAAACCACTGAGACATTTCTCAAAATCTCTTTTTTTTGCGTTCCACCGAAATAAAGAGTCATATACAGGTTTTGAACAACATGAGAGTGAATGAATAAAGACAGAATTTTTAGGTAAATTGTCCCTTCAACCATAATGAAAGTAAAAAAAATGTAAAACTACACAATAACAGTAATGCAACTTGCTATCAAAACCAACTACGACACTGAAAGGTGACACAACTTTTATAAATTGTATTAAAAACCATTTAAAAAATGCAATTAGAAGAGTAAAACTCTCCTACACAGCATACTAACACTGTTTCTGTTAAATGCAAACTGCTCAGCCAGAGCTAATGAATCTGTCGAGAGTCTACGAGCTGGATCAAACGGCGAGTTACAGCAGACAGAATGACAGAGTAATTCAAAGAGCCTGAAGTAGTCATTGCACAAGGCAGAACTCCTCTGAGGTCACAGCTAAACATATTCCGCTCTGCATATGGGCCAAATTAGGTCAATTACCGTCTGCCTAAAGGGGCCCTGCAGAGCCGAGTCGCTCGGAGAGACCGGCCAACACTTCAGCTCTGCTAACCGCAAGCCGACTGCGCTCCAAAAATCACCCCGATTGACATTCCCTCACATGGTCTGAATACCAGCAAACTGCAATGCAAAGCTTGATGGAAAGAGGTCTGCTTCTCATCACAGCAGGTCAAAACACAAGATCAGTATCTCAGACGCCTCATGACATCTTGGGTCTCGAATGACCCTTAAGAATAAACAAGGTCATTCAATAACGTATATCAAACATATAAAGAGTGTGCCACAAAAATAAACATACATGTAGATGTTATTATAGGTCATGCTTCAGTTCAGGAGTTCATATATGATGTGGAAAAGGATGCACAGCTTCGGCTCAGGTACGAAACTATTTAGATTCTAAATAAAAAAAGTATAATTCAATACCAAAATATAATTTATTCACTCATATTGTATGACTCATATTTCTGTGAAACACAAAAGAATATATTTTGAAAAATGTTTTTGTGGTTTTGTGTCCACACAATGGTAATCAATGGGTGCCGTTTGATTACAAACATTCTTCTTCTTTCTTTTGTGTTTTGCAGAAGAAACAAGTCATTCGGGTTTGGAATGACATAAGGGTGAATAAAAATATTTTATTTTTGGGTGAACTTTCCCTTTAAGGACATCCATAAACTAGTATGCTGTTGCATTTAGAAGATATATGCATTCAAAACTTACAGTATTTCTCTTCCGACGATAGAGATAAATGACTTTTATGACATCATTCTGCAGCTTCTTATCAAATCTCAGAATATGAGGTTAATTAAGGACTAATGGCTTTTTAGAAAAGGGGGAGGAGCCACTTAATATGTCCCTTCCTAACCTCCTGTTTCACTGGACATTACGTCAACACATCAAAGAAAGCTGTGCTGCCCTTCAATTCCTTTGTGAAGACGAATAATTGTGTTTTCTAATGATGAATCTGGATATCTTGTGACTTCATCATGCTCATAATGTCATCTGTGGCTTTGTAATGTCCGCAGGACTGACACATGATGCTGAGGCAGGAGTAAAGCTCATACACGGGCACTGGAGCAGGACCTGGAGTCTGGTGTTGTAAGCACACTGTTCATCTCTCTCTTGACTGCTGAAGGGGGAGGGCGTGATAAAGTACGACACACTTCTGCCCCTGAGCTCAGGGATTTTCAGTAGTGAGTAATGGAGCTGCGTACAGCGATAAAACCAGCCGGCACCTAAACTCTCCCTACAATGCACTGTACACACACACACACCACATGCCATATTAACATTATACATTTTATACGTTAATACACTTGCAATGAAGCAGCACTGGACACACCTGACAGAGTCTTTGGATGTAAAGGCTTATAATGTTCTTCAGTTCAAATCAAAATAATCTATAGACAAATTTGTACTGGTACTGTATAATACAGTGGTTTATAAAATTCTCACATCAGCTTGATAAACTTTGAAAGACACTAACATTTCAAGCATCACCTACTAACTGCCATAGAAAATAACATGCAATAAAATTAAATAGTGAATTTTTACTTGCCCGATACTACAAAAACCAGTTTTTCTATATTTTTTCCAGGTTATTTAGCACTAATAGTTAGGGTTGGGTACCATTCACATTTTACTGGTACCGGTTGCGGTAATTCGATACCGGTACCTTTTTCGGTACAGTACTCTGACTTAAGTGACTTTCATTGGACATAATAAGCCCAAACCTCTCATTTTGAACATTTTGTTATTTATTTTGAAATGTTCAATGCCGCCGCCGCCGTCGTCGTCCGAGGGTTCAACGTTGGCACAGGCTGCGGTTAGCCGCAGTAGCTACTTTCGCTAATTTGGGTGTACGGCTTTCGATACATTGCACTCCTCCGCTTTTAAATACACGTTGTGTTTAACTAAGTGCTTCCTCAGGTTGGATGTATTACCACTGCCTGCCTTGTACTTACTGTTACAAATATTGCAGGCAGCGTTGTCCGCATCAACCTTTGTGACATGTAACCACACGTTAGAGAGCTTTCTGTTAGCCATTGCCCTGTGTGTTTGAGCAAGTTGCAAAAGGGTGTCACACTTCACACACGGTCTTTCTCGCGCGCGCACGCTTTTGCTACGTACCAGACTCACGCGGCGCACAGACGTGTTCTCTCAGGTACCGAAATTGAGCACCGATTGATTTTATGTGAATCGATACTCGGTAGTACCGACGCAATTCGGTCGGTGCCTATAAAAGTACCGAGTTCGGTACCCATCCCTAGTAATAGTGCACACAAATGCTTTTCTGTAGTGAACTGTAAAAAGAGCCTGAACTTAAATTTCTCCATAAAAGCATCATACTTACTTACAGTACTTGACTAATTTAAAGGTGAGTAGATCTCTTATAATTCAGACATTTTCATGTCTAACTAGCGCTCTACAGCTTTAACACCTTTCAACAGCTTTAACCAACAGTATAAGTTTAGAAATATATGACAATATGCTTTATTAACAGCTTATTGGGAGAAAGAGACAAACACAAGCGCCTGCATGCTTTTGCTCTGCGCTTGTGCTGTTGCTGTGGAGTTACATCCAGTGATTAATAAATTATTATGCATACAAACAAAAACCTTAATCTAAGAACAAAAATATATTCAAAATATATATGTAAGTATTTAATACAAAACAAAAAGTAACAATAAGGCTCTACCACATAAAATACTACATTTTGTTAAAAAGGAAGTAACATTAATGCCCTTTCTGGAGATTACAACAGAGACAAGCTAAACCAAAATTCAGTATATTTATATTTATATTTGTTCCACTGTATAAATCTAAAAAAAGTCCTAGAAACACTTGTCTCTGTCCTGAACCGTGCTGTTTTCAGTGTCCTTCAAACATACACATACAAACACACACGCACGAAGAGCTGACAGCATGTGCCGTTGGTGCAGAGAAGCCAAACAGCATGTGTGTGTGCGTGCGCGTGAGCTCCACTCATCACAGATGGCAGGAGACAGCAGGGCGGTGGGGTCGGAGATTAAGAGGTCTCAAGCCCACATGATGTGCAGAAAGACAGTGAAGTGATAAAGACCGAATGCACAGCACCGTCCAGAAACAGGGTAGAAAACTGCTTTTATCAAAAAAACGCTCCGCAATCAGAGGTGTTTCAGCTTCAGAAAATATTGATCCTCATCCTCGTGAGATCAAACAGAACTCTGATTCTCAGAAAGGAGGAAACGAGACTCTGCGTCGATAGCTGATGAAACAAGAGCTCTGTACAGAAGATCTTTGAAGATGAGAATGAACCAGTGCATCAAGACTGGACTGCTAGAAGGAACAATAGAAGGAAGATTCAAGGAATGAGCTGATTGGTTTGTGACCAGCACTTGCTGGATTAATTCTCTCCGCCAGAAGTGACAATTTATAGAGCCCGGATCTAATGAACTGAACAGGTTACATTCCTTCAGAGAGAAAAAAAAAACGCAGTGATATAGAGTATAATAAAAACATCAATTCATTATTAAACTTGCCGTCAAAATGTAATGACGTGTTTTATCCATTAATAAAATTTCATAAATTTTACTACTATGAAACGAATATAAATTCAGAAGATTATGACATTGTGTGAAGTGAATTGTTAAAACAGCCTGGAATAATACATTCCTGAACATTCTGCATACACTACTGTATGTTTGCATTGTCAAATTATCTCATGTTCATCGACCCATGACTTACTAACAACAACAACAGGGAAAATCATTTACTCAAGTGTCGTTAAAGAGGCACAATTTTACCACTGGGAATGAATTTCTGATACCTGTATCACTTACACTTGAACTTGAGGTTAATTTCAGGAGAAACATTCCATTAGCGTCTGGTTTTACAAGAGACCAAACAATACTGTTGTATTGTATTATACAACTCTATTGTATAATGCCAGCTCTTATTTGAATGGTACAGTATGCAATGAGAAATGTTCCCAACAGTATTCTACACTGTCATGTGACCCCAATGTGTCACACGTTGAAACCAGTGGCAGACAGTTAATAGAAAGAAAAAGAAAGGGAGAGAGAGAGCGAGAGAGAGAGAGAGATATAAAGCAAGAAGTGTTGTCAGTGGTCAGCGGTCAGCAAGCGGTTCGAGTGATAAATCACTCATGATGGCTTGAGAGAGTGAAGCTGACGTGATCGCAGCACAGTTACTCACTCTGTCAAAAACACTTTCATTCAGCACAACCCAAAACACAACAGACAAAGGGCACACAAAACTCAGAACACAAGAATAAGACTATAAACTTAGACTGATGGTTTTTAATCAAAACCAAAAAAGGGGTTTAATGGAAAATAATGTGACTTGTTACTTTTTTAGGTACTGAACATTAATAGAGATCTAAGCTAGAAATCTAGCAAACACCTGGCAACACACAGAACACCTTAGCAACACCCTGTTATCGTGATGGCTGTTTCTGCATGAGCGAACCCTCAAATTGTCTTCAGAAAATATAAAACTACATAGTTTTGTTTAGTGTAAATCTTAAAAAAACACAATGGCAATTACGATTCTTTGACGTTAGGCAACATAAAATCTTGGAAGCAATTAGAATAGCTTTTAATCGATTTTAATCGCTTTTCTTTCCCTTAGTGAGGACCTAAATGATTCCCTTTCCCTCTATAATTACTCTGAATCCGCATTAGTTAAACTGTTTTCCCAAAGTGTTAGCCGAGATGTTTATGAAAGTTTCCTTTCTTTTAAAAAAAAGCTTTTAATTAAATGGCAAAAGGAATGTCACACTTTCAGAAACATTGGCTCTCTAATTACCGCCGGCCCACACGTCGACATTCTGACTTAGTGAAAGTAGCCATGAACTTCCCCTCCGCTAACTTTGCTCAGTGCTTTCCAATTAAAGAGTCAGTTCCAAATGTTTTCGTCTGACATTAGCCCACCGATAACTTAAGCAAACACTGTCGATACTCATTCCGTCTGTGTGCCACCGAAGACGATAATCAGACCTCATTTCACTAAAGCACACAGCTTTATTCTCACACAGCTTCAGCTTTAACAACAAGACGCCCAGCTGAGGTTTAAGGAAAATGTTTTTCTAGTTCTTATAAAATGTGAGGTTCCTCCTAGAATTAAAACTAAGAAATTATATTTTTATAATCTTTTTATTTCGATGATTGTCATTGCCATGTAGATGCCACACTTGACCGGTCCTGACCTATCCGCCATCTTGGAACAGTCAACATTATACTTGCTGTCATCACTCCCAGTAAAATGAATGACATTCAAAATGATTCTGGTTTGTTAAAATAATAATAATAATAATAATTTAATCTGGTTGTGGATTAAAATTTTAAATGTGATTTGCATTAACTCAGAATGACAGGTTTTATTGTCTTTGTCTATTGCTTTGTCTATAAATGCTTCTAAAATAATTACTACTTCATTATGTTTGCATTACAATAATAGGATTGAAATATTCTTCACATTATTGTAACAGACTTCGGGGTGAAAATGTGCTTTATTGTCATCTGTCATTAAACATAATGACAGAACACAAAAAATAGTCCTAAAATCTTTAAGTGCAACAGGCAACAGCACAAATGTGCCAAAAGTGCAATATTCCTCTTTTCATTATTTCTCATTCAACAACTCAATCGATTTTTAAAACAGCGCGTTGTTATTCCAGTAACTGGTTAAAATGGATTGCAGGTGGCAAAGATGCCAGTTTACTGACTTAACCCCATCATTTCTCATTTCTTTCTTTTGATTTTGGATTAAAAATACTGCCCAGACATTTTCTTGACAGGGTTCTACACAGTTCAAAGTCACATTTTTACAAAGTTCATGCAAGTGAGGAAAATACAAAAAGATGCAACTCTTACCTAGTCTGTTGTCCAGCATTCCAAAATCAAGAGAATATTTGACTACATGGTAGTTATTCCAGACATAAAGCAGATTATCTCTGGGATTATAATCCACGGCGGCGATATACTGATAGGAGTTTGGAAAAGGGATGTCCAGGTAGCCATCTTTGCTCAGCTCTGTGTTGTAGATATAGTCGATTTTATTCCCAGTAGCTTCGCTGTCATCATCTTCGTAGACGCTTTTCACGACGTACAAAATTCCACAAATCATAAAGGAGTTGGAAGCCGAGCGTTTGTCGTAGGCCGTATCCCACGTTCCTTCCACCCGCAGCGTGTATGGATTCAGCTGACTGATCACGATCCGTCCGTTGTTTTGTTCAGTGGCGTAAATCACCCAAAGACCGTTTTCATCCACTGCCAAATCAATATCCGATTTCCCACCCCAGCGATAGGGAGAAGTATCGTGGTAATTAGCGCTGGCGATGATGGCCTCGCCGCTCTTGATACGGGTGCGCAGGTCAAACTTGACGATGTTCCGCGTCCGCTCCTTGTTGAAGAATAGAGCCCCGTCGTATACGACGAACCCCGTGCCGTCAACCCGATGAGGGAGTTTGTAAGTTGTCGTGGGTCGCCCGGCGATGAAGTCCTCTTTGCTGGAGTATTCTGTGAGGGTATCCGTGCGATACGGCGTCCAGGGCATGTAATAGATCTTATCGGATGCCTGTAAGGGGTCTTTACACCAAGCGCCAGACTGGTGGTCCGATTCAAACAGATGCTCGCTCTGATAAACGCCCCGCAAGAGCCCCGGGCACAAGAAAACTACAGAAAAACAGAAAAGAAGCAGTGAGGGTGAGAACAAAAGGACAACTGAAGATTTATCTCACAAACCTCACAGCAAACGGTCACTTCACATCAATATGTGTCTTCAAAAGTGTCGGAATTAAGATAACCTCTTACTGTAAGTATATAACAAATGCAAAATGTTATATTAGCTTAAGTTATGTAATTTTTAGCCCCGCTTTCAATAAAAGAGGAAACCTGTCTTATTCTGGTCCTTCAGATACAAAGATTATCCAAAGTGACATTTTAGTTAACATGAAATATTCACTATAGATTTCCCTTTTTAATGTGACATTTTTTATTAAAAGATAAATCATAGGGTGACATTTTATTTTCTCCATAAGATTTTTGATCGACTGAAGAAAGTGTCAATTAAAGGAAGGGTGAAATAATCAAAATGATGACATCAGCCAATAAGGAAAGTGATTTTAGGCAGGATCTTACAATATAACAAATAATCTTAGTTTATTTATTATTGGTACAGTTAAAAGGTTTTTGTAAAGTTGCATTATATGGTCCTTTCATAGAACTTTGTCTGTATTTCATGTTGACTTTAAAGTCATATCACTTGATAAAATAATTAAGACATGAGTAAACATGCTGCAGCGTGTGGGTGATTTTTATTTAGAGATGAAGCTGGTGATGACATGAAAAGACAAGAAATCAAAGCCTGTTGTTTTTGTGGTGAAGGACTCCAACTAAACAAACTTTTTTTGAAGAACGTGCACCCTGCCCAACAGAAACACTTAAATTATGCACAAAACCATCATTTTGACTTAAAGTTGGCATTTAAAATTTTTATAAATACGAGCATGCTCATTAATGACAGCTGGTCAAAAGACCCAAAGGCCTCTGCGACATAATAATGAGCTTATATTTATTACAATCCAAACTGATTCCCTCCAAACGCTAAATTTAACCAGATACTATCAATTTGTGTCACCTTGATTTATAGCATCTGCGGACACAAAACTAATAATAACAGTATTTGCCTTCATTTCGGTTCGCTCTAAGCAGCCATGCGGCATGGAAACACAAAGACTCGGTTTCCTTTGAGGCTCTCTTGCTCCTTAGAAATGGATTAAACGTGAGACCTGACTACAGCGATCCATACACTTAAACAGATTAGCTTTGAAATATAATCTCATTCCAATTAATTTCCTGTGAGAGGTCAAATCTGTTGATACCAATGAGATTTTGATCTACAGAGACAACAGTAAGAAAGCAACAGGTTTGGCTCTGTTTATTCTACAAAACATACAATATTTATGATTATGTGAAAGGCCGGTTCACACTAAGGAGTGTATTACATTTGAAATATTCTGTTCTATTTATCAGCTAGAAATAATGTCCAATAGGTCCTAAGTATATTTTTTCTTTGTATCACATATGTTGTGTGGACTACACCATTTTCAAGTTCAAAGTTCAAATGAAGTTAAAATCTTTAGTAATACCCGCATGTCATTCAAAGCCTGTACATGAGTCTTTTTCTGTGGAAGACAATGTTGTTTACCAACATTCTTTACAATATATTTTGTGTTCTGTAGAAGAAAGAATGTCATTCAGGTTTGGCATGACATGAGGGTGAATAAATCATTAAATTTCTATTTTTATTATTGGGTGAACTATATCAGAATGGTCAACACATTGTAGCTAAATTAGCTAAATGTGAATTCTGTTCACATTGGTGTTTATGACATTTATGTCATCGGGGTCAATGTGTTGAATGTACCGGATTTTAGATTTCAAAGTCACAGTAAAATCTAATAATTAATATACACTTTTAAACAAATTACAGTTGTTTTTACTTAAAACTCTAATTTTGCCCCAAAGAAATTTAGGTTTAAACGTTTATAAGTATGCAACGGTGTCTGTCAAAAGCTAAAACAGAGTTGAAACATTTGAGAAGAAAACATTTTATCTTTCTGTGTATTTGCCGCGCAGGTCAGCAGGGAGTCAGAGCATCTTTCACAGGTTAATAAAGTGAGTTGTGAGTCTCATTATAATGCTGTTAAAATCTGTATCAGTATCAAAAAGCCAAAACATAAAACACACACAAACAGATAAACACAAAACGGCTCACACACATACATATCCCCCAGTAACAGAAACCTGACAAAACAGAAATACAGACAGAAAGACTGTATGTAGATGCCCACCGCCATCAACATCACAACAAATCTACACACTGTAAAAAAATCTTTGCTGCTTTAAATTTTTAAGTCCATTTAACTTGGCTTTACAAGTCATTTTAAGTGTTTGTTTCATTATTTATATATTCTGAGTTATTTCAACTCATAAATAAGTTAACTTAATTTGATGAAATTAGCAAAGAATTATTTTACAGTGAAACTCATAGACTAAAACACCTGATGGTTGACAGGAACAGGGTGAGAAACACTTTATTGTAAGGAAGGGGAAGACATGAATTTAAAGGGACAGTATACCCCAAAATCATCCTCATTCAATTGTTTTGTACAAAATTACATATTTTGGGGTGAACTATTCCTTTAATATAAACCATTACCAAAAAAGAAGCGGGGTGGACGTGAAGCTGCATTTTATTCTATAAGAGACAATGTAACCGTTTTAATGTTTTAATGCTCATCTCTGGTGCTGTGTAATGCAAATATAATGTAAAAGTGCAAATATCTGATGCTGATCCTCAATAACCTTCCTCAAGAACCAAAAGTAAATAAAACCTGCCATAAAATATTTTGACTGCACTGCATCGCTATTTGATTTTCCAATCAGGGTCCTGAGGCAAAACCAATGAGAAATGAAGCAATGAACTACTCATCTCAACTGACCAATCACAAACTGGCCCTGAGATCTGACATCTGGAAACCACAAATTAGTAGGAAATTAAGAAACAGGAGCAGAAACATGATGCTGTAAGACGGTGTGTGTGTTTTTAAGATGTTCTTATGTTGGGTTTCTCGTCCGACAGTGTCACCCTGAAGGTCATCAGCACTATCATCATAATGATGTCATTTAAAATGCTGACAGCTCATTGGCCGGACTATTGATTGGGCTTTGCTGGGTGTTTTAAATGGGAATTAGATTATGAATATCATTACTGTTAAAGTGCTAAAGGGGCTTTACGAGCATTTATCCGATACAATGATGCTATGAGATCCAATTACCAGGCAGATGATAAAGGATACAAGCTATTTATAGGTCTAAACAGTCGTACGTGCACAGCATGTTAGCGTGCTGATGCAGTTTTAACAACATTTCTAAAGTGATATATTAAGGAAGCTACATTTTTAATTTTTAACACTTTTTGTTGACATGTTCTTGTTTACATGTGCAATAAGAGTCGTACTGTACATGATTTCACACTATTTGTCATTGGTGCCAGTATTTATATTATACGGGTTGACAAAAACTCTTACAAAATAAACTTTTCTCAGATGTAGGCAATTTAAATTATAGTCTTTCTTTATCCAACAACAAAATTATTCAATTTATGACATCATTTTGCAACATATGTAATTATTTATGTAATTGTATTTTGTTAATTGAAAATTATCTATCATCAACTTGAGACTACTGGTTATTTAAAAAAGAATAAATTAAATACAAAAAGAGATAGCCAACGCCTTTAAAACATCCTGCCACAATGACCAAACAGCACCAGAAGAGCATTAAAACACACAAGAATGTGAAACGAGGGGGACAAACAGACATAAGCCCACCCAAACAAATGATCACCCCCACACGTGTTTAACATCTCCTTCAGTAACATATGTAGAACTATAGTTTTAAATATCAGTGTTAACACAAAACCTTTTTTAGCTCATCGTTGGCTCATTGTTTACTGGTGGGAGTGTTACACGTGTCGTAAAAGCAGAGGATAAAGCGATGCGAGGGAACTCTTACAAAAGACTTTACACAGGGTTAAAGAAAAGAGTCTTTACCTTTCTGTTCCACCTCTATTATAGGCATGGAGGAAAAAACACAGAGAGAAAACAAAAGCAATGAATTTATGATTCAAAACATGACAGATTTTCTTCACTGAAAGTTATATTCAACAGTCAATGAAAACAGCATCCGCTCATACTGTACAATGCAACAGCACGAGAAATAATGTGAGCATCAGCAAAACTTTCTCCAGAAGCCTGTGGAGAAACAGAAAACGTGAATTATACTCGTGTTTGTCTCTGTGGAAATAAAGTGTGTTAAAAGACACTGGAAAACAGCTTTAAGAAATAAAAGAGAAGTCTGCTGTGACAGATATTACATCAATTAACAACACACACACACAGGTGTCACGCTGTTCAAAAAAAAGAAACTTTCATACAGTCATTTGTGTGTGTGTGCGTCTCAGCGTGTATCACAATTAGATCTTGTCATGTGAAGCGCACCAAAACGTGATTAACAATTCATTTTAATAGAGATGAACATAAGCATAATGCTAAACTAACAACGTGATCATGTAATCATCTTAAAATACAAATTACACATTTAATATGATAAATTTCTCTATTATTTGGTGATAAACATGTGCCAAAATACTTTCTTTGATATAATGCACATAATACTAAAGATTAACATGACTTGTATTTAAATAATGTTTCATCCAAAAATATGATGTCAAATTATGCAAGTTAAATTGTTTCATTTGAATCCGTCTAAACCTGATCATAATTATTGGTGTTCTGATTTGAGAGACATTTATAGCAAGAACAGAGATATATTAAGAGTTAATTTCTTAAAGCTGCAATCTGTAACTTTTTTTGGTTGAAAATAAGTCAGTTATAACACAAGTAAAATCAGTGTCCTTACCATACCCCGATTTATAACAGTAAGCATATAAAATGATCTATAAGTTGAGCTATAAGATCTATAAGAAATGTCAGTATGACGTCATTGGACTTGCTAAGGTAAGTATGTAAAGTAACCTGCAATGTTATGTTTCAAACAGAGATGGCGACAAATGAGGCAAAAGTTACAGATTGCAGCTAAAAATTTATAAAAAGAATAAACTTCATACAAGCTGTACTGGTATAGCCATGGTTACAAGTTATCATTTTACCAAAGCTAACAGCAAAAATAAATAGCAAAAAAAGATGTCATTTGAGTGATGCTACAAATAAATATTTTAATATTGAATTGTCTTACTGCCACTAACTTATGATCATTTAAATAAAAAAACGTATTAAAATTATTAATTTCAACCACCAGCATGACCATTTATATTATAATTGTCTAGCTATTATACAAAACGACTTACAGTACATACAGTCTTTTATCTTTTTTTGTGTCCCCTCGGATCAAATCCACAACCTTTGTGTTGCTAGTGCAATGCTCTGCCAATCAAGCTACAGAAACACTAAACATTAACAGTATGATTTTGTACTTTTTGGCCTTGGTGATGACTCTGGCAACAGATTTCGGACATGTTGTAACCTGGAGATTGTTTTAGCCGGCGGTCCAATCAGACGGGAATTACAATAATCAAAGCGTGACATTATGAGCATGTGTACTAAGATTTTAGTGTTGCCGGGGTAAGAGCAGGCCGCAGACCGCAGGCGAGGAATATTGCGTAAGTGGAAAAATGCAGTCTTAGTATTGGAACTGATATATGATTGGGATGGAAGTGAAGGATCTAGTATCACCCCCAAGTTTTTATTGTTTGAAATGGACTAAAGTGTGTACCGATTTATTTTACATTAATGGTGACCAAACACAGTTAAAAAAGTCATAAAAAAAGTCTTTAAAATAATGTCACAAAATGCAAACTATCATCGCGAAATGTGGCAAAATGATTCTTTATTGCTTTCTGTGATCTGATTAAACAATTTACCACTGAGGTGTGAACATTTCCAAAATCAAGTGTTATTTTCTTACACAAATTAAAAAATAAATAAAAGTAAAGTAACTCTCATACAAAAAAAATCTTCCAGCATTTAACTGTGTAAAAATAAGAGGGAATAAACAGAATGAGGGGATGTTGTGACAGCGCTGATTGCGGATGATCGCTACAGTGTGGCTGAAGGGTTTTGTGTGTGTATGCGTGTTGAAATTAAGTGCTTTGGGACTGTGATTTCCACAGAACTGCAGGATCAACAATTACAGTTTGACACGAGGTCTTTACAAAGTCAAACACACATACACAAACACACAACAGACTGCAGAGAATGCCTGCAGCAGATGACCGTGTACATGCATTTTTACACTAATAACATGATGCTTGTTCCATTATTACATTGCAATGTTCCCAGCTCCCCTAAATCTCTAGACACTTATATCACAAATATACAGCATCTCAAAATAATCTTAAACTAAAGGCTTTATCTGTAGCTCATGGTGCTAGCAACGCCAAGGTCATGGGTTCGATCCCAGGGATTGCACATACTCAAACGTATAGTATAGACCATTTTACAAGATGTAAACAACACTGGTCCAGAAGCACTTCCTGTTTCAGTTTTTCTGTATTTCACATATGTAATTGAACCTTAAAGATGTTCGTTAAACATTTTGATTCCATTGTAAATGTTCTTTCTGTTGGTTGTATTTCGTTCTTGACATTGTGTAGTGTTACAAAACTGAGACAGGAAGTGCTTTTGGACCAGTGCTGTTTACATATTGTGAAATGGTCTATAATACACTGTAAGTAAAGTGTCTACCAAGTGTATAAATGTAAATCTCATGCAAAACAATTGGGCTTTTAGATGAAATACAGATGAACACAATATTTCAAACACTACATGTTCAGCAAAATACAAATGCAGGCTGCGGTTCATGCTCTGTTCAGCTGTCACAAAAAACATAATCACTAGCCATTTAATCTCACTCCTCGCGCTTTATCGAAAACACACAGAAAGACCAGTCAGGTGTATGAAATCCTCATGTTAAACAGCAGGTGTGAGGAAGAGGCAAAGCTGCATAAATAATCCCTCTTGAAATAAAATGGAAACCTGATCAAAAACGGCCTGTTAATAACTAAAACTAACTAGTCCAACAAGGTTAAAAACACTTACCGCTAACTAGGGATCAGAAGATAAGGGGATAGTTCACCCAAAATTTCAGTCATCCCTTGCATGTGTGGAACACAAAAGAAGATATTTTTATAAATGTCTCTGTGATTTTGTGTCTGTATAATGGAGGTCAATGGGTGCCAATGTTGTTTTGTTCTTCAAAATACAGGTTTTGAATGACATGTGGATGACTAAATATTTTTTATTTAATTTAGCCAACTGAGTGATCTGTGCAAATGTGTCTAAACGCTTGACTCGACTCGACATTTCATTGTCAGGGTGAGAATTCATACAAGCAGATGAAACGTGAGACTTATTAAAGCTTTGCTGATTTAATTACTGACCTCAAAACTGGCCAAATGATTTCACAGGCTAAAATTTTTGCCTTTGTATACCCATAATCTTTTCTGCGTCCTGCGGACAACAGAATCAAAAAGCTTCTAAAGAAGCCAAGCTGTTCGGAATAGAGCTTTAGATAATTTCCATAATCTGCTCGGGGGCGCAATCTGTTTTCCACCGCAGCGATGGTCTTCGGCGCTGTCCAGATTGATTATATTCTGCGATTCTGGGGCAAAGGCCCAATGGACTTTTATTTGGAAGCCCTGATCTCTCCAAATCTACACCGAAGCTCCCAGCGCAGCTTGGCGGGTCACGGGGGGCAGGAGAACACGTCCAGAAACACGTCGATGCCTTGGCTCTGATTCGAGTCCCTGAAATCACCTGCTTATAACAAACACCTGATGGTATCAGGATACTGCCAAGACCAATTTGCTGGCCGAACGGCATCGGGGTAATTAACAAGCTCTAATTGGCTGCAACCCACGCAGCTGCATGCGAGCGGAGGGTCACGGGACATTGATGTCTATGACCAACCCATTGGTTCTCGTACTCGAGCGAGTGCTCTGATTGGATATAAATCCCGGCGCCGTGACAACGAGACGGTGTTGTGGAAACAGGAGATTGTCCCGGTAACACGGCGATAGGTAAATGAGAGTGCGTTCCCAGATTGAGCACAGGTGTTGTTTGTGAAAATAGAGACCATGATGAATTAGCCGGCGGGATGACGGTACGTTATATACAAACAGCACAGGGAGATACAGTATCAGCTTATGTGTGGAAGATCGATTACGCCAGGAGAGAGACTCAGGTGCAAAAAAACCTGCCAAAACAATCAGCTGTCTTTCTATTGCCCTCATAAACCTTTAGAAGATCCATAAAGCGATTCTCTTATTTCACGTGCATGCTGGACAAAAGGCTACATCTGAGCACAAAGCATGCTGGGACGGCCATTCTCCTCTCTCGCTGAACCTGCATTATTGGAAAGTGGATTTAAGGCAAATGTAATTAAAGACTAATTAAATGTCCGTGGTACAGCTGGTGAAGTCTCTAAACAAACCAGCGGCTCGATATCTGGAGTCAGTGATAGCACACGAGCAATATCTCCATCTGAATTGACTTGTAAGATTCGGATGCATTTCTGTGGAAGGTCATTTTAGTTTCTTGAATGTGAAATGCGTCATGGTATCATGCTTTGCTTTAAACAGCCATTCTGAATTCAGATTGAGAGGCAAGAGTTATATACCATCACATCCATATAAACCACTGCATCTTTACTAATACAGTGATAGCATCATGCGTGTGTGGTTTAATAACACTGCAGAGCGTCAAAAACAATATGATAACATCAGTATAGAGCTGGAAACAGCCCAGGGTCAACACACACAGAATAACCTTTACTGTCAATGTGTGTTTCTTATTTTATGTACAAGGTAAAGAAGTCAGACAGGCCGTTTCCACTGAGTATTAAGATGCATTTGTGGGAGATCACGAGTGGTCAGGTGAGATAAAGTCTGGTAGTACCATCACACTGCTTCTTTCAACTTTTATTACATCTAATCAAACACAAGATAAGTAACCGGCAAAGTTAAAAATCCTTGACATTCCCAAGATGATCTATCTGTACTGCTATTCTGAACGTTTTTACTTTTGCCAAAGAAATCCATCAATGCTGTCCACAATCCAAGAGTATAATACCAAACACCAACATACTTTACAGTGTCTGTGCTGCTGTCAATCCCACAATCCACCCCGGAATACTCAACTTTCATAGCAATAAACTGAAAACACTCATTCAGTTTCACATAAAAGCATTCACATTACAGTTGCATTTCTGAATTGCACTTCGTTCTCTGATCAGATTGCAAAACAATGCATTTAGCACTGACCTCTTGCAATTGAGGACTAAAAATGTATGGTAAAATTTAACATTCATGCTTTTGGCATTCATGCAGTTTTATACACAGCAACAGTGAATTTAGAAGTAAAACTCTTGCCTACAAATCAAAACGTACAAAGTTTAAGCTGCTATGAAAATAATCAATCAATTTCTTTCATTTTTTTCCCATCCCAAGACAACCAAAAACACAAAAGATCTGTTTTTGTAAATCAACCCATGACCCCTTAGTATTTCCCTTTCTTTGACTGAATTTCCAGCATTTTCTAGAAAAAACTCAGACATCTTTATTTCATAGTTTCTAATGATTTTCTCTGGCCAAATCTGGTGAAATCATCTTTGGCTCTTAGATCATCTGGTTCACCCTCTGGAGTTTGGGAGCTTTGCATATTTGCCATTGATCTCTAAAGTTCAGAAGCCCTGCCCTCTTCATCTCTCATACGACTAAATTCATTCAGTTCAATCTTAATCCAAACCCATATAGTTATCAGTATTTTGTTGGATACACTGTAAGCAAACTGTAAGTGCACATACAGTAAAACAAATTATATATATTATATAATTATATATATAATTATACCTTTTCTTTTATATGACTGCAAACGGACAGATTTATTATTTGTGATTATAAACAGCCGATGGGTCTCTCACAAACACACCTGTATACATTATGACAGTGACAAACAAGCGCTAACTGAAATGTCCTCTGGATAATTTCTAATAAATTACACATGTGAGACTGTGGGAATTCAAACCATCCGAATCATTATTCTGCTTGTGTTGTTTTAATTGACACTTTATTATTAGTAAACATAACTGAGGGATTTTGTTTTAACCACCAAATCATGGAATAAAGAAATGAGCAAAAGAAAACTAAACTAAAAGTGCAAGAAACTGAAGGCGGAACTTCTGTCATATTGAGCACTGCCCATTCATACTGTGGTAACAGATCTCTTAATATTTATGACCCCTTTTTAATTCAATTTATACATCACATAAAAGCTGAATGAAAAAGCTTTCCATTGATATATGGTTTGTTATGATAGGATAATATTTGGCCGATATACAACTATTTGAAAAAGTTGTCCAAATGAAGTCCTTAGCACTGCATTCACTCACAAAAATAAATGTTTTGATATATTTACAGTAGGAAATTTACAAAATATGTTCATGGAACATAATTTTTGGCATAAAAGAAAAATCGGTAACTTTGACCGATACAGTGTAATTTTGGCCATTACTACAAATATACTCGTGCTACTTATGGCGGGTTTTGTGGTCCAGGGTCACATTTATTACCTTTGGCCTTTATTTTCACTTCGACTAGATCTGCCCTTGTCTGTAAGCGAGTGTGACCAGCTAAAGGCGTAAAGGTAAAGCCAACATATTGAATTACTGCAGCTCCAGCGCAGGTTTTACTACAGGCAGATGAATGCAGCGCTGCCGTCTCGCAACTGATACAGAAGAGCAAATCCATCACAGGCAAACGCTATCATTAGCTATCTGGCAATTTACTCATTTTGACAAAGTGCACCGCTTAGATAGTTTATCACACAGCCATGCTCGGAGTAACCGAAGTCAGCAAGCAAACTTTCTCAAACACACAAACTGTACAGACAGTAGATAGGAACGGATGCTGCGGGTTCAAATGAAGGAGAGAAAAAGAAGATGTGAAATAAATCACAGGTTAGAAGTTTTCAGTCTGGCATTCCCACAAAACTGCAAAAGAAATATTTTATACTGTATTTTAATGAAGACAGGATGCACACAGACTCTGTGTTAATTATAAGAAGGAAACTTACTGTACGGGACACACTCGTACTGAACTTCCAGGTATTTGTAGGTTCCGGGACAAGGGTCAGGAAAAGCATCCGGTCCGGCTACTACAGCACACTGCGTCCGGTTATTACATCTGAAAACACATGGAATGGATATCATCAGTGCTGTTTGCTGAGACAAGCGTAATGTATTACTATTCTTGGGGTCAGACATCTGAATAAATAAACCATAAGATTTATATCGAAGGTGGAACCTGAGCCATATCTGTGCATGTAAGCACCATCACATTTTCTTCAGAAAATCCTCTTCCGATTGGTTTATTTGCACCCTGATCTATATTTACACATTGCTAGAATGCCTTAGCAACTGCTTAGCATTGAAAATATATCTTTTATACAGTCTATTCTCTGTTATACCACACAATCCTATCAGAGATGATCAAACACAGCTAAATATATCCTAAAGGGAAAGAAAAACACAAACACTGAATATTCATGAATCATGTCGGTCATTTGTGAATGAAGTCTTCCATGAGGTTCAATGTCAGAATAATGTCAGTGGATCAGAGTGATGAAGGTCGACCACCTGAGACACTCACGCTGATTGAACAGTTTGCATGTGGTTAATGAGGGGGAACAAATGGCTTTGAGTAAGCGTGTGCGTGTGCGTGTGTTAGGGCTGACAAGACCTTGAATGTGTATTTTCGTGCAAATGTTAGCGAATGTGTGTAAGAATGTAAATCAGATGGTGCATTCCAGTTAGGATAAATCCACCTTCAGGCACAAAAAAGTGCTTAAAACTGACCACTTCAAATAAAGTACAATTTCACCCAATACATCTGTAGCTTTAAACTGTATGCTGTAGTGAGGTACACCTACAAACGAATAAATATACCTCACAACACACACATTCACAATCCCTCAAGTGGATATAACTCAAAGATTTATCCATCTCTGCCGGTTTGGTCTGTCCGTCACACGGTCGCCTATCGATTATGCACTAAACAGACGCTGACAGGACGCTAAAGTTTCTCATAAAAACTTTCCTACACATCATCATGATCGTCTGTCGCACGGCCCGCCCGCCCGACTCAGAGGTCAGGGGTCGGACTCTGATTTATAGAGCATAATTAAAAGGTTTTCATGAAACCTTTATTAAGATCGATCGGAGAGCCGTAACACTGCAGCAGTGTGTGCGTGTGAGGTCTCGTCGGACGCTACGCACGTTAATGAGATATGAGACAGGTGTTCTCGCCCATCTTTCTATTATGAGGTCACGACCTGCCTGCCAATCACAGGTAATTAGCCAACGACAGTCACACGCACAAGCAGTACGGCGTACAGACAGAAATATTAGCGTGTTTTCCAGTGGCGTGCCAAAAACGCACATGTAGACAAGATTTAAAATCCCAGTTAAGCCCATCTGACCTTCTAGAATGTTGATGCAAGACCTTCATCCAGTGATGCAAGAGCAATAACCTTCTTCCAGTATCACAGATGCACAGATAGCGATGGTAATATTTGAGATAACTGTAGTCTTCAAATCTGGTATTAAAAAACTGTAATCTCCTTTTCTGGGCTTTTGATGATGTCATGGGAAATGCACAAAAATGCATATGATGAAATAAAGAAGATGCTGCTGTGAGTAATTTCTAATATTTTTCATATTTCCTTTAATCCACTAGGAGTGAGAGAGATCTTATCTTGTAATCTAATACTGTAAGGACTACAGTATTATTATAGTTCACAATCAACTTTCACAATCACAAAATACTTTATTTTTTTATGGTAAGGTTGACACTTGCATGAAATTGCAGACGTCCCTGTGCTGTGTAAAATGCTTCAACATTTATCATTTTCATTAGGTGTTTATTTACTTTTATTTACTAACATTAATCTTTAACGACACTATCAAACTGGATATCATCCATTGACCGACATCATTGACCATCTTGCTTAGGGCTGGTCACATGACTTTCAACACATCATAGTTTTTTGAAGGCCTCCGTTTATACAGTCCACGATACAACGCAAAAACAATATTGTTAAATGTATACACTTTGGATAACGTTGTCAAAGGGTTTTTGTTGACAAAACCTCCCACAATGAAACCAAAACTCGTGAAAACGTGTGGACAAGGACTGACTTGCTAACTAAAGTCAAAATGAGCAAAAAAACGTAACTGTGTATTTTTGGTTGTTTCGGTCCCTTTACAAAATACTAAATATGCTTTAGGAAATGCTAAAACACAGTTGGCCTGTATCAGACAACTCACACCTCTGATGTCTTATGTCTCATTTCGGATTAAACCGGTCCAAAAAGCTTTACACTTCATCCCATAATAAAAAACTTGGCCCCAAGGTCGAGATAAAGTGAGTTATGAATCTCAGCCTGCCGAGAGAACTTTTATCGAGCCAGCTGGAGTTCAATAACATCAAGTAACAAGAAAGGATGGTCCGATAAGATACTACATAAACTCTCCTACTAATCTCATCATCCAGGCTGTCATTTTGAAGTTGAACATTATTCCTCAAGAGTTTAAGAGGATTGTAGAAATCTGTTGCACGTGGCCAGACCGGCTCAGAATTCGTCCATGAATTTGCCAGCGAGATATCGTCTGATTGCGTGACACGAATAAACAACAATACCTGTTTACATACCGGGGTCGGGTCAGGCGAAGCTCAAAACTGAATCCGGTTTCACTGCGGATTTGTTTGCGATTACAGTAAATGATGCAACACAATGAGGATTACGCTTTAAATCCAAGACCTCGGATATTTACATTTCTCTGCTCTTTACAGGATATTTTCCATAGCAACGCTCGGGAGAACACACGGTCACGTGAAGCTGTCCAAAACGTAATCCTCTCCCGGACAAAAGACGTGTACGGCGAGGCCCGGCGGTCACATTAAAATGACATAAATCAATGCTACAGCAGCATGGTATCGATTAAAGCCACAAACGCTCCAACATTTGGTCTCGTGTTGGCACGCTTCCTAATGATTAAACCAGCTATTTACCTCAAACAAACTGCTTTTGTACCGCTAAAAGCACACAGTCCACTAATCATTTCTTATAGGAAACCAATAAATCATTCCAGATTCAAACCAAGGAACTTGTTTTTTGACTGAATCACTCAGACATGAAGAAATGTATGTAATCAATGTTTACCTTCACATCATCACTCACCGAAAGCCATATGAGAGGAAGACTTCCTTCGGTAAGATAATTGATTGTTAAACTTTTCTAAAAGTCTGTTTACACAAAAAGGTAACTATAACTATAAAGATAAAGCTTTACAAATTTAAGAAGGTTTTTTTTTCCAAATTAGCACGTGCGTGTGAAAATATCTTTTAGCCACACATGGTCATTTTCTGGTGTTTCCAAAAACCAACTCACATATCAACATACAAATAGTCCGATCAAACAGCTGACAGGTAAAATATCATCGCTTTAGGCCTTAATAACGTCCTCTCGTGTTGTCTGTCAACAGGCTGACATTTAAATAAAGGCTACGGTAGTTAGTGTTTCCAGCTTTCCCTCCACGCCGGCGATCGCTTAAGCCGTTGGCCGTAACCCGACGCTTGATAATGTTATGAGAAAATATGATGTTGATATAAAAACGTCTCCCTCTGTCAAATGTCAGCAGCCTGGATTGCTGATGTCGAGAGCGCTTTGTTCTGGTCTGAGGGGAAATTCATTGCTTGTAATTTTTCAATTTGGAACGGTGGACTGACACATTACACAAGACAACTACACAAATGTGTTTGTGTGTGGGCGCTTGAAGACATATCGCACAAAATTACTATCATTTTAGTTCAGCAGTCTACGGACAGAAAGAAGGTTAGAGAAAAAGTGCAGATACTGATGTTCCATCCTATATCCTAACCCTTAAATCTACACCAGCGTTTTCCAAAAAGAGTTCAAAAACAATGAATTACAAATAAATCATACAATGTAAGCAAGTAATTGTATTAAAAAATTAAATAAAACATTTACTAACAAAAAAATATATATTTATATGAAGAGATATATATATATATATCATGTGACCATTAAACAACACTACAATATATCAGAAAACCGAGGACTCGTTTTATGTATCAATAAAGATACTGATACTACTGATAAAAACTTTTTTTAAATTAAATTATACTGAAATATTTATACTTAAAATCTCAGGTAGTACTTTAGGTACAAAAATAGATCAAGGGGGTTCGGCTAACAAAAAAGTTTGAAAACCCCTGATCTACACAAAAGCCCATATACTAAAACATAACTTATATGATATCTTTTATGGACTCAATAAACCTTTTACCCCAACTCGCATTCCTACATCCAAACCATCAAACACCTAAAACATCTAAAACTGTTATTACTTCATTTTTCCCCAATTAATCTTACGCCATAACCCATTAACTCGCACACAAAAACGCAAGCAAAAATATATTTATTGTACCTCCTAAGCCGACATAATACACTAAATCTACATAAAACCGTGTGTGTAGCCTTTCTCTGCCTTCATTCATTAAATTTCCCTGTTGAGTGACTGATTGTCTCTGGCCTTCCAACCGTCTGCCTGGCAAACATCTCCAGACCTCAGCCAAAGACACACACACACACACACACACACACACACACACTAGTTAACTCCAGTGTAAATATAAGCATCGGCAGTATCTGCATATGCACGCATGTGTGTGTTAGCGTGAAATAGATTTCTGTCCCGGGAGACCAGACTCCTGCTGTGCTCCAAAATGATAAACCAACCCGGTTTCGTGCAAACATACACAAACCCACCCACACGGAGTGTTACATAAAATGAAAATAAATTACAAGACCATTTCCTATCAAATGATAGTAATTCTCAAAAACATCACACCAACAATTTGAAAAACATTACAATGCTTCATGTCATATTTGTTTTCTTGCACTTTCTTAGTTTGGAGCTGAAATTATGCTGTGTTGTGCATGTGTTTTCTTTCTGTGAGCTTGAAAAAATTAACCTGACGGCCTTCAGGGGAGTTTTCATTTATTCTAGACGTGGAGCTGATCCAGACTGTGAGAGCCTGAATGATTAACACATACATTTACTGGTTCTGTATGTGTAAAAAAAAGATATTTTATTTTATACAATATTTTCCCATATATGTAATGAAAACATTTCTGCTTTACAGTATTAAAAAAATTCTTAATTGTCAAGAAAACAAGTGTCAAAAAGCGTAATGCTCATACAATCGTCGAAACTTTCTTATGATTTTGGTATGAAATATGTTCTTGACAAGTTTAAGTGTCTCCAATCACATATTTCGTTTTAATATTTGTTGATTAAATGTTAGTGCTCATGTACTATGAAATGACCATATTAACAATAGCGAAGAGAGAGTTTGCAATTCAAGGCACATTCTCATTAAACAAACACTACGCAGCCAAAGAGGAATTTGATTTGATAATAACGAGATGTTCTTCTTTGTTTTGAAGCAGAGAGTTTGAATAGAATAGTAATGCTGGAGAAAGTGTTTTACATTTAAATGAAGACTCTCGCCCTTGATCTCATCAAGCCGTCCGGCATCTTCACTAACATTTTGCATGTGGAGAATCACACACATTTAAAGACAAAAAAGCTTTTGTTCACACTGCACGTAAGTAATTCTGACAAGTTTTTCATATCCGATCCTTAGCACTGCCAGCCCACACTGTCAAGTGTGTTTCCAAGTGATGATGTTGTCCGTTTGTTCAGTGTACTCCATATCTGGTGTACGAACATTAGTGCAATAGTTTTTAGTCATTAACAGCGCTCAGCTAAGCGCATCTGTTAGTGTTGATAGAAAGAAAACTGGACATTTTGTCTCTGATAAAAATAATTAAAGAATAATGATAAGAATCAGAACTCCCACGTTTTGTCCAAAATCCATCCAAATCAGTGGCTTTTGATTTAATATTTAGGGTTTGTTGCATAGACATACTGTACTGTGCTAAAATACATTTTAAATATTGGTTAAGCATCCAGATTTCATTTACTATGCTGTTCACTAACTTACTATTATTTTAATTTTAATTTTATTATTACACATACCTAAACATTTTACACCTTGAAAGGACTGCAAGTCACTAAGAATTTGCCAAATACATAACTGTAAAAGCAAATTTGGAGAATTTGATATAAAAAGAAATTGAGTAAGGGACTGTGTAGAAAGTTCACACATTACATATAAACGAACAGTGACAGTCAGACATAATTTCATGATGTCACACGTAACACAACACTGCCATTTTTTATGACAGCTAGAGGATGCAAAACTTCAAGGTGTAATAAGCTGCTTGCACAAACCAAAAAGTTTTGTTTTTAAGATTGACAGGCTCTGATATACATACATATTAAATCCTGAATGATTAAAAATGCAGTTTAAGAAAAACTATTCCAAATTGACACACATTTACGAATTAGTATTTTAATATTGGACTTCCAACCACATGTGCATCTCTATTGAACGTGCATTGAATCAAACAACTAAATGAATCTGATAATGAGAAAAACTGTCTGTCGGCTACATACGAAAGCCAATAAAACTGTAAAACTCACCGATCCACAAACGCACGGTAAAAACATGCAGAGAACGAGGCTTATTAAAGGACCTGAATCACAAAGTCACAGTGGCATAAATTACCATATGCGCTTGTCAAACCAGGACCAATTAAAGAGAAGACAGCGGCAGACACGGAGGATGAGAATCCCAAGAGTTACGGCAAAGTCCCTGCAAATTTCTTCACATAAAACACACATACGCTCAATCACAGACCACCATCCAGCCGGTCATGACATGTTAGTCAAGGTCCCCAGGACTGGTAATAGTCTACAAAACCTTGGCAGAGTTTAGAATGACACACTAACATACTTCCTAGTGTAGTATATACTGTGCATAGTATGCAAATCCTCTGAAGCAAATGCCCAAATGACCATCCACATGTACCGGAGGTCACGGTTCACTTCCATCTGATTTCCGATCAGATCTCATGACAAGACACGTCCCAGAGCCTGACAGCAGTAGAATTGACTGTACGAGTTTGCCAGACAACTGCAATGAATTAAAGTCAGCCCAGCAAACCACCGGGGATCCATTTAGCAGACATGGAGTACCTGACAGCATCACTTTAAATGCAGAGTGAGAGCGAGACAGTCAGGAACGAAGCATTCTCATAAACCCCCATCTAATTCAATTACGCTCGAGCAATTTTCCCAGTGCCACTGACATTGATATTTTGAAGTGGAATGCAACGAAACTAAACACGATGGTTTGTGCTCTTCAAACATTACCACGGCAAAACTGTTTACGATTACTGTTACGTGATCTAAAAAATACACATGCCATGGCAGCCAGCTTGCTTAAATTAACGCTGTAGCAAACAAAGATGCAGAACTGAATTCAAATTCTGCAGTTTCAGCAATGCAAAAAAAGTTAGAAATTAATTAAACCTTACAAAACAATATTAAAAAACATTACATGGTTCTCTGGACTATTTGCTTCTGATTGCTCATTCGCCACATATCTCTGATAACAACCTCTAAAACTGATGCTTCACGTCAGCATCACGTTAATCTTTTATGATTTTTTATGTTGCGATAACAACCAGCTGATAACAACCACTTGTAATCATGGTACACTATTGATGGCAAGGTCTAAGACTTAAATATTTGACAAATGTTCATAACAATAAACATAAACAACAAAATATTAATACATGTGTGCTCAATATATGCAGTGACAGTTATTAGGTTACATTTATATATATAAATGTAATTTAATTATATATAAATGTATCAAACTTTTTAATTGTTTAATTCAGTAAAAAATGCCAAATATTTGTTATAGCACATGTAGAAAATTGTGAAAAACAATAAACAGAAGTATTAAAAATAAAAATTGTGCTAATTATTTTGTATAACACACAACCTGTATAGTTATGTACAAGATATAATGAGTATATTTATATAAATATAATGAAAATATTCATATTTACAGTACAGATTATTTGTGCTAGCCAAGTTGAATCAATAGTTCAGATTTTGACCTGCCCTGGCTACATTTTCATTGGCCTCGAGGCGAAAACAAAGATTTTGTGACATCCTGCTACTTCTGTAGCCTATAGGAGATGCAAGTCCACAAAATAAAGTAAATCAATAAACCATTAAGGCAAAAATATGCATTTTACTTTTCTCATATTTACACAGGAATGTTAATTTATCATGAAACAGAGTATCATGCTCTTGAATGTTACACTTTGATTAATGTTGCTTCTCTGGAAGAATTGGACTGGTTGTCATGACAACAGCAATATTTAAAGGGGAAATGCACTTAGGACACGCTTCTGGATTTACCAACTTGTTTAAGCTAATTATGACACAATACATCAATACAAATGAGAATGTTTATGTAATTTAATTCATTTTTGTACGATGAGGGCAGGGCTGGTGTTGGGTTTTTTCAAGTGTTTCAAGCACCAGGGGCCTAAAAGATTTAAGTTAAACCACTGAAGAACATAGGCCTATCTGAATACATTGCCAAATACAATAATATCCTCAAAATTTCTATTTTATTCCCAAAATATCTTAACTTTATTCTTTAATTCTATGACTTCATTCTCAAAATTTTATTTATCTTTGAATCTTAGATTCCTTTTTTCCGCAGCACTAAAACACAGTTTTATAATCATCTATATTTAGACAGATTCACTGATACTTGATGGGTAGTTTACTGCATTAGTTTTACATACTATTTTACATTTTTACATTTGCATTCTGTTTGAACTTTGCTCTGTCATGTCTACACCACAAACAATCCTCATCACAAGCCCAAAATAATGAGGACATCTAAACGACAGTAAATGTTTAGGAAAGCCAATTATTAGTGGTAGAGACGTTGTGCACCACCCTGAATTCTTCATATCTAGAAAAAAAAATATTGCTTTTAAAAAAGACCAATTAAATTGCAATTCAGTATATTGCTCATCCTGCCATTCTTAATATAACATCCTGTGGAGTGCGACCAATTTCATCCAATTTTCAACTCATGAATTACAAAAGAGACATTTTAAACTTCAGAATTTTGCCAAGCCGCCAAGTAACAAGTCGCAAAAATAAATAATAAAAATCAGTTTCCTCTTGTGCCGTCGGTTTAATGGTCTTCTGGTCTTTCAGCTGTTTTACGGCGCCTCAGAGGAGAGTGTCTGTTTGCCTTAACTGATATTTACAATCTCACAACACTAAATAAATGTTTCACATTGAAATGTCAACGTAAATTGATATTTGTGGTTTGCATTATGGTGAGACTTACAGCCCACCTGTACATTATGTCACATTCTGAAAACTCTAACTCTCACTGGACTGCAGGTGTCATGGAGAGCAATTATGATGTCATTCATTTCTAACCCGGCGAGAGAAACCCTGGCAACAGCTGGGGTGATGTCATATCTAAACGATTAGGTTCCAAAAGCGTTGATGCAACGTTCCTGAACTGTCTAAACACTTATCAAGCCTAATACATTTTTAATCTGCTTGTGTGTAAATGTTTTCTCCTCCAGTCACAACCTCAGGATGTACAGAACAGAAGGTACGCTTATAAAAAACACATATTCCTTAAATCAATTCAGATACAGTAGACACATCAGGTCAGAGGGGACTACTTTAAAAATGATTTATGGAGATCAGCAGGAATTTCCCAGTTCTTGATAAATAATGTCTAGAGAGATCAGATAAATGATTCCGGCTAGCAGGGCTATGAAAATCTACAGAACACAATTCACAACAGAGACCCACAGGCCAAAATGAAGAGTAATGTTTAGAATAATACACACATGTTGCCAGAGAACGTGTGTGTGTAAATTTTACCGCTGAATGTGCTTAATGGGTCATAAAAAGTTCAGCGTTACGTCTCTGAAATGAATGTCTGTAGCTGTTTCTTTTGTCATTTATGTTTTTGAAATATACCTGTACACCTCACCACACACACACACACACACACACACACCTCTGTGTCTATGGAAAGTCCCAAAGACTTTGTGTGTGTGTGTGTGTGTGTATACTGAAGGCCCTGTTTAGACTCAGAACCGAGCTTTTAAGAATGGTCCTGTGTCGCTATGCCAAGCATAGCAACCACAAAGAGAGCTTAATCCCCTTCATACAAAGCCTCTCTCTTAGCACAGCACCCTCCTCATTCCAAACACACACACACACACACACAACATCCATGCAGAGACACACAGACACACACCGGTCTTAAAGCATTACATTTCCATTTCCATTCCGAGTAACCATGGCAACCTTAATGTCCGACTCCAAAGACTGCTTTTTCTCTCTCTCACTCTCTCTCCAATCACAACAGTGCATTCCTGAGCAGTTTTGAACTGTGCCGATTTAAAGCCATTTTCTGATTCTAGTAGCAGAAGCACATTGAGTCGTTCCATGCACTCTCTGTGCCACGGCTGTAACACCGTCTCAACCCTCAGAGAAGAAATAAAAGTATATTATGACACTAAATACAATGACAAAGAACTTGATCTCTATCTCTTACTGAACCTGATGACCTGCAGAAGCTCCACCGTTCAAGCAATCAGTGTAATTGATTTAATGTAAAGCCTGTTATGCTGCGCCTTTGGCATCACTAAACAGAACTACAAAATTAATGACAAAATAAAGACGAAAAAATAATGACATAGGATTGCTTGGTAAAACAGATTGTCTTACCCCAAATTTACTCCATTGATTGAGCTAATATTACTTTGTGTGACTTAATTTGTCTTTTTACCAACAACATATGGCTATATAATAATATATTATACTTTACACTATTTTGCGGCACATTCTGATTGGCAAGTTGCATAACTTCATGAATTATTTCGTGTCTAATAAGTTTCTCATGTGGCAAGTGGAAAAAATGGATGGATAGTAAATATTTACTGATCAAATTAGGGATCCAATTTGTGGATATTTTCTCCTGCATTCTCATTACGTTCAGTGTTGGCATGAAGTTCTGTTGCTCCAAGTGCATTTACCAGTCGAGAACTTCAAGGGCTTCTCTGGGTATGATAGACCCGTTTGCACCCGTTTAGTGAGAAATAATAAACCAAAGTAATCCCTGTAGTACATTGCCGTGTATATCACATACGCACGGTTAGCGATTCTCCAGTCCCCCTGAGGCCAACACAGATTCAGTGCTCCAATACACGACAACAGAAAGTAAAGCCTACTGACATCAACAGGACAAGCTCTTGAAACCTGCTCAGAGAAGCTGCGTTCCTCAGGGACAACATGAGCTGTAAACCCGGTTACAGTAACGTCGGGCCAGCTCTCAGGTGCTGTCAGTCTCAGGACTGAGTCTGACCGCGACACACACACACACACGAAACACATACACACACACACACGAAACACATACACACACGAAACACATGCACGCTTTCTGTTGTGAAGGTGACAGAGTTCTCCACGGAGCTCCCGCCGAGCTGCTGTCCGGCCTTGTTTGTGAGCGTGTCAGGGACGTTGCCTAGCTTTTAACTTTCACATTTCAAAGATGGTCCCCCGAGACAAGAACGCGTTTTAGAGAGCACAAGCACGGCGAACACACACTATACTATGTATAGTGCTTCAACACAGTCACTTGCAAGGTTCCCTTTTCAGTTAGAAAACAGCCTTTACAGGTGGTAGACAGCACGACAGCCCATGCCGCAGTCCCACTACACTTTTGCAATGTAAAACCTTTACCCAGACCTAAAATAAAATGTTAATAAAAACCATTAGGTGTTTTTATCCACATAATTTGGATTTGACATATTTGCACTGTTTTTGTTATTTTAAGGATGTATTGCACAAAATAGTGAGAAAATATTTGTAATACTATTATTATTATTACTATTAGCTATGGAGTGCCATATCGGCCTTCTATTGGTCACACGTCATCATGCGACGCGAATTCACAGGTCAAAGTTACCAAACTAGACCTGTGGAAGGCAGCGACATTTTTTGCGTTGCAAATCTGTCGTATTTGCAAGCGTATGAATAGAAGTCTAGTCTAGTCTAGTGTGACCGCGTTTTCCGTAACTTTTTTTATTAAAAATAAACAATAGTCGAGTACTTATGATGATAACTGTCACTGCCCATATTGAACATGCACATAAAAATGCACCATCCAAAGTTTTTACATTAATTTACTCTTAAATTTTTTACCTGGAACTGTCACTGTTCCTCAGGAGGAACACCTGTGTTATTTCCCTATCCACTTTAATATTTCATAGTTGAATTTTAGTCTAGTCATGACAAACTATAAATTGACGGAAAGGTAAAAGACTCAAGATGAAATAATTGGCCAATTTTCATAACTATAAACATAAACAAAAAAAGAATAAAATAATTTTAATGTTACTGTAATTTATTAAAATACCTAAATGTTTGAAAAATACTATTTTTCAAAAAATATATTTTCTGCTGTGGTTAAAATAACATTAACAATAATTTTTTGTTTGTTTGTTTATTAATTATTGTTATGTAAATTTGTTTCTATCAAAATATAGTTTGTGAAATAATTGATAGAAATAATAAAGTGAAAAGTGGATCGGTGACAGTTAACAGGTTAAAAAACAGTGTTCAAAACCATCTCCTTACCTTATCCTGATTCACAACGGTAGTGATATGCAGGTTGTGCTTTAAGGTGTAATTTCATTGAAAATGTCAGTTTCACATAAATTGACTTCAAGCCACAAGCATGTACAGTAACCTGCAATTTTTCATTTCAAACAAAGATAGCGATAGAAAGGCAAAAGTTACGGATTGCAGCTTTAAAGACAGGTTAGCGAAGACACATTGCTCTTATTTCTGAGTAGGCAGCACAATGCACGCTTGCCATAATCGTATTGTGGGTGAAAGCGCGTCTCTCTGGCCTCCTCGTATATTTCGTAACTTTCTCTAATAGGCGGTCACAGCGCTTCTCGAGTCTTTTATTCAGAGGGCTCTTTGATTGAATTAGACTCATGAATACGAATCACACCCGTCAAAGCTTCCAGCAGTGAGCCATTGACAGCCGCGCCGCACGAGGGACTCGCTCAAAAGAGAGCAGCGCGTCCTCGTGCTTCCTGAAAGAGCTGGTGTCACGCCGGCACAACCTCAGAGACGGCCTGCGTCAGACACCAGCGCTGGCATCGCACAAGCTCACAGCTTGACAAAGAATCCGAATCCGACGAGCAGCCGGCTGAGGAAGAAAATATAAGAACACTTATATTTCAGAACAGCCTACAAATGCAGTGAAGCAGAAAGTAAGATTTTTAATGAGAGACTACAATACAGAAGTTTTTCCGTAGCATCTAGTAGAGGATTGTTTTAGTGATGCAAAGGTTGTGAGTTCAAATCCCAGAAAACACACATGCAGGAAAAATCTGCAAAATGCGTAAATGTACACTGGTTATCAGGAACATTATAATGCTGATTGTTCACCTTAATTAATCTGATTTTACATGAGAAAGTAACACATTTATGAGGTGCTGATTTTGTATAAATTTGTACGATGTAAATCATACAAAAATGTACAATTATCAGTACAGTAAAAAGCAAGAATGAAGCACGAACACAGGAGTGAAAGCAGATCGTACTAAGACGTACAAATGGGAATGTACGAATTCATATGAATTCGCCATCTCAAAATAGTTATAAATTGTCATGAAATTATGTTGTCAGAACACATTGGAAGTTTGTGCAGGGGAATAAAATAGCAAATGAAAAAGTTAAAACCACTCATCTCTATAGTTAAAACTATACAGATGTAGTATCAAAATATATGTATGTAAAGTAAATGTAACATAGTGGATTGTACAAACTAGTTCTATTAGTTCTTCTGTCCATCTTTGTGCAAATTTTATTTGCCCGTGACCACATAAAAAAAATCATAATCCAAACAACTGAGCGAACATACAAGCAAATAGAGAAAGATCAAACTAAAGACATTCACAGGCATAAATCTACATTTAATGAAATGAGTTTGAGCTCATTTCCTGCTGGCCTGTATACGGTTCAGTGCGATACCAGCTGCACGCTATCCAGAATCATCTAAATACAGTTTTAATACATCAACTTAATACAAGTTCCCATCCTCCTATGCCCTCCTGACCCATGACAGAGTCTTCAGAGGGCATCACCGTGATCTAATCATCACAGTTACTCTACACACGCACACATAGAGAGAGCGAGAGAGATGAAGAAAGGAAAACAGAGTCGAGGTCGAGGAGGAAGAAGCAGCCCACTCAATTGTACTGATGGAAGACAGAAGCAGACAACAGAGGAATCTAGAGGAGAACATCAAACACATTCTTCATTTCAACTCCCACCAGCGATTAGGAGGATGAATAAAAGACAAAAGAGGGAAGAAGACTCTCCAAAAGCCCTCAGTTCAAAGTGATGAACCTCAGTTCTCTATAATCAAGTCTAAATCATTCTAAAGACCAAAAAACAAATAATTAAGGAAGCAGAAGCTAAACTTCTCTGAGACATCCTGGTTCAGATCCAGCCGAAAAGTAAAGTTTTAAAAGAAAAATGTTTTGTTTACATCACTCATAATGGCACAAGCTTTACTGCACATATTTGCCTGGTGGTGCACAGGGTTCATGTGTGTGTGTGTGTGTGTGTGTGTGTGTGTGAGCACTCGGGGCTTAAACTCCAGACATAATCAGGAAACTCTGAGCCCTTTTATTGCTGTAGTAATTTGTTTATTCTGTGTACAGATAAAACTCAACTCGACCCGTGTGTGTGTGTGTGTGTGTGTGTGTGTGTGTGTGTGTGATCTCGACTCTTCCTCTTGGAGGATAATGAACACAATACAGATAATCTGAGTCCAAAACTTCACTATAAAACACATTATTCTGCAGAGAATTACCAGAGCACTGCTTTCACTTACAAAACTGTGTACACGCAACCCGCTGTTGTTTTCTTGTGATAATGTTGCAGTACCAGGAATACCTTTAAAAAACGCTTGCATAGTTTTCTATCCTGTTTAGACATTATTCATATTCAAACAGAAAGTTGGAAAGAGACATACTGAGGAGGGGTGAACCTTTAATTTCTTTAATACTTAATTTGCTAATTGCTATAATATGTTATTTTCTACAGTATGTAATAAATAGACGTTCTGCATTTGCTAAATTGCAAATTTAAACATGATAAAATGTGTTAGATGGAGAAAAAAAGCAGAGCTTGTGCAGAACTTAATGAACAGAAAATTCTTTCTGGCCCTGATTATTTGTAATATACTATAAATGATGAAGTTATTTTACCAGTACATTTGTAACTCAGCTTCATGCAGAATAATTGTATGACTGAACGAATGTAAAGAACTGAATATAACTCCTGATATTGCGCATGTGATCATTCAATAAATCAGTTATTCATAGCTCACAGATTTTAAGATTGTTTGGACAGAATCCTAGAGTTTCTCCATCGACGTTACGCTCAGAGATGTGGTTTGCGTCTGGCATCACAGACGAGGAAATAAAAGCCATGCGGCAGTGGAGACATGCGCATGTGAATGTTTATGAAAATCATGTCCGTGTCGTCCTAGCCCAGCAAAACGAGAGATTGTGGGGATGAAGGAAAATGTATTTGTCAGCTTAATCCTGTGTTTTTCTCATAGTCACTGTCCTTTTGAACAAGGATGCGATAAAAAGCCAAACAATATAAACGTACAAATATGGAAAAAAACAATGAACAGAAGCATTTTAACTCTTATTTTCTGTCCCACACACTCCAATGAATGTGAAATTATGAATATATATGTGAAGCATTAATAAATATTATTATTATGTAGAATAAACTTATAACGATTATAATAATATGTGTGTGCGTGTGCCTGGGGACAGGTGGCTTGCAGTCTGATGAAGCACATCTATTCCCACGGGGTCAGAATGCTATGCTAAGTAGAGTAGCACTTCCGAATTAAGCTATCAGATAACAGAACCCAAGAACCTCTGACAGACACACACATACACACACGTCTGATTCTGTGGTATTTCCCTAACGGTGAAAACTTCTTTCTATACTTTCTCTGTTTGGATTTTCCCCTTGTCTTGAAGTGTACGTTGGGTAAAAATGTTTCGAGTTGATTTTCTCTCTCTTTGAGTTTTACCTCCTCTCATCTCTTCACATTATAATGAGGTGAAAGATGCACAAGAACAGCCAAAAACTGTATACTGAATTAGTCATACAGTACACTAAAACACAATGTGCAGCACTATATTGTGCCCTACTACACTATTCACTACAATACACAAACATCTAGGCATTTAGTAGATGCATTTATCCAAAGTGACTTATAGTGCATTTAAACTTTACCTTTTTATATCAATATATGTGTTCCCTGTGATCAAACCCATGACCTTTGTATCGCTAGCGCAATGCTCTATAAATAACGTTCTGCAGGGATGACGTATTTTCAAGTGGATTTTAGTTAAAAGCCTGAAATAACATTTTTGTGGTTCATTCTACGACATAAAACACAGCAGTAATACCCTGCTTGTGATTTTTAAGCTTTGTACAGTATATGTCTTGAAAAGGGTGGTAGCTAACAAGTTGCTAAATGTGACATTTTGCGTCATCAAGCATAAAAATCTCACAATCAATGTTACGGGCACAACAACGTGGATGGGGAATCGTCCACAGATTAGTAGTTACTTATCAGGTAACATGTTTTTATAAAAGTTTAAAAAGGTTGTTTGAAGGTTTGTGGTGATGACAATGCTATCGAGAGCGACCGTGGTGTAACCTATTTAGAGATATGGTTATCTATTTATTTCTGGTGATTAAATATAGGCTTTAAAATTGATAGTTGTTGATCACAGAGCTTATTTTTTGTGATAATCCAAAAGCCTGTGGGAAAATCCTTTTGTCGAGAGAACCAGTGCGACACTAACTTCCGGGTTCACCTACAAAAATACGTCATCCCATTGGCACTTTATTGAGCTACACATTAAACTCTACTACTATATATTAAAACAAGAGTGCAGAACAGAATAATATTATAATGATAAAATCAGAAAACTAATACTTTAGCTACTTTAACTACAGGAGTGAATCAGTCATATTGTATGATTACTACACTTCCTATCAATTACACAAATCCTCAACAACACATTCGATATCAAACCCTCCAATGACACTCTGTTAAGATCCTACACATAATAAAAGCCGTCAGTAAAGATGTTTGGTGTGGAAAAGAAGCCGTTGTCCTGCGGTGGACGGCCACTGCTGTTGTTTGTATCTCGCAGCTGGTTTGATTTATTTCAGCAGCAGAAGATAGAATACACACAGGATCAATTACAGACACACTGCGATCCGATCCCAGCCCGTCTGACTCCGCCGAGAGGTGATGAGCATCAGACGGCAAGGAACAAAAAAAATGAGGCGACAGTAGAGCACCACAGGCATTAAAAACCTGAATCTGCATCAGCGTATTAACAGACAGCGTGCGGCAGCTGCCGGTTGGATGCCCTGAAGGATTGAGTCACAGACCGGAGGCTTTCTGAGACCCTATCATCCTATCATCAGCGCGTCCTTGAGCCGAGCGCTTAACCCCAGATTGCTCCGGGGGGACGTTCCTCGCCGTAATTGTACTGTGAGAAGTGCTGCTAAATGATGAGCACATGAATACAAAACGCCTTCATTCACAAAGTGTCAGAGCCTCGAGTCTGATTCACACTTTTCATGCACAAAATAAAAAAGATGCATGCAAAACACAGTTACGTTGCGTTTCGTCATTGCATTTCTATCTGCGTTGTGTCTCACCTCTGGCTCATGATCTTGTAAGCATCAGGTAAATAACAGCGCGTGTTCTCCATCTGGGCGGGGTCGGCGTCGCAGATCTTGTCGTCGGTTCGGCCGTAGTTTGCGCTCTCGATCATAATTACGTCCGTGCCGGGACAGCGCAGCTCGATGGGGTAACTTTCACAGGACAACTCTCGCCGAACGACGGCCATGGGCACAGGAGCTCGACTGAATGCTGCAGACAAACACAAAGACACAGATATTCAATGGACAAAATTTTATTAACCTTTTGCTTGTTGTGAGTGATGCAGTCAAATAATGCTTATTGTGAATAAAGGGTAATCTATAAAACAAAATCTACAAAAGAAAATAACTTCTTTTCAACATTACACACTATTGATCATGATTTAACATTGTAAGGACTCACCAGAGATAAATGTACAGATTTTTAATATATTGTGTCACATATATGGCACTAAATATGGTAATATTACTTTTTCATTCATATTATTTTTTCCTTTTAATTAACGTGTATCTTTTACAAATCACATGTACTTTCTACTTTTCTAAAAACACAAACAGCTCTTAAAAAATAACATATATTTACTGTAACAATTATTACAGTGGCGTCTGTAATAACAGTAATTATTTGTATGTCTTTTATTCTTTTTTAATATGTTTGAGTTTTAATTTCTGAAATCTTGGGTTCAAAATATTGTTCTGAGACAAAACGTTGATGAATTAGAAACTTAATATAACTCACTCATGTTTACATGCTGTTTACTCATAATCTGTACAGGAAATGTTGCAGTAAGTGCACTTAATAAAAACTGTGAATGTGAAAAAAGTGAAAAAATTGCACAGAAGCAACTGTAAAACCTTCCTGTAAGGGCATCAAATTCTCCAATAACACACAATTTGAATAACATACACAGTATAAGCAAGCACACAGTAAAACTAATGAACTCAAATGTCATCACTCTCTCTCTCTCTCTCTCTTACACAAATCATCACTTCTGACTGACGCTCGCACATTATTCCCAGTAAAGACATTACAGCTGCCTTCAAGAGCTTCCCATCGCTTTAAGATTCAGCACCATTAATTATGAAGAGTCATAATCATACGAGTGCGGAGTGAACGGATGCCAAACTAAAGAGGAAAATCAATATCTTCATTCATATTCAAAATAAACTGCAAATAAATCTGAGATTTTCCCAGTGTGGATCTGGGCCGCTGTTCTGTGACTTATTCATGGCAGATGATGATATATGCCACAATTATTCTTCATCTATGACAAAATTTGCTCTCAGGAATTACTGTGACACCAGGGTGCTATACTGGATTTCTAAACATGTATCATGTAAATAAAATGAATATAACGCACATAAATATGATAATCAGTTGGTTAAATAGAACGGTATTACCACTTATACTCAGTTGAAGGAATTTCCCATCATAACACATTTGTGATTAACTTTTATGTCAATGCTTTTATTCAAAACAACTAAAGGTACATTCAAGGTTCCCTGGGGATCGAACCCATGACCTTGTGCTGCTAACGCGCTGATTCCATCAAATACTAATAGATTTTAATTCATACTTTAGAAAATGTTCAAATAGAAATAACATCCAGCAGTAATAAAAACCCTAAAATTATGAGAGGGTTCCTGTTGAGTTTTTATTGTCAACTTGTTCTCTATGACTTTGATGTTTTAAATAATACCAATCAACCCAGAATCCTAAATCAAATACGGCGGCACCTTGATACGATCAAATTTCATTGGTTTAGCTGGTCTCATGACCAAAAATAATGAGGTCACAAAGCTGAAACTGATGTGCAGCCATATATAATTTGGGCTGTGTGTTCACAATTTAATTTAAACTGAGAACTGAGATGTTTTGTTCAAAACATCTTGTTCTAAAATGAAATAAATTGACAATATTAATCTTTCTTGGCAACTATCTTTTCCCTTTAGAAGAAAATGCTTAATCTAATAAATTCAATGAAATAAATCAATTCAGGACATTCGTTATATAAACTCTAGGGACAGCAGATTCTTCCAAAAAAACCTGAGCAAAGACAGTCATATACATCCGGGGGCACAAAGCTGAGTAAATAATGAAAGCGTTTCATTTTTGGTCGACCTATTCCTTTAATAAAAGCATATTTTTCAAGGTAGTACTGTGAGGAAAGTCAGACCACCTGATCTGTCAGACTTTGATTATTCGATTGGGCAGACACCTCGCACACGTCCTGTGTGTCTGCATTGCTTGATTTTAATTGGCTCTCATTCCTCTGCGGTCTGTGTGAATCTGTGTGTTTCGAGAAATTCCAGCTGGAAGTGCGACTGCTGTAAAACTCACGTGAACAAACGTTCACCCGCTGAGAATAGATCATTAACCACTAGACAGAACGCAGCGAAGCTCTCATATCCTGATATCCTGTTTACTCGCACCCTACACGAGGAATTATAGCTAACAACACGCTGCGTTTCAGTATGCGAGATAGCAAGAAAGACAGACGGAGAGAGAGGTGTGTGATCTTCCTCGTGCTTGTTTTTCCATCCCTAATAATTCAGAATCACTATTATTCGCACATATATATCGATACAGTGTTTATTAAGCATCACTATTAATATCGCTGAAGGTGAGTGATTTTAAACTTCAGCGTGTTGACATGTCTGTAAGGTCAATATAAGACCAAAGCTTTTTCTCTTCTCCTCCCTGACATTTAAAAATCACCTTTAACAACAAGACACACCGGCCGGTGTAATCTCACAAACCACAGAAAATCATAAACATCAGGCCGATGGATTAAACCCGCTGTGTGTGTGCATGGCAGATGGTCTCTGGTGGGTCTGTTGACACTATTTGAAGAGTCTTTCCGTATCGTCTCATATGAGTGACAGCTAAAGACAAGAAAAGCTCTTTAATTCTTACCTTTAGAAGCGAACGGGTCTGACAGCAGTCTGGTTTAAAGATAAAGTGTGTATTTGTGAATGTGCTCAGCTATAGTTTGGAGATGAGATAAATGTGTCAAAACCTCCCTTTAGGGACATTCAGAGACGTCCTCAATTTTGAAAAATTATTCATACCTAAAATACAATTTATATGCTTTATACATTTAATAATTGTATGCACATAATGCATAACACAAGAAAAAGATGACAATTTCAACATCACATTATTACTGTTTGATACCATAATTGTTTTATATAAAAATACTGTTAAATACTAGAAAACTAATAAATAATAGAAAACTTTAGTAAATTGTAGTATACATTTACTAAAATAAAGCTTAAAAACACTATAGTATGGTACTGTAATTTTGCTACAGTTTACTATGGTAAATACGTGTTTTTCATGTGAGATTTGTTTTGTAAAATCTAATAAAACAAACAAACTAACCATTCTATCTCTCTCGCTCGATCACTCTCTATAAATAGCTTTCAGTTTTCGGTGTGTGTTCAACAGTTGTTAAACAGACTCGTATCTCTGATGTGTTTGCTTCTCCAATTGATTCTTTTACCGGAGCACTAAATGAGCAGTGACGGAGCAGGAAATGAATGCCATAATGCCAAGGGTATGTATGTGTGTGTACACGTTCTTGTTTACTTGTTTACGGTTGGAAAATAAACAGTTCTGAGTCTTGAACGATTTCTTCAGATGGTTCGAGCAGTTGAGCGGTTCAGGTAATTTGCTTGATGAGCTGCATGATGAACTTCTCTGTCACTTTTTCTGTTTGTTTGGGTCTTTGCAGAGTTGGACAAACAGGTTTTGGAAGAGCTTGAATAACGTTTGATAGATGAGAAACAGCACATATCTCTTTCTTATACTTAACTACGATTTTCCTTGTACTTCTGAAATGGGCCTTTATCATTGCTTTTTCTAACAATCGTATGCTTTTGTATGATTTATATAGAACAAATTAACGAGTTTCTTTAATGGTTTTTATTTTTTAAGACAAACCTAATAGTACATAGAAAGTACATAGCAAGTACATAAAAATCAGTGCAACCTGCAGTTCTATGTTTTAAACAGAGATGGCGATAAAGAGGAAAAGTTACTGAAGTTACCAAACTTAAAAATTTGTTTGGTGGACCCTGATATAGAGCTTAACGTTTAACTTTAAAAATATGTTTTGCACAAAAATTGCAAGTTTTTAAGGGGCAAGAATTGCGTAATGCGCACCTGTCTGAACAGAAAGACCAACAATATGAACAACAATTTAATAATCCTGGATTTCATTACACCTCAGTTCATTTAGACATCTATTCATTTTTATAGTAGCACAGGCCTAATGTAGATCAAAGCGGTAAAGGTGTGTTCACATTAAGCTCGTACTGCCAGGAGAGACAGACGTGAGATTAAAATAAAGAAACATTGAGGCCGTATGCTTCCCTTTATAAAGAAAAGACTCCTGTATGATGAAACAATAAGTAACCTGCTAAAGTGATGTTTCTGCATATCACATTATGTTCTAAATGTAGATTTCTAGATCTTAAATATAATACAGCATGAAGCGAGCCAAGTACATGTGTAAATGAAGATCAGACCTCGAATGAACGCGAATCAGAAATAGATTTTTTGAGGGAATGAGAGGGATGTTGCCTGGGTGTTGCTATAGTGTGTCACTTAAGGCAAGCCCATCTACACAACAGATTTTGTTGTACGCCACGTGATTCAAGTGTGTGATGCAACCACAACTTGGAACCAATCACGAAGAAGATCTGGCTCGATATGGCTCAGAGTAAATGTCCATAGAGTAAATGTCCATAGAGTAAATGCCCATAGAGTAAATCTAATTGGTAAGAAAACTTATAGTTCAATCCGAGATAGCAAACATAATTGATTTAATGTTGAGTCAATGTTGAAAATAACATTGATTCAACGTTAAATCAATAACCTTGGGATCTCAACAATCCGTCAAGTTCTGTACTTTGTAGAGCCCTCATTTATTAATTTATTTAGTACGTCACGCTTACAGATTGATTAACAGTTGGTCATTTAGTTATTATTATCTGTGTATATATAGCTTTTATAGAGTTCTTATCACATATCGTCATTGCGTGTGCGTAAAGCTGTTGCTTTCCTTCCACTTCTTTAAGTGATGCCAGCAAGTCTCATTTTTTGTTTAATTAAAAATAAAGAACTGCATTAACTTCCTTTTCTCCTCATTCTTGATGTTTCTAGACCGTGACAAACAGCACAATTGAGGAATCATTCATGTCCTCGGGACAAACTGTGCAAGATGAGTTTATTTAAATCCCTAACTCTAATTATAAGAGTGTTTGTTGCCATAGCAAACATCACTAATAATCTTAAATTCTGTACATGGTATACGACAACAGTTATTCTTTGTGTTTTTTATGAGGGAGAGGCCTGGGAACACTCACGGCTGATATCTGCCCAACACTCTTTAGCAATTTCTCCTCCTTTCTTCCCGTGCGGTTGGCCTCACCTCTCCTCTTTCACTCTCTCTGCCCTTTGAAAAGCTCTTTTGCCACCATATTACTTCAGGAATGTTGTCAACCAAACACACACACAGGCGCAGTCACGTAATGCTTTAAGGCTGTTGTGATTTTAACAGCTCTTGATAAAAGAGAGGGTTTAACTGAGGTCAAACAAACAACAGGAACTTTCCACGAGATGTCAAAGAGACAAAGAGAGAGTAAAAAAACTCACTCTATATAAAAACACAGACCTACACCTGAAACACAGTAAGTGAGACAAATTATGACTCATTATGCTCCTTTAAAATCTATCAGTCGACCACAAAACCCACTAAACTGCTAAAACTCAGAAGCTTACATGCAAAAATTTTTATTGAGCTGTCAAGATGCTATTAGTTACCAGCGAAATTATTTATACCAAAGAAAGAAAGCTGCAGTAAACACACTTCTATTTTTAAAAAGTTAAAATATTTGTGACCCTGAAAACCCAGTTAAAGTCATATTTTTGATGATTCACCGTTTTCTACATAGAATCATCCTACATAATGTAAAGAACATTGTGTAAAAATATAACCTTGATACCGTTATTATAGACTGAGTAATGACATGTCAAAGATTAAAATCATAGTGATATTAATAGGTGAAATCAAAATTTGAATCTCGTTATCTCAGATTTTGAGACGTTCACAGGCAGGGTCACATTTAAATAATAAATATTAAGTATGTGTAATTTCAAGTTATAACTTAATAAAAAAGTCTGTACTAAACAATAAATCAAAGACTCAAAAACAAAATGATTAGCATGAATAATGTTAAAAAAAATCAGTGTTGAAAAATGTTTATAATAACGATTTACAATTTGTGACCCTGTCTGTAAAATCTGGGCTAAAGTCTCATAATCTGATTATGAGATAATGAGCATCCAAGTTCGATTTCGATCATTAATTTTACTATTTTAGTCTTTGACGTCATTACTCAGTCCATTTTAAAGATATCAAGGTTATATTTTCACAGAATGTTCTCTGCATTACATAGAATGATTTTATGTAGAAAACTATAAATCACAAAAATGACTTTAGCTGAATTTTTCTCTGACATGGTCAGATTTGACCAAAGTGAGATGGTAATATACTGTACAGATTGCAGCTTTAATATTTATTTTTAATATTTTAGCTTTAATATTTTATTTAAACTTAATGAATAGCAACAAGTCCAGTTGATCCAATCAAATATTTTGAGACGAACTTAAAACAGAAGTTACTGTTTTACTTATTGTTTATTTTGTAATGTGAATTAAAGACATAATAAATATCTATCTAACACATCTATCTAATGTAACGTGTTCACCGGCTGCACACACAAACATTGAGCACAACCATGAACCTTTGTAAAGTGTTGCTCAACGATTTCATCATATTTAATTAAAGAATGGAAAATGAATGTGCAACAAACTATTTTTTCTTCAATCTGATTGTATATTTATGTGCACTTTATTATGTCTTAGTCTCTTACAGTACAGTTTTGTTAAAAACACAGTAAATCTACGGTCATCTGGACTCTTTTGGACACATTCGTCCCTTAAAAATGAATACTGTTGTCGATACAAGTGGTATCTCTATAGAAATAATGCACAATGCTTATGCTTCTGAATAATTTTCATAAATAAAAAAACTTTTTGTGAATTGAAAGTGTTTCTTTCAAATAAATGCCACTTGGACTGAAAAAAATAAATAAGCAAGACACATATTCCCCATCATACATATCCATAACATCAGGTTTCACTCGTGTACATAATACATCATGTTTTATCTGTTTAGACACAACAAAAGCTCTCAGAAATGTATGTGTGAATAATTGATCACAGCCTCTTCTGTTATTATCACAAACGTAAAGCTCCAGTAAGTGGGCAGAAGATAAAAATAAAGATTTAAACTCCAGCATTGATGTGGGATTTATGCGAAACATCTTTGGCCCGTTTGTTCTAGCCGACTGATCAAACTGCTGGTATTTTTACTCTTCCTCGCATCCCTGCTGCTACAAAGACATGAATTAATACCAATTACAACTCAAAGCCCCCTATTTACTTACATAATGAGGAACAGAAATGATCCCGACATGTAAATTAAAAATGATTTCATGCATGCTCGTATCTCTTTTGTCTCCGTGAGCCGCTAGCGGGCTGATTTAACGGTTGCTGTGTAAACTCATCTCTCCACGACATCAGACAAGCCAATCTGACCCATTTAGGAAACAAAGACAGATAAATATAAACTGCTCTTTGTGGTTCCTGTGGAGATGAGAGAGAGAGAGAAAGAGAGAGACTCTCTGGAGAGCCACAGATGAAAGGATGGAGAGAGAAATAGGGCCGGAGTTCGGTGGGGGTCGACTGTTAGCAGTCGCTGAATCCCATCAGATTTAAATAAAATAAAATGATATGTTTTGTATTGTGCACGGTAGAAATTTCCCTTTTGATTACAAAACACAAAATCTGAATGTGTCTGTAATTCTTTGGGTTGAATTGCCTACATGTGAAGAACACTTCCATGTTTTACTGCTTTATGAATATCTCTCTTAATTCCTTTCCTAATTTAAATTTTATACAATTATTTTGGGCAACTCCAAGCTAATATCAACCTTACCATGAAGGTTTCACATGTTCTTTGAAGAACATCTTTTTCATTTGTTGGGTATTATTGCTTCTAGTTTGTGTATTTAAATTCACAGAAATCCAACAAAGTATGTTGCATCTTAAAAACGTGTTCTTTTTTGTCACATCCATAATACACATACAGTGCATTTCAATATTTTAAATAGATAACTCGTGCATAGACTAATAGAAGACAAAAGTTATCTGGGGATTTTCTCGGTTGAAGAGGCTATTGTGTCTCTCAAGTTAAAAAAACAGCACCAGTTACCATCCAAGCCATACAAGCTAAACTCAACCGACATCCAGGACAAGGTTTTGTTGAAAGATCTTCCCATGGAGGCCATGAGGTCAATTTATGAGGAGTCTATCTCGCCTAAATGGTGCAGGAAGTGCCAGATTAGTTCAGGAAGTTCAAACTCTTCTCGAAAGAGCTGTTTGGACAAATGCCTGATGTCAGCTCGCTCTGAGGAGTTGGCTACGCTCCACAGAAATTTGCTGCTCGCGCATCCTGCAGTTTTTGGGTTCAGTCTGGATTAGTTAAAGTTCTCTTGTGCCGAGACAGAAGGCAGTGATGAACTGGTACTGAATCTATTAGTTACACCAATGTGTAAACTAATGTGTTTATGCATTTTGGCCATTTTACAACAACAGCGTTTTGACGGCCTGAAAATGCAAACGTTTGAATATGTGTTTTTGAAAATTATACCATTATTGTATCAGTTAAAGAAATAAAGAGGAGATAAAGGAGATAAAGAAAGTTTTAATAGTAAAACATCAATTTTTATCTCTTTAAATAAACAACAAAGTTTATACACTACAATAAATGAAAATCTTACTTAAAATGTTTGTCTTGATTTACTGTACAAATATCTAATTTTTTTTAAATTAAAAATAAAAATATATTTCCTTGATAAGCAAAAGACATAAGATATTAAGTCTTATAAAAAAATAATACATTTAAGTGAGTTTATGCTTAAAACAAGCAAAAATATCCAAGAGTAAGGAATTGGGTTTTACCTCTTCTTTAAGTACTTATTTTGAGTTTTCTAAGCCTATTGTCAGATATTTTTGCTTGTTTTAAGCATAAACTTAAGCATCTTTTTTTTCAGAAAACAACTTTATGTCTTTTTTTTCTTATCAAGGTAATTTATCCTGATTTGTGCAGATACTGCAGTATTTACTATAGTAAACTGTAGTAAAATTTCTATATATAACTTTACGGTGGTACCGTTGATTCTCTTTCTCAGGTGGTGCCGGTTTCATTCATTCAGGGCTTTCTCCTATTAAAGTCACGTCCACCATCTTCCACGCTGAAAGTGGACGGCAGCAACTTCTGTGGTTTTGTAAAGCACTGTACTAAACTAAGTGCAGGTAAGTTTTGTTCTCCAACAGATATAGTAACTTTTCACACATTCAACGTAGTTATTGACAACGTAGTTATCTCCACCTACATATTAAAGAATAATGGTTTTCTTTAGGCCCTTGAGAGTTGCAATGAAACAAACTAAACGACCTGCAATAAAAAATAAAGTGTCATCTACTGAAACCAACAACAACAAATCTCAAATCGAGCTGGTGAAGCAAACTGCATCTGAGCGTAAAGTAAATCTAGAAGGGCGCACACCTGTGCTTTCTCCATACAGAAACGCTTTTGTAGTTGATATCTCAGAGGTGATCTGAGTCTTCTCCAAACACACGACTTACAGCGCTGGAGGTCCATTCTCCACATTTCAACAGGTTATTAAAAATATCCATGTCTGTGAACTACACTTAATTAACGCACAATAGACAGAAAGAGGAAAGATAGATGAACTGTGTCCCGCTACACAGTCAGTAGCACACACATGATTGATTCTGTCGGTTTCTGCCTCAAACGTCACTGTGCATTTTTCTTAGCCTTCGTTTGGTATGAGGTAAGTGGCATTCCCTTCGGTCTGGTATGTAAAAACGTCTCAGGGTTTTGTGTGGGAGTGTGTTTGTTTTGCACTGAAGGTTCCTAATGGCTATTTGCTTTTCTGTGGCTCCAATGCAACACTTCAGGGCTTCATCCATCAACAGGTCAATTGACAAGCCCCTTCCTGTGCTCCAAGGCTGTGCCAAACAAGCTAAAGAGGGACAGAAATGCTAAATGAGGGTCTTGTGTGACATGAGACAAATAGTGAGAATGAAGCATTGCTGGAGATACTCGCTATATAAACGGTATATGCCAAAACTTGTCAATATAAAATTAAGCACCATTGTGAATAGCTAATATTTTTTTTAAAGCATTAGTTCTATTAGATTGTGAGCACAGAGAAAAATTTATAACAAGCACATCTCATTCTTTAAGATTAGTTCATGTGTTAGCTAACGGTGAGCAAGATATTTTTACAGTATGAAAAAAGCTGCAATCCGTAACATTTTTGGTTAAATATCAACTGTGAGCTTATAATAATGGTTTAATATTTGACCGGTCAGGTAAGATTTTTCTGGAAATGTCAGTTTAACATTTTACTTCAACTTGTGTAAAGATGTACAGTATGTGTAGTCTGTGAAGTAATCTGCAATTTTATGTTTCAAACAGATACAGTTTGCAACTTTAACCTAATGTCTCTGGTTAAAGAATTTAGACTATTTTTTACTTTAGATATTTTTTTTTATTTTATCTTTTTTATTTTAGGTACTTTTAAAAATAACTTGGTAATAAAAATAAATAAATAAATAGATAGATAAATAAATACATTTTAGGGTTAGGTTTAAATAGGGTTAGGGTTAACTAAAATACATATTTTTGTTTATTGTTATGACAATTTGACAAATATTTATTCTCGAGTCTAAGATGTTTTCATCAATATATAATTTGTCATGATTATATTAGAATTCAGCTATGAAATATTAAAGAAATGTTGAAATAACAGAAGTTTTACACCTATGGAATGGTGACAGTGAACAGTTTAAGGTCCCAATTAAATCAAAATTCAAAAATAAAAAAACTAAGTTTTTTTTTTCTTTTAGTAAAAATATGTTAACTGTAAGAATATCAATAAACTGGTGTGCTCCAAAACATTGACAAAATTGTCATTTAGAAGCTAAGCATTTAAATTTTGCAGTCTCCCAAGTGTGCTTAATAAAAAAGGCTTTTGATGACATCATTTTACACTTTAGTCTTTCATCAAATTTACTGTCCAATTAAATGCTCTTTAGAATCTGAAACGTTCCACCCCTTCACTTTAAAAGGCGCTAAAGCGGCACCTAAAATCAGTCACTTGTTTAAGCATTTATCATGTCCTGTCTGGTGAATGACACATAGTGCACTAGATAGGTGCACTTTGTCAGTTACATCAAATACAACACAACAAATAACGCATTTCTGTGGTCCTTTAATCTTTGTTGATGCAAATTTAATTACTTAATGTTGGTTTGTGTTAGTTCAATAATGCGTCTTTGTATTGGTGAATTTACAAGTGAACATATTTGTGTTGATTTTAGACTAGATATTTAAACATTTCATCTATACACTGAATACATCAGAAGAATGAAAAATATTATGATTTGTTACTTTAGCAATATCCCACAGTCCAGGAGGGAAAGATCAATGTGACATCATTAGTATTCGTAGGGCATTCACAGATAAAGCTCATATATATTAACTTTATTGAATTCATTTCATTGTAGTATACGTATACACTTAACATATAACTATGAATAAGAATGAGGTTCCCCTGAGAGCAGCAGAGAGAATGAATCTGAGGGAGAGGTTGTGTTTTTATTAACAGGAAAATTAAAGCACGCCACACCTGCGGGTAACACGGGTCACTTCTGTTAGATGCCATATTAAATTCCTAGCAAAGGCAACGAGGCCTGTCTGTGAGCCGGATCAAGTGTCAAAGTGTCCCGCCCTTTGGATGATGTTGGAAAGCCGATAAATTCTTAATACTCTCTACACTATACCACACTATTGTTCTTTCTCATAAAGGGTTTCTGTTCGCATAAGCACATGCAACCCTTTCTGCATTGTTCTGAGAAGCGTCAGATGGTTTTCTCACTCCTGTGTGAGTGTGTGTGCACAATGAGCTTAGGAAATACAGTGATTATCAGAGGGTCACATGTTTGGGTTGTATGTTACGTGAGAAAATGCTCGTTTTTTTAAGAAGCTGATCTGCAAGTTTTAGTGTTTGCATTCCAGCTAACATGTTCTCAGAACATTCTCTAAAGGTTGCCTCAAAGTTCTTGCACAGTTATGAATAAACACTGTTGCAGTAATGTACATGGCGCTCTAGAGTTCTTGATTCTGATTGGCCAGTCGTGACATTCCATGGCATGCTAATCCCAGACAACAACAGCCTAAAACAAATAACAGACTCTTTTGAGTATTGCGAGTTATCCTGACCTCATAAATAAGTCACTTAGAAATAAATTAAATATAAATATGCTTTATTAATAACATAAATGATAGATTATATTTACAAATGATTAAACCAAACTGCATGTTCACCTTGTTTTAACTTTTGTTTTTAATGTTTTTCTTCACAGAAAGTTTGTATTTGTTAAAAAAGAAGCTAATAAAATATTTTAAATTAATATTTTGTAATAATATTATATCCAAATATAATATTTTAGATGTAACATTTTTATAACTTAATAGGAATGTTAGCAGAACGTTCTTAGATCATATTTTGTTAGCTGAGAAAATGTAAAAAAATGTGTAAATTATCAGCATTATGCCGAGCTGTACAAAAACTATGCAGACACATCATCCAGTACATGCTACAGCATGAAAATCCATTTACTGGGGTTGTATAATGTAGTGGCCTGAAAAAGATCACGGCTGCCCCCATTGACTGCCCTCTAACGTTGTACATCACTGAAAGTCTTTGGCGTTTCTTCCGTGTCAAGCGGTGTATTGACAAGAGCACAAAGCCTGTCTAAAACCATCCACCAGGACCTTGTGGCCAGTAAAGACCAGCACACCACCTTAGACTGGTTTAAAGTCTTTGTTCTTTTCAAGAGACTACCCTAAAGCCGTTCTGCTCCACTGCTCTCAAAGCAAACTGAAAGTGCAATGCTCGAGCTAAACACAAGGTCTGCCTAACCTCAACCATCTCTTTATCTTCATAGACCTTACACACACACACAAATCAAAAGCAGCTTTCCATCTACAGGGACACGGGCATTTGCGTGTTGTTTGCGTAGAATGCAGCAGCCGGGAATGATTGATGTTGTATGTAAATCTCGCAGGTATTGCGCTAGCGTCCCATTAGCATGAAAAGAATGAGCGTGCAGATATAGATGTAATCCTTATGATTATGGAAAGCTGATGGTTCCAGTGTGTGCATGTGTGCGTAGTTGAAACCACAGAGGCTTTCAATTACGATGCAGTATATAGTCTCGCAAAATGCCTTTAAGACAACTAGCGTTTCTGCACAAAGGAAATCTAAACAAGAGCACCGCAAGGAAAACAGCTTAGCATCCACACGCACAAACACGGCACGGCCGACAATGTGTATGACAGGAGCTTTGCGTGCCCGGGCGTTCTGTTATCCGCAGCGCGTCTTTGTGTTGCCAGATTTTAATGCGAGCGTGTGTCATCAGCTCAGCGCTTGAATTGGGTCAGGCTCTATAACACAAAACCTGCTGTTGTTTTCTCATACATACAGGGAAAGAGCCAAAGTAGTTATCTGTGTGTAAGTAAGTCATATATTATTATTTAAACTAACATGTTAGCCTCAGACTGTATAGTGATTTTCATCGTCTGAAGACTAGGCCATCTGACCGACGTTAAGCAACCAATCACAGTTCAATTTGTTCAGCGCCATGTTTAGGGGGTAAACAATTAAAGTCCATACCCCAATTTCCCCCAGAAATCCTGCAGAATTCAACCAATCAGATGACGACTTGCTAGATGTCGTAAGCTGCTAGTTCAAACTGGTAGATACTATTGATTTATGGTAAAACTGCTTAATCAAAGACGCTTGCTGGTAATACCATGACATACCAGTTTACAGTCACAAATCTAGTTGTTTGGACCAGCCAAACAACCAGTTTGCACCAGGTAAAAAGAAGTTCTCCCTATTACACACGCCACCTGTCTCTTCTCACAGCATTAGAGTACCAAACAGATGTGGCGAATTCGACTATTAAATCGTTTCAGATCTCCGTGTCATTCATTCACGGCAGTTACGACTCACAGATTGAACACAGGCCATAATCAAAGAAAAGATTCTCTGAGAGGAAGACAGAAGGATGGGTTTGGGTTTAAGGATGGATTGGAAATGAATACATAAAGAGTAAAAGAGGCTGAAGATGGATGAGAGAATTACACACGAGGCAGAAAACTGCGTTAGAATACAAATAATGCAGAATAACGTCTGTTTGCTCTTTAGATTCAGGGTGATTCACTAAAACATCAGATACTAAGCTTACACATCAAAATGCACTATCCAAACTAAATATTTAAAATCTTTTTTATTTTATTTTTTATGAAAAGAAAGGTTTTTATTACATTTTTTAGTTTATGTTTATTGTAATGGAAATGTGTCAAATATTTATTCTTAAGTCTTATACCTTTTCATCAATATATAGTTTGCCATGATTAGATTGAAATATTATGAAATATTAACGTAAATCGTGAAATAACCTAAATGTTCCACCTGTGGAACGGTGACAGTAAATAGTTAGGATCGGGTTGCCACATTTCCCCTAACACTCTTACTTGATGGTTTTGAAAATGTCACATTCAATTTCTTTGAATATAAAGAAATATATATAATATTAAAATATAATATTTTAGACAAATTTCTATTTCCTATGGTGTAACATAGAAAGAAAAAAACCTCTAACAATTAAGATAAATCTTTCTTATCTTATTTGCAACTCCAGCAATGAAGATAAATCTCTCATACTATTTGTATATTTCTAGGAGTTTTATTTTTTTGTCAACTACTTACTCATGCTCACTCATACACACACACATCACAAGCTAACAGTGTGGACCATAAAAACTGGCTTCAGATCTGAAACAAGAAATGTGATGTTTTACCAGGAAAATCGCCCACAATTTTCCCGTGGCACATTCTGATTATTGCACTCAAACGGTTACAGGCGGCTGTCTCAATGCAGCACACTTGAGTGCAAATTACAGGCGAGCACAATGCACAGAGGACATAATTCACTGACACACTCCAAACACATTCCTGCTTTATTCCAGAGACCCTGACATCCGGATATGTGCCTGAAATTGATAAGCTGAATGATAGAATCAAACACGACGGCATGTTTGTAACCCGCACCGCATCTCCGGCTCTGATGAAGTTGTTGAAAACGCAAACAGCAGACTATCTCTCTGCTAACACAATCAAAGCTTTATATAACAGCAACAGAAAGAGAAAAAATACTGAGTTTTGTGCCCGAAAATAATAGACAGAGAAAAAACGGGGGGAATTGTGTACCTAAATGTTTGTATTGTTGTTTTTTCTTTTGCATAGGGAAAAACGTACCAGCAATCATCTGGCAAGTATGACATGTCTCGATTTGTGTGTCTGTGCGTCCATGAGGAAGATGCTAAAGTGATGTCACATGAACAAGCCACTATTTCCTGCCTCCCAAAAACACATTGAAATGCAAATAAAGTTACAAGTGTAATTCAATTGCACGCACTTCTCCGCTTAAAGTCTCACATTTACACTGGAAACTACAGAAACGACCTGCTTTTACGCTGTTTGTTCAGGCAAATTGTAACTGGAGTTACTTAGAATTCATAGAGCAGTCGAGGCGGATGCAAAACAAACAAAACACTCACATTCAAATACATTTAGATGTGTTACAGGAGCGGAGATTGTTCACCTGACACATTCCAAGTAAAAGTCTCACTGCAGGTTATACAGTAAATGAAATAATAAGCACTCTTCAGTCTGACACAGTCAGTGTCTGATACTGTAATGTTAAACAGAGACAAAACCTGCGGGTACTCTTCCTGCGGGCACGATAAATGGACGACACCGCAGAGAAGTGGTTTACGCTTCACTTCTCGGATTTTACATTGGACATCAAGTGACGGCCCGAAACCGTAAATGCTTTACTGTACAATATATCTAAAAAAAGGAAGAGCTTTTTCAATGTTACAGTTAATATCTGCTTGTTAAGGAAAGTGTGGATGCTCTCCTTCATAAACACAGACTATACAACAGCAGTTTGTTTTCATGGCCTGGTGCTGTGCACGAACCGAAAGCTTTTTGTGAATATTAGTGTCAAAATAACCCGTTACACATAAGTATTAAAAAATACTTCTAGTAATTAATTTTAGACGTAAGAATTCAGTACAGAGGTTGTCTGGCAGTGGAGATATTATAGTACGTGACACCATTACAGCAACTGTGCCGCAAAGTATAACTTGTTTGCTGTGCTTTTTAACAAAAATACACACATACTGTATTTATTTACATTAATTAATTACATTAATGCACATGTTGATGTTGAATTATTTTTCTGGCAAATCTGCTAAATAAGACAATCACAATGTTTGTATTCTTAGCTCAGAGTCAAGGGTCAATACTCCAATGTTTTTTCTAAGTATCACTTTTAGTAACAATCTACTTGTATTATTGCTTATAAATTATTGATATATTTAAACTGCAATATGATAAATATCTAAAATCCCATAAGGCAGGTACACTTCGTTCTGCATTATTTTGCCCATCAAATGATTTTTAAGACCTATTTAAAAAAAAAAAAAAACGCTGCTGTCTTATTTACTTAATATAAATATGATAAAAATAATACAAATTATTAACTCTTCAGCCATCTTTATTTGCATTTTTTTACTATACTACTTTATTAAAGTCTCCGGGGTCAATCTGAACCCCTGCAATGAAACGTGTCCCATTCGTCTCTCTCTCTCTTTCCCGAGGCTTTACTAGAGCCAGAACTGCTGTTTGTGCAGATTACAAGAAGATGCAGCTAAATGAGCACTTGAGTTTAATATCCTCGATATCCCCACATGCATGTGCAATCTGGCAACGGTGTCTCAAGGTTACGATTAGAACGAGTCTCCGGCGAGCTATAGATGCGCAGAATGAGCTCGCTTTAAGTGCCTGGCCGGTTAGACACACGGAGCAGGATACTGTTGTTTAACAGTTAATCTTTTTAAGTGAACACTGTTATAGCTACAAATCCCTACAGTCAAAATAACTTTAAAATGCACTAATGAAGAAAGAAGTGCGAAGGCTTGGGAGAAATTAATGAGCAAACACGTTCGTGTCCGAGCGCTATTATCAACCGTCCCTGTACAAAAAAATTAATTAAAAATGTCAAAAATATCCTGACTGACATAAAACTATTTTTGAACTTTTCTCTTGGTATATTATAGAAATGGAGATGTTACGTGCGGCTAACCACCGCAGTAGATAAGAGGGAATATGACTCATGCGATTGGATCATTATCAGTTAAGATAACATTATGATTGTAAATTATATTTACATTGACTGTTAACCTTAAGAAGACACGATTTAATGTGGATATCTCAATACAATTGCGCAGACACTTCATAATACCCTTTGTTAGCAAGTCAACAGCAAACATTACATCATTCTTACATATATTAATAATTTGTGGCATTTTTGCATAATTTGTCCCTGAGCAGAACTTGATATCATCCTTTGCAATTTCAATAGATTGAAATGTTACGGCATGATATTATATAGATGAATATTTTCTCCACCCATGTGGCTTTGGTTACATCAACAGGAAAGTCATTATGGAGGCGGAACGTTATTACATTTTGATGAAAGATTACGAACTCCTTTTTTTCTTTGTAATAACGTGCACTGCTAAAAATGTGCAGAAACGACCACCCGACTGTCCATACGGTAATCTCCTGTATACTGCAACGATATTCAACAACAAACATGAAATATTGACTAGAAAGATAGTGTGTGAAGCGATATGAGATGAAACTAATACAGCTTTGGTTGAAACCTGTTGAATGGGAGAATGATTAATGATACAGTCAATACAGATAAAGATGTGACCCCAAAAACCTGTGTAATAATGTGTTCAACTAATGAAAGTGTTACCATACCTTTTTTTATTATTGTAGATTTACATGTACATGGTGCATTTTAAAAACCTGCTTTTTGTGGAGTTTAGAGACATCAAAAAATTTGCCCTTGAGCCAGAAGGCAGAAAATATATTCACCCAAACACACACACTTCAGAAAGAGCTGTTTCCATACGGTTGCATCATGGCACGGATGAAGAGAGGAGTTCAGGTTATTTATTCAAAGTGTGTGAGACAACATGGGTGTGTGTGTGTAAAACATACACACACAAAGATAACAATCCATGTGCCCAATTTCTTAATCATCAGTCTATGTACATATGCATTAGGTGGTTGTGCATGCCCTCCTTCATATCGCTTCTTTTCATTTTTAATGCGCTGTTTACCTCTACGTTTGCTTTGAAAGTTGTAAAGAGGAAAACTTGAAAATCTAAAAAAAATGTAATACGCTGAATCTGTCACTGTTACTGATATACTTTCGCTGCAATTTTGACTTAAGCAAGATTAAAACATCCAAAAAATAATTGTCATCATGTTTTACCAAAAGAGAACCACCTCTGACTAAAGTATACATTAACCAATGAAGAACTTCACTGTACTGTTCATGCATAATGTGCTGCTAGTCGAGTAACAAAAATCTTTCTTTACGTCACAGCGACATTCATCTGTCAAGATGTCAAATGTCATGTTGTCTGCATGCCTGACAAAACGTCATCGCTTCCAACATCCGACATAGACGTTCTGTGAAAGCGCAGAGCTCTTTATGCTTTTACTCCTGCAAAACGTCTCATTTTCAAAAAATACAACAAAAACTAATGTTATTCTCCACTGTGTTTGTGCGTATTGTGAGATTAATTGTGAGTTCTACAAAACGCAGGGAAAAGAAATTCCTGTCTCGCTTATTTAAAGTAGGTTAGTAGGTAAGAGAGAGAGAGAGAGAGAGAGAGAGGGGGTTGTCTGGATTAATCCTTTGATATTAACCAATGTCTGTTTACATCTTAATATAGCTGTAAACTCAAACATGACATTAATCTTCTGTTGAATACATCATTATAATGATAAAGCACACTATATTAAAAGACCTGTTCTTCCATATTGATTTGGTATGTTGTGGTGGAAACTAATTCACAGCTCTAGTTTCACTCGTAAGTGTGCAGAAATCATTTCAACCCCTGTATCAATGTAGCTTTTATATGCAAATAAAATGAAATATGCAAATCTGACGTATGACATAGCAAGAGTACAAGACTCACCTAGAGTTGCAGGGCCCAGAAGACTGGCCAATAACAGCACTCGTAAAACCCCCATGGCCCCGCCCCGTGTCCTGGATTGGGTAATATGAATGTGGCTCCTCCTCTTGGTAGGTTTGACCAGGTGCGAAGGAAGTGAGGTCACTGAAGATGTGGAGAACAGTGGTTTGTATAACTATAGTCACCTATAAAAACACAAAGAAAAATGTATGTTAGCGGTCAACTAGGAAGTGGGACAAAACTAAACCATGTTTAATGTTAGCGAAGGTCTTAAAAACAGTGACTTTCTGACTTCAGTTTTCAAGTATTCTTTGGCATGATATTACCAGTTATTTCTTACTTTTAATAAGGGACACTCATCAGGTGTGTGATTAAACACATCCTTATCCTTGTTAACCTTTGACCTTGGAAGGGCTTTCTCACATATTTTTATTCTTTCAAAATAACAGTTTGTCACCAATGACACAAAATCAAAAAACAGATATTCTTTTACAATTATTTATAGTAAATAGTATTATATATAAAAGGCTGCATATTAATGGCTGAATGAGGTGAATTTAAAAAAAAAATGTAAAAGCTTTTTTTTGGACAGGTTTGCCACCATATTTTGAAAACACAATTTTTTTTTAATAAAACAAACACTTATTATAAACAATACTTAAAGCTGATATTCGTACTGTTTGCCTTTCTATCGCCCTATCTGTTTAAAACATAAAATTGCAGGTTACATAATGTACCTATCTTTACGCTTGTTAAAGTCAAATAATGAAGACAAACTTTCCTGCGAACACCATTCCTGCGACCGCTCAAAAATCATTACTATAAGCTTTCCATTGTGCAAGCATTTTCGACACTGATTCGTATGCAGTTGCTCTTTTGTTTATTTTTACCATACTGTAAAAAAAATGCATTTTTAACAAAAATTTACTTTGAACACCAAAACAGGTCGCAGACAAACGCTACCATCACTATCTCACTATGTTTCCTAAAAGACGAAAGAAGTGATTGATTGGACAGCTGATGACAGGGTTGGAATGTTCAGGATCAAAGGTCAAAGTGACAAGGCCATTTTCACTCATCAAATGTGCAACGAAAAATAAACAGATTTTCTGGTCAACATTCTTGGCTCAGCTTATAAAATGCATAAATGAATAAATAACGGCACATGTCTGCGTGGGAGGTGAGGACTCCCATGATGCATTGCACTCTCCGTTAGTGTTAATTAGCACTCATACGTCTAGGAAAAAAACAATAAATTATGATTATAAACAGACATGCAGCGCTTCATTCACAACTGACAGACACGTATCTGCCCTCAAACACCCTTTAAAGCTGCTCTTCAGAGAATTTCCAGACCATCACGGCTGCATAATGATGGGTGGAGGGATTCACGGTGGTTACCAACAAGCTTTTCAACACCTCTCTCTCTCTCTCACTCACTCGCTCTATTCCTTCCTGTGGAATTCTGTTGTTCTGTGGCATTGGGCTCCGGGGATCTGACTGATAAAGGCTCATGTGGTATTCGGGAGCGCTCAGCTCGCCGCAGTGGATATGAATAGGTGCTGATGTTTACGGATTCTTCAGGCCTGAAATCTCGAGAGGGATTCGAATGAGGAAAAACCAAATACCGAAGCACGGAGGGGTCGAGTTTCTACTGGAAACAGACCCTGGGAGACGTGACCACCAGAAAGACTGTTTTTGTCATTTCATACCACCATCTGAGGAATTAATTTAGTTTTCCCAAAAGTTAAATTCTTGCTATGATACTATGACATTTATTATACCCAAAACCTAACCATCACATAAATCTTCTTAGATATAAAGTGAAGCACGATTTGGCCTATTTGATTTATTTATAAGCTTTTTAAAGGTGAACCCAGTCATTCCAAACCCGTGTGACTTCTGCAGAACACAAAAAAAGATATTTTGAAGAACGTTTGTAACCAGCACTGTTTGTAACCAGGTTTAAAATCAGCACTGTCCCCCATGGACTTCCATTATACAGACACAAAACCACTGAGACATGTCTCAAACAAAACATTTTCACAGAAGATATACAGGTTTTAAACCTGTAGAATTTTTATTTTAAGGTGAACTATCCCTTTAAATCACTAAAGTCAAATTTTATTTCATATTCGGGAAGACATTGCTAAACTTTACTCACAGAAGTTTTACTCACTTACACACACAGAAAAGAATGGATTTGTCAGCAACATGCATATAAGTTGGGTTGTGATGGAAGAATCGTGTGCATTCTGGGAGATGCAGACGAGCCTAAATCATCTCAATGGCCTTTTGCATCGCAGATTCCCTGTAATCAGCATGAGTGCATTGGCCTTTTGCTTGCCGACGTCGGGAGGAGTGATGGAAGAATCGACCAATCAGGGAAGAGAAGTGCATTCTGGGAGATGCAGACGAGAAATCCCTAGTGTCAGCGCTATCGCTGGCCTTTTTTGCATCGAGATTCCCTGTCGTCAGCGAGTGCATTGGCCTTTTTTGCTTGCCGACTAAACCGTCATATACTTTTGTTTATTTTACCATAGACACACCACATGCATTTTAACAAAAATTTACTTTGAACACCAAAACAGGTCGCAGACAAACGACCATCACTATCTCACTAGAGAGACAGAGAGGGAGAGGAGAGAGAGAGAGAGAGAGAGAGAGAGAGAGAGAGAGAGAGAGAGAGAGAGAGAGAGAGAGAGAGAGAGAGAGAGAGAGAGAGAGAGAGAGAGAGAGAGAGAGAGAGAGAGAGAGAGAGAGAGAGAGAGAGAGAGAGAGAGAGAGAGAGATAAAATTGCAGGTTACATAATGACCTATCCACACATAATGTGACAGATATGACACTTTACGTCACATGCGCACATACACCATAAAAACAGCAAAAATTTAGCACCAAACAGGTCGCAGACACATGGTTAGCTGTGGTTTCCTAAGACTTTTCAGTGAGAGAGAGATAGAGAGAGAGAGAGAGAGAGAGAGAGAGAGAGAGAGAGAGAAGAGAGAGAGAGAGAGAGTTACACCTCATGTGACAGATCGTCACATGATTTTGCCAAACTATTTCATTCCCCCTCCCTATCTCTCTCCCTCCTGCACGTGCATGCTCGCTCTGATTCAAAACAAAATCATTTCCTCCATGTTAAACAAAATGAAATTTCCTTCCGTGGACCGATGCCAGACTGAGGAAGCATCCGTGCACAAACACGCTCATTAGCTCACAAACTTAAAAAATAACCACAACATTTAAGGTCACACACTCAACATATGCTCGACAGACACACATGCAAAACTCAAACACATTCGAGGGGAATTAAGATTGATCTGATACATACTCTCTCTTGGCACACAGTAAAGCTATACATCACATTTTCATTAGACATTAATAAACACACACACTAATTAAGACGGAAATTAATGTCTGCTGCCTGACAGTACGAGACAAAATAATAAGATATCCACACAATGTTTTTTTTATTAAAAAACAGTAAGAGATGGAGAAAACTGCCAGCTTTCATCTGATTGGCTGGCAGACCACCTGGAAACAAACCTGGTTTACAAGGTAGGATACAATGAGCTTATCCAAAAAGAACAAATCTAAGGATTTGCTTTACCTTGGCAGGTTAGTGACTTAAAGATATTAGGAGTTTTAAATAATTACAAGTAAACAAGATAAACAAAAATAAAAGCACGAAAGATTTTCAGCCATTACAGGTTTGCAAAAGAACTTGTCAAATGTTTTTAAAGGCATAGTTGATCCAAAACAAATTCTGACATTATTTATTGTTCAAAACCTGTATATGACTCTTTCGTATGTGAAACACAAAAAAAAGGTATCTTGAGAAATGATTTTTTTTTGTCAATGCAACAGAACTCAATGGAGTCAATGTTACCAACTTTCTTTGAAATATCTTATTTTGTGTTTTGCAGAAGAAAAAGAAGTAATACAGGTTTGGAATAACATGATGGCAAGGAAATAACAAAAGAATTCTTATTTTTGTGTCCTTATAAAAGAATAATTTCTTTCTTCTCTTTTTATGGTCTATAAACCCTTTTTAGACTATGAGGCGGCTTTTCTGCAAAAGAAAGGTTATGTGTTTATTAAAAGTTCTTTATGAAACCTGACCAAGTATCCTTCAAGGACGCTTTATAAAACAGATTAAACACTAATCTAAAATCAGTAGCAGGATGTCAGTCAATCAGATTCTCAAAGCGCTGGTTGAGCTAAACATATAAGAATATTCCTGAAGTAAATTACAGAAAGCTGACATTAAAGCATGGAGATGCCCGTCGCACACCACAGGTGGAAACCAAGAAGTCACTGGATCAGATCTTTAAGAAATTATACAAAAGGAGCTTACAAGGAGGGATACACTCTTATCAGAACATCACTAAATGTGTGTTATCTGCAAATCTGTGTGTGTGTGTGTGTGTGTGTATGGACACAGTCCATATCATGATAACCATCAGGGTGTGTGTTGGAGGAAAAAGAGCGCACTGTGGGGCGACAAAAGCTTTCATTAGGATGAGTTTGATTCACACACGGTAACACAATCCTGTAACACAAATGCTATCAGATGGGAGCGTGAATATAATGGTTCCACCGCACTGAATAACCTGATTCTCTCTCTCGTTCTCTAATGCACGGACAGGACTGATATCTCATAACACCGGGAGCTGTGCTATTACTCCTCTAAATGATCCGTTTCAAAGTTCTTTCATCGCCTTGCAGACACTGATGTTTCCTTCAGAACATGCAAATCAAGGTTTGCTAGAGAGGACAATAATGAACAATTGCCAGTGGTCAACATACAAGAATAAACACGCGTGTGTGTGTGACCAATCACACTCCAATCTGATTTGCACTTCGATCTGATTTGTTTCTACTCTTTGCATGAGTTTTTATTATGGGTACAACCTCCACACAACATTTCAGACCAGGATTAAAACAACATTTACGTCATTTATTTACGTTCATTGCATTACTTTATGTGTGTGTATGGTGGAATATGACATTAGGGAAGTCCTCACTTTTCAAGCATTACAAGCAAAACCATAAAAAAATAATTAATTTGTGTGTTTTTTTTATTTCTTTTAATTTAAAAACGTGTAACAGGGTTAAGATTACGTGTACAGTAATGTTTAAAATGTACTAATAAAATTGTAATATAGTTAGAAATTAGGGACATCAAACAGCTTGAGAAACAAAATAAAAAACTATATGCGTTGATGATTTTAAAGTGAAAATTAAAGTAATTTTCCGCAGAGCTGTCAAAAACAATTCAACCTTCAATTAGTGTAAACACAAATGTTTAACATAACAAACAGACACAGAAAGAAAACTAATTAAAATGAATAAGTCTGTCACTGTTTGTCTAGTAAGACGTTCACACACGTTGGACATGAAGAGTCACACACACAACCAGTGTGTTTGCAAATGTACCCGAGTTTGAGTGTTTTGATTTCTGTGCTGGAGACATTTGCCTGTTCTGCCTCACTTGCTTTGTATATTCTACATTCGACCACAGACAGAAACACCCAGACCCAACAAACACCTTGATGAACGAGCAAACAAATGAATGAACAAACAAGCAAACGAACAAATGAATGAACAAACAAGCAGACAAACAAACGTTAGCTTTACTTCTAGTGGTGTTTCTTTCTAGGGAAGCATTACCTGTTAATTGCTTATAAATCATTTTAATCATTTTATCAAACCCCAACCATCAATTTGAAACATTTTACATCTGCACTGTTTCTACAATAGTACATCTGTTGTACTTCAAATACTCAGTATTGTTCTAAAAATTAATTTTAATAAAAAGGGTGAAAACATCCCACAGACGTACTTTGAATGAGGGACCCAAGACATCTAGAAACAACCTAGAACGGCCCTAGCAACCAAAAAAACCTTAGCAACCACACAACAACGGCACCCACATCACCCTAGCAACCTAGCAGTGGTGGTTGCATTTCTTTTTCACTTACGAAAATGTTTTTGTATATTTTTCATTTTCTCTAGTGTGTTCTTTTTATTATTTCGCTCGGAGCAAACCGGTGAATGCACTCAGTGAGTGTTTGTGTTTAACAGATGACACGGATCAGACGGTGTGCAGATAGATTGTGTTTCTCTGTGCACTTCACCAGACAAAAGCCACCTGCTAAGGGACGGAAAGAGTTTAGCAGTTCTACACAATCACAGAGAACCAGCTGTTGATCGAGACACACCTGATACACACTCCTCACTCAGTTTGTCTTACTGAATTACTTCCCGCTGAGGAGACAATATGGTCCTCCACGCATGGTGTCCGATTGGCCGCTGAGCCTTTCAATCACTGCCAGCGCCCAATCGTTCACCCTCTGATCATGTGACGCATACCCCAGTGGCCCAAGCAGGATGTCAGCTGTCGCTCATTCAGTACAGACAGACACGTCTCTGCCTCCATCTGTTCATCCTTTCTATAATCTGATCCGTCTCTCCTGCACGTCCCCGCAGAGGCTGTTGGTGAAGCTCACAGTTCCAAACGTGTGTGTGTGAGAAACACACGACTGCAGGTGTGAGAGTTTATTGCTCAATATGTCCGTCAGGAGAAGGTGTTATTGCTTTTGCCCCAGAGGACCATGAGAAAGACAAAGAAAGAGCAAAAGAGAGAGCGAGGAAGAGTAAGAGAGCAAGAGACAGAGACAGACCAAAGGAAGAATGGTGAGAGAGAGAGAGAGAGAGAGAGAGAGAGAGAGAGAGAGAGACAGAGAGAATGGGAGAGCAAGGAAGAGTAAAAGAGCAATAGAGAGTGAAAGAGTGAGCAAGGAGGAGTGAGATATAACACAGAAGAAAGAAAGAGCAAGAGAGAGTGAAAGAGAAGGAGTGAGAGAGAGTGAGAGAGAAGGAGCAAGAGAGAGAGTAGGAGCGAGAGAGAGTGAGAGAGAAGGAGCGAGAGAGAGAGAGTAGGAGCGAGAGAGACAGAGAGAGAATGGGAGAGCAAGGAGAGAGAGAAAAGAGCAATAGAGAGTGAAAGGGTGAGCAAGGAGGAGTGAGATATAACACAGAAGAAAGAAAGAGCGAGAGAGAGTGAAAGAGAAGGAGCGAGAGAGAAGGAGAGAGAGAGAGAGTGAGAGAGAAGGAGCGAGAGAGAGTGAGAGAGAAGGAGCGAGAGAGAGTGAGAGAGAAGGAGCGAGAGAGAGCGAAAGAGAAGGAGCGAGAGAGAGAGAAGCGAGAGAGAGAGAGAGAGAAGGAGCCGAGAGAAGGAGCTGAGAGAGAGAGAGAGAGAGAAGGAGAGAGAGTGAGAGAAGGAGCCGAGAGAGAGAAAGAGAAAGAGAGAGAGAAGAGAAGGAGAGAGAGGCGAGAGAGAAGAAGAGAGCCAAAAGAGAGGAGCCGAGAAAGCCGAGAAGAAGAGAGCGAAGAGAAAGCTGAGAAGGAAGGGAGCGAGAGAGGAAAAGAGAGAAGGGAGCGAGGAGAGCGAGAAGAGAAGCGAGAGAGAGTGCGTGAAGAGCGAAAAAGAGTAAGCGAGGAAGAGCAAGAGAGAACGAAAGAGCGAGAGTGAGTGAGAGAACGAAAGAAAATTGGAGAGTGAGAAAGCGAGAGAGAGCATGAGAGAGATTGAAGAAAATGATGGAGCGAGAGATAGTGAGTGGAAGAGTGAAAGACTGAGCGATGAAAGGTAAGAAAAGCAAAAGAGAGTGAGAAAGAAAGCATGGAGAAAAAACAACTTTTTTAGTTGTGAGTTCTCGTGTACACACAAACACACACAACACTCACTGCCGTACCACAAAGGTACCATTTTTATTCCAAACTTTTTCCAATATCATAACTAAACCTACATTTTACAGTCCAATGCCTGGTACACGTTCATTATGGAAATGTACCCTTTAGTCAACTTTCCAATAATTGGTAGCTGAAGTACTTTCACCACCTCATTGGGCAGAAAGAAAATAAAACAAGTAGTTCAATCACAGACGGTAGTATTAGAATCATGTACAATTCTCACATTCACTCATTTTCTCCCTAAATTGTATAAAAATGTGATATGCAGTGAATCATAAGATGTATTAAGAAAGTAAATAGTTTATTTTTTATTCATCTAATAAGATTAAATAAGCAACTAAACGTTATTTCATTTGAAGCCAGTTTTGTCCAAATAATGTAGGTCATACACATACACACACACACCTGCCAGTGTTACACACCATTACAGATGAATAAAGCACAGGTATGGTCAACTCTCAGTATGGGAATGAGAGATTTTCTCTGTATGCAACAGTTTCAACCACAGTGATTCTATCTGTGTGATAAAATGTATTTCGGAGACAACGACTCGCCACCGAGAAGTACAGTCATTAATCACAGGCACAGTGAGCGAGACCGAGAGAAAAGAGAGAGAATTTTAATGAAGGAAAACATAGTCTATTGTTATGTTCCAATGAGACATTTCCTCATTAAAAGTGTATTAAATTAATGGGAATAATTAACATCAAGTATCGTAATTGTGTGTTGCGTGTCATATTGTGTGCCTGCAAGTCCTGCTTTTGGTACCACCGGAACTGTAAAGTTTTGAAATCACCTAAAACTCACAATGTATTATAATAATAATCATGTCAAAAATGTGAATTATAAAAGCGTCTTCTGGCTATGGATGAATAAGCAGCAATACCGTGGGAGTCATGGTAACCGGAAGTTGGCTGTCTCCATGGCAGCGAGGAGAGGACGGCGTAAAATGTGATAAGTTTGGCTCAGAAAGGTCAATAAATAATTGTAGAGGAGAAAAAAGACACACTTCAAAGGAACTTATTTCACCTGTATATTCACCAACACACACACAAAAGCACTATATCTTTTATTCTCTTTTTTGCTTCTTATCCAGCCTTTCTGTTTTGCTTTATAAGTCTGTCCTTTGATGGTCTACAGGGAACACAGGCCTTCGTCTGAATAACATCATCCCCATTCAAATTCAAAGCAATCCACCACAGAATGCAGCTCCTTCCTCTCGCAGGCTTTTATTGAGTAATATTTTCATCTTTGGCGAGATTGTAAATCGCACAAGCTCGGAGTGAGAGGAGAGGCGGGGAAACGGCGCGTAAAGCCTCCGTCCTGCTCTCGACCGGCCGACGCATAATAGTGCATGCAGATATGCTCATAAACTTCTAAACAACTTCTCTTTCGGCCAGATATCTGGAGAGACTACGGTGTGCGTAATGCTAAAATCAGAGCCGTTTTTCAGCAGCTGACGACAGTCATGCATAAATTATGCTAAATTGTGTCCAAGTAACGTGCCAACAGAATAATGATGTCGTGGGACGAGAGGAGACCAGTGGAGAAGTATCCCAACATTTTGTGCTTTTCTTATTTTTTTAAGGAATAGTTCACTCAAAAATCAATCACCACCTGTATATGATTCTCTGTTTTGTGATGCACAAAAGACAATATTTTAATAAATGTCCATACACAATGAAAGTCAATGGGGTCCAATGTTGTTTGTTCTTCAAAATTCTTCTTTTGTGTTCTTCAGAAAAAAGAAAGTCATACAGATATGGAATGACATGAGGGTGAATAATTGATTAAAAAAAATCACTTTGTGTGAAGTATCCCTTTTAGGACCATTCACATCAATGAAAACAACATTAAATATAACCACAAAAAAGTCCACACAACAACTATAACAACTTCAATACAGAGGAACAATATCACAAATTTCCCCAACTGATGAACAATAAAACACTGACAGCCAATCAAAATCCACCAGCTTGCCCAGCCCAAAAAAACAGCTTTAACCAGCTAATAAACGGAGGCCGGTTTAACTGTGTCTGTTTCTCAGCAGTATGGAGAAGTCATTACTTTACAAAAGTGCAGTTAAAACCAGTTTGTGAACTTTTCTAAAACGCTTGAATAAAATTAACCCAATTAAAATGTACCCAGTCATTCTCAAGTGGCGTTTCATGTGGACGTGTAGTCTGTTACGGGCCTGTTGACAGCTCATTAAACCCTCGGCCTCAGTCTGACACTCTCAACCAGGGGTATGGGAAGGAGGGTTACTAACGCTACTAATATTATTTTACAAGACGTGTTAACAACCAGACGCTTTCATGTAACAGTATCGCCACTAAACACTTGATGGTAAGCAGTGAATGTTCGAGTTTGGTTTCATTTCAGCACAACTGAAATGAAGATTTATATAACGCTTCAGAAGAAATGAGCTTAGCTCTCGACCGATCTAAGGTGTGATGAAAAGAGATGTGTTATTATTTTGGATGATAAAGAGAGGAGATGACTTGTGCAGGGACATTTTTAGATGATTGAGATGATTGTTGGTTTGGGGTTTAGCTCAACCACATGATATGGGCCTAATTGCACACAACACCTGCCAAAGACACAATCAGTCCCTCTGAGCTTGATTTGCCATGCAAATATAATCTCTTTATTAGGATGAGCACTGGGAGCCACAGACCACGCAACTCATTTTGCAGCTCAACATAACCAAACGTGACCCGATATGATTTCAGTGAGAAGCAGTTTAACACCTCGTATTCTCATTAATTACGCTATGAATTTTATGGCTTTTTCCTTCTTTTCATATACATGGTTTCATCGGTCATGCGCCCGGCCCGAAGTTAACTTCCGTTCGGTGTACGTTTATTGGACGTTTGTTATCGATTCTTCGCTGAAGTCCACCGGAAGTTACGTTTGGGCCAGGTAGTATCATTTCTTTTTGTTGTTGCCGTTAAAACAGTCTATAATTTTCGATTGTAAACTTTTATAATTAGCCTCTCCTCATCCACATTTAATGATTAATATTCATGAGGTGCAGAACTTTCATTGAATGACATCACTGTGTGGGTGGAGCTGTCAGCCATGACATTTAAGAAATAGAAACTGGTCCGAAATAGAGTTCACCATCCCTCGTCTTTTAACGAGTTAGGACAAAAGCACATAATTAACATGGAGGAGACACCTTTTATCGCATGTCACGGCACGCTGCAATGCTTTAAATAACACTGTCCTACAGATTCCCTTCGGAAAATTACCCAGGATTTTATTTAAGTAAAAGTCTAGTAACATTGTTGTATTATAGTAAAACTCAAATTTATTTATAAATCACATATTAAAACAACAATGTTGACTTTATAGAATAATAAATTAAAGTAAGTTATTAGTGACTTCAACAAGTGAATATCCTTATATCCATACCAACGGCAACAATACCTCACAGCTCATGTTTGATCGAATACTAGCATGAAAAATATGTTTATAAATGTAATTTTTAATTAAATAAATTTGAATTTGTTAAAGGTAATGATCGCCTTATTTTATGGACAAGCTGCCATAAATCAATGACCATGTTGCAGATTTCTTACTATTTGTATTACTATTAACATTAAACATATTTAGTAAAAATAATAAAAAATAAAAACAGGCACAAACGTCAACCTGCAGTAAGAGACCTATGACATGAATGTGAATAGCTCAGTGTAGAGTAATTCAATAAGTTCAAAGAGTTAATCCGGACATCTGACATAATGAGAACGCAGTGCATTCTCAGGACAAACATCCAAGAAGCAATTACATATTCATATCCATTTAATCACACCTCTGACTAGGAGTAACAATTGTGATTTTAAAGAGATCTTTCTTTCCTACAGGTGTGTGTGTGTGTATGCGTGTGGAGGGGCTGTTAATCTTGTTAAGGTGATCTGATCCTTGTTTAAAAGATCTAGGCTAATTGAGCTGAAACAAAGCTCATCTCTATGGAAACTCCATGGAGACCCGTTTGAGTCGGAAGAAGATCTGAGCTCCACTTTCAGATGAGGAGAGTGAGAAGCAGGTCTCTGGTGTGAGCAGATGGTGCAGCTCAATTAGACTCTCTCCATCACTCGCAGCACAAACATCAACAAAACAAAACACAATCAACAAGATGAGCCTTTACTTTCCACCTCTCTCTCTCTCTCTCTCTCTCTCTCTCTCTCTCTCAGGTGTAAATGAAAGAGTCGTGTGAGCTCTGCAGGTGTAAAACATCAGAATCTTCCAGAAGGTTGTTGACATTAATTAACCATTAAAAAATAATTACCATCACAGGTACACAGTCTATCACACTGTCCGTCTTTCATTGCCTCTCTCTCTCTCTCTCTCTCTCTCTCTGATATGATATTGAATTGAATGATGGCTCTCAGTGGAATCTGATCTCTCTGTTGGTGTCCCGAAACAAAGCGCTGAAAATGATCCGTTTCAACACACGGACAGGATGAAACTGATCTGCTGTGTGTTTCTTATTACAGCTCGCTGTTAAATAAAGATCAGGTTAAATCAGATGGTGCAGAGGCACATCGATTGACATCCTCACATACCAAACAAACTCCAGAAATTTTTGATTTTGTTGCATTCTAGAAAAAGTTAGTCCAATACTAAAATGGATGGTTTCCCCAAAAATGAAAAACAATCTTTCATCTTCTACTCATTCTCATGTCATTCCAAAGCTGGAAAAAAATATTTTAAAGAATGTTTGTAACTATACAACACTGGTCCCCATTGACTTCCATTGTATGAACACAAAACCACTGAGATTTCTCAAAACAAAAAAAAATCCTCTTTTGTGTTTCATAGATGAAAGAGTCAAATACAGGTTTTAAACTAAATAAAGGTGAATATATAATGTTCCTGAACTAATCTGTTATCCATTGCACCTCATGTTTGCATAATTATATTCTTAAATTGAGTTTTTTTGTCGTTCTTGCTTACTAGACCAAGTCAAAATCATTCAGTTAGGATAAAGTCTATGTAGACAGCAGACAGTGGGGGTTTTGGAACAATGCCTTTATATCCCGAGACCAAAATGTTATCACACTGATAACACAAGTTCAAACAGGAAGTCTGAAGAATGTGGGAGTGTATGGGTCTGTTTCACAAGACGTTATCATTAGAAAAACACAAATACCGTATGATTAACCTTATCTCTCGAGTCACTCATGGATTTGACAAGCATGTTAAGGGTTACAAGACCTGGATGGGTAAACAGTTGCAACACTTTTCACCTGCAGGACCAAAAGCCCAGACGTGACTAATATAGTGTAAACCTTGCTTTGACCTCAATACACACACACCAGACACCACAGCCGACCCTGAATGTCACGTGGATCTGAATGTGAGACGAGGTCATTTTTAAATAACAGTGATGTACAGTAGACTAATGACAGGTGTCACGCTGTAACCTGAGGTCAGGTGTCGTGCTCACGGCTCTGATGTCGTGTCTGGGTCACGCTTACTTGGAATCGAGACCCTTTAAAGTGCGTCTCGGATGTTTAACCATTTAGCCCCAAGCAAAGACCAAGAAAATATTAACTATTCTAAGTAATAACCTGCACTGAGAAATAATGTAAAGTAGTTACAATTATTCTAACCCAGATGACGCACATATGTTGTGTCAGGTTAGATGTTAAATAAATGCCGCCCGGTTGGATCGCTGCTGACATCAACCCTGGCACAATTAATAATGACAGAATACGTAATTTAATTTAAGAGATGAAATCAGCGGTCTCAACCGACTCCCCGTGGGACACATCCGGCTCAATAATTTTTATCATTTTACATCGAAACTACAGAAGCACTCGGCAGGACGCAATTATTAATCCGTGGTCTGTATTCATATCGGAGCGAGTTCAGCTACGCTCGCTTCCTGAACATAAACAAGGGCATATGTGATGTGTTTTATACAAACAGTGTATTTATGCAAATGTTTTGGATGCTGATAAAACCTGCAGCATTTGTTGGAGCAAATGACAGAAGAAGGGCACGAAAATGCATATTGCATAAACTAATGAACATCTAACATTACATTTATTCTCTGAGGTGTAGAAGTGTGAACCTGCACATACCCAAACATATGTAGATTGAATACGAATGCTTTTTTTTTACAGTAATTCAGTACATCGCCTAACATTTTCCTCCTAAAAGTAATAGTTTATCAGGAAAAAGTCCTCCAATTGCAGCGTAACCATTCAGTATCTTGTATAAGTCTGTCCTCATATCCAACGTCATTATTATACGAAGAAAATCCATCTTCTAATAAATGTTTTAGTCCTGAACAGTCATGTTTGTTAAAAGACTAATTAAAACAATCTACAATGATTGAAAGTGACCCTGACGTTGACCTTCATATCATGTGATATTCACCCAAAAATGAAAAAAATCTCTCACAATTTGTGCTACAAAAACGTGTTTTTTTAACATCATCATGTATCGGGATGCAAAAGTTTAAAGCTCCAAAAAGCCCATATAACCATCATTCATGTAATCCAAATAACTCATTATTGTTTTCAGCTTATTTTACAAAATGTAAATATCAACAAGCACATTCAAATGCTAAATGTAAGATTTTAGTCTTCAGATCTGCTTGTTTACATTTCACTTTTGCTAAATAAGCTCATGTTTAATAAGGAAACATTTTCCTACACAAATGTTTCGCTAACACATGCAATTAATTACATTAGTTTAACACCATTATTCTAGGGTTATTTTACTGAATGATAAATAAAATCAGGTTATATATTTATAATAGTGAAATTTTATTATATTATTATATATATTTATATAATTTTATATATTATTATATTTTATTGACATTTCACCCAAGAGTGGATCACTGTGATATATATTTTTATCAGTGTATATTGTATGCTAATTGTAGGACTCTCTCTTCAAAATTTCATTTTTCAGAAATGGTTTGGGATGAAATAAGAATGAATAAATCATGACAATTAAACACTTTTAGTGAAGTAATCCTATAATGTCCTTCAGTCTGTGAATATCTGTGCAGTGTTGCTCTATGAAGCGTGTCATTGATGTGTGAATGTGTGTTATCATCAGTAGGATAATAAAACCCCTCAGACAGTTTTACCCTTTCCTTATCAGATGGACACACACACACACACACACTCTCGTCTCACTATTTATGTGCTGTTCTTCTGCCTACAGTAGCTCTGGGGTCAATATGAACCCAGCAACAAAATCAGCTGTAATGCCCAAGACCTTTTAAAGCTCAAACTGAATAAATGAAACATTTCTCATGAAGGACATTTCAAGCATGTTAATTGGAGACATTGAAAGTCCTGCAGGGTCTCTCTGACCCAAAGTGACATGTCAAAAATCGATCTGCGAGGTCATTTAAACTATAAAAAAGCCTTGAAAATTACATTTTTACTTTTAATCGAATAATGCCAGCAGGTTTGTTTGAGGGTTGGGGCAATCATTAGCTCAGTATGAGATCACTGCATCTGTGAAATGTCCTTATAGATATAAAAGTATGTAAATGACAAGGAGAGAAGTGGACATGACAGTCGTGTCTAGCTGTCAGGAATGACCTCTTTCCTCAGGCTCTATTATAATGGAGTGAAAGACACACACACACACACACACCTGTGATGTGTGATATACAGGGTCTCTGTGTCCTTCAAAAGATTTGAGTGACCGACAAGTTCAGTCCGCTCACACACTAGAAATGATACATTTTGCAGTCATCTTGCAACTTATGCAAAAACGTACCTTAAATGGATCCATTCAGACATCATACTGAAGTTTAATCGTCTCCGCAGGTAAACTTTGCTCGCACAACTGCGACCGTCATGAGCATAAAGTTTCCAGAGTTTCACACAGTTCAGTGACTGCATTATCCAACTACTTAAAGTGCACTACTTCCTGTAAAAGTTTTAACTTGTACACACTACGCACAATACTTTACCACACAATGACATGCAGATGTATGGAATTTGAAAGGCACATAAGGTAAAAGAATTACGACAGAGAGAGAGAGAGAGAGAGAGAGAGAGGGAGAGAGGGAGAGAGAGAGAGAGAGAGAGAGTTCTGCTCATCTAGCACATTCGGCCCATCCGATGGTTTTGGGGTCAAGGTTTCAAAAGGATAAACACGTGGAGAGAATAACTTGGAAACCAGCTTTCTTTTGCATTTCAATCACACACACACACTAGTGCTGGGGTCATAACTGTACTGTACGTCTTTTCATATAATTTTTTCATTTATATAATAATATTATATACAGCGTTTTACATTTTGGCAGATGCTTTCATCCAAAGCAACTTACAATGAATCAAGTTACAGTATATATTCCATCAGTATGTGTGTTCCCTGGGATCAAACCCATGGAATTTAGCATTGCTAGCACAATGCTCTACCAGTTAAGCTACAGAAACACTAAAAAGGAAACATCAAAACATTGTAGAGACATGATGGGAATAGGCTTTTTGACTCCACAAACACACGCGTGTGGATCCATTCAAAGTTTTGGCTGTTTTCTAAACTAATTAGAAAAGAAAGAGACACAGAGAATCATTTAAATGTCAAGTAAAAATTTAAAACACGAATACAACTCGTCATGTTTATGAAGCAAAGCAGCGACATCGCGTTAAAGGAGCGAGAATCATATTCTGAAGGGTGGAGACTATAATCGCACAGGCAAATTCCCCTGCATTTGCATACGATCATCAACACCTGTCGTTTAAAGCTTTACATGAGCTCATATAGCTGACAGGAACAAGTCAAAATCAACTCGATAACACCTTCATTTGCATACCGCAATGAAGGTGACAGAGATACCTTAATTAAATGGCCATGCATATTCATGAGGAAGATTAAACTTCAGATTACCTCAATGCTTGGGTAAAACTGGTTACATTTTTAATGATGTCATGTTCTTCAACATCGTCTGCGTTCCTTTATACACAACAGAATGAAAACGTTAGGCCTAATTCTATAACGTCCACCGCATTGTCCATTTATTGTCATTGTTCACATTTCAATGAGTTCAGTTTGTTACTACAGTAAATGCAATATGCATTTAAACCAAATGCATAATACTAAAAGTCATCTCTCACCTAATAAGATTCAACAATTTATTATTATTTATTAAGTATTAGTCCACCAAAAATGACATTTCTTTCAAAGGGAGAATGAATGAATACCCGCTTGATTGAATTCAGTGCAATAGTCGTACACAATAACTCACAGTAAGGCTTAATAGAGCACTCAAGAGTGTCCATAAAAAATGCACACAGCTCCATGATTATTTTCCAAGTGCTTAGATGGACTGCGGTGGAAAACAAGCTGATATCTGAGAAAACAATTGTGGTTTGGAACGACATAAGGGTCAGGAAATGATGATAGAAGTTTCATTTTAAAGTGAACTAATCCACTCCAAATGCTCTTAGTATCGGCTTACATACACACAGCTTCTCAGCTCATAAGTTTGAAGAGGATGAATCGGTGAATTGCCGACTCGCGGAACACTTCGGTATGATTCACGAACAAATCATTTAGACGAATCGTGAACTGGATCTTGAGATTTTAAACCCAGACATGTACAACGGCTTAGTTAAGACTAGAGAAAAACAAGCGCTCTTTTTCTTACTCTCTCCTCATTTATTTCCAGAGTTTCTCGTCCTCTCTCTCACACTAAACACATCTCTGCACATGATAAGGTTGAATTTAATTACAGTTGGATTAATGAGACCCTTAGCCTGGCTAAGTGGACCATTCCTACATAATCAATTCTTCTGAAGCTAAAGTAATTAAAAATGGTGACTGTAGAATTTATGACAGATACTCAATCACACACCTGGTAGATCTTTATCTGCGCCGCCCTATTTCGCACAATTGGTAGTTTGGTCCATAACATTAGAAATGAAAAAAACTGATTTTCTCAGTTTGATTTGATTATTTTAATGTAATATCACTTTAGTGAACCTCCGGCAAACCTCTTTCAGATCCAGCGTGTTCTTCCACAGACAAATTTCCCATGAAATCCAACCTGACCCTATAAATCATTTTTAGAAGTTTAGCATTTTGAATTTGGATAAGTTAAGGCTACAGTTCTGAAAACAGATTTTATATGTACTTGCTTTAATTTTTACAGATTTTTAGCACGTTGTTAAACAAAAACAAAACAAATTGAAGCATAAGAGTTATTTACCCTTAAACAATGCCACAGGTTAAAATCTGTTGATTAAATCAAAATTACATGCGTTAAAAACAGAAATGAGCCATCTGTTAACTAAATGTGTGTAATACTTTAAATATACTTTTGCATTTATTCATTTTACAGATGCTTTTATCAAAGCGACATTTTGTAAAGAGCTAAGTGTAGTCTACCAAGAGATGTTTACAAGTAATGATGTGCAATCAGGAACTGTAAGATTCAATGGTTTTCAGTTGTTTTGAAAACTGTATATGGTAAAGACATGATCAGCTCCCAATCCAACCCATTAAAGAGTGAAGCGAGTCAGACAGAAGCACCTTTTCTTTGGTAGAACCAGGCAGAACAGACACAGATCACGGTATATTGTCAAGTGTACAAAGGATTGAGAGAGATTGAGCTTTAAGCAGTTATCCTGCAGTAACATCTCAGCTGATGTAACACTGGCGAAATATTTTCTCTCTGAAAGACGAGAGCAACACGTATATAAAGCATCAAACATAATCCCATCAGTTTTTATGACAAGTTCTCATAAAATTCAAGAATTTTAAACAATATTTTGTTTCATAGAAATTGTTCTTTTAAACGGTTTCATCTACTGTCATGAAGGATCAAAATGTGTGTGTGGGGGTTTACTTGAAACATTATTAAAAAATCCATAGCAATTACAATCTGTATATTATCTGTATATATAAAAACAACAGAACACACTTTATCCAGATAGCGAAGTACAGCTTTTTTTTGTAGAATCAATAAACCGCTTCTACATTACCCAGCATGCATAGAGAACTCCTCATTTATAATCCAAATCACATACTAAACCACACATACATGCACACGCTCCTCACTCAGCAATCCGCACAGAAGTTAATTAGACTAATGTAGTGTTTAGACTGTGTGTGTGCGCTCACGCATTCACCCGCTGTTTACTCATTAAGGGCGTATGACGACACACTGAGATCTGGGGGTCAGAGCGCATTCCGTCTGCTGGTGGGCGGGACTTCTGCAGAGGAAAGGTGTGGCTCCTCCCCCTGCAACAAGTCATGACCTCACTTCTACCGAAACCAGACCGGGCAGGAGTTCAGTGCGGCAGGTGCGAGTCCATTTCCTCAGTCATTACGGCACAACCGAGCCAAAAACCCTCCACCCAGTGCAGCGTTACCAAAGTCCAGCCAACACGGCCAAAGATCATTATCAACCCGAAAGGAACGCCAAGCTCCAACTTTTGACTTCTAGAGTAATAACTCCTTATTAGCTGACTGGACGGTGCGTTTTGTGATTCTTGTTTTTCTTTAAGTAAATCAATTTTACCCAATGAGAAGCCAGCACGGTTGACTGAAAGCACTTGGGAGAAACCGTCAAACTGAGCCAAGCTACAGAAGTTGCCAAGCGGCAGAGATATGATCGAGAAACAAGGCTGGAGTCGGTTCGAGCAACACAACAAAGCCAAGATGGTCGATTAAGGAGGGGTTAATTATTATCTAGATCTAGAGTCACAGAACGAAACCTCCTGTGCCAGGAGACTAGCTCACATATTCACATTAGCAGAATTACACTGCAGAAGCAGCGAGTCGAGAGAGTCAAACTTGGCCGACTGACTCATTTACAGGTCGAACCCTCCCGACAGCGCCTCACTACACCACAGAGACGAAACGCCTGCCGTGACCGTGATTGTGTTTTAATATTATGAGCTGAATTCAATGAAAAAACTCTCTTTCATAATCTGAATATGTTCTTTATCGCAACATGATACTGGCTGAAAACAAACATGTGTTTTCTGTGTCTGTTATTTATTAATAAAAGTAAAAATCCCCCAAAAATCTGAACAGACGGAACTTTGGAACGTAGATCAAAATATAAACCTAAAAATTGTTTATCCATATTGTCAACAAAGCGAACAGTAAATCTAAAATACTCACATGACATATAAAAGATTAAAGTACGTACTCTTACAGCAAACGCTCATCGGCCGTCTTTCTATCTGACACGCACACGCATTACTGCACGTCTAATGTATGGAGATTGGCGTCTGGGTGACTCGAGGGTTGATGTATGAGCGACGTCTCGACCGTATTCTCGGCTAAGAGCTCCAAATCAATGCTTTAGCGCCCATGTCGTACATACGTAGCATTTAACACCAACTTTAACAATCTTTAGCAGCTGCCAAGCATTCAATAGCCACTGACCTCGACCCACGACAGGTGATGAATTACCTACCGGCAGTCAGTCATGTCTGAAAATCACAGACGCACTACTTCTGTCTGATGTGCTCAATATACAACCTGGAACCGAGACAAATACATTGGTATCAAAGAGCCACTTTTGTGTTATTAGCATTATTAGATCATTCCTCTTATGCTTTTTAAACTCAGTAACTCTGAACTTTAAAAACTAAAATGTGGATGTTGGAATTTGACGAGGTACGTCAATAAAAAGGTATATTCAAAACATTCAGACACATGTTAAAAATGATGTCATTTCCTGGTGGTGATGTCATTAAAACTGGATGTTGTTAGTTAAAGGGATATTTCAAAAGAATAGCAGGATAGTAAGTGATAATAAGATGCTTCAATGTATTTATCTGCCATTTTTCATCAATTTAAAGCCAATGACATATTGATTATAGCATTAAGGCAGAAATAAAAAAACTATAGTTTAGTGATCTATTTTAATGATAAAAGTTTAATGAGCAGGTGAAAATATTGGAATCGTCTCAAAGTTGTAGTTAAAAAAAATCAGTATCATCCCAAAATTTTATGTAAAAATGCTCTTAGTCCACATTAACATTTTTTAAGCGTTTTTCAAACGTTGGTCATCAACATATTTTCTTGCATCCTTAAATGATATGGCAAAACCAAGAAACGTTTGTAAAATTGTCAGACATCGCTATCAAACTGTACATCAGCCAAAACAACTGCAGTATAACATCATCCACATTTAGAATGTTAAGCTTGGGACAGCGTTTTCAAAAGATTAATTTTAAATGCCAAAAACGCTGTCTTAAGGTGGACAGAAGGTCAAAACGAAAGAGAAAAAGATGCTCTCTAAAACGAAAACATATTAATGTGAACAAGGCCTAAGGACACAGGAAAAGATATATCATTATAGATTGATCACCAAGAACTCAGAGGGTGATGATAACTCTAAGTTTGTGTTTTTAAGGTATTCGGGTTACATTCACCGCAGAAGAGTCATGTTTGGTTTATTTTACATTTTTCTCCAGTATATTAAGACATACGGGAACATGAAAATGAACTGAATGATCCACAATTGACAAGATTCAAAATTAGCAAACCAGCTGTTTATTAATGGAAAATTCATAAATAAAAAAATGAAAGCATTAAATATCAAGTTACGCTGAGACTTCACCATAAACTGCTTGATTGTCATTCGATTAAAGTAACTGATACAGCCGTGAATCTGACCTGAGAGGGAAATTTACTCCGACTGCAAATCATTATGGTGAGAACAAAAGCAAAGCGTTCTAACAAACCAGAGCAAAACAAATATGAGCTTGTTAAATCTTGCCATATCTGAATGACTGAAATTTGTCTCAATAACATTAAAATGAACAAATATTTCTTGGTTTCCTTCAATGTTGATCTGAAGTTTTATTTGAAAAATGCTACAGTAAAATGAACGGGGAACATTTTGTGCTTCTCTGCAGGCATTCAGGTTCACTGGTGCGTCACGGTCATCAGGTACATCAGATGTTTGCTAATTTCTTAATTACTAATGTATCAAAATAATACAATCGCAATTCCATCCAAATGTCAACCTTATCATGAAAATTTTCAGGTTTTCAGCATACTGATAGCTCAGATGTCAATATTTGGTGGTTTAAATACCACCATAAATTTTATGTTTTTTAAAAAGTAATCTTCTCTCCATTTGTTGGGTATTATTGCTTCTGGTTTGTGTATTTTAATTCACAGAAATCTTAGAAAGTATGTTGTCTCTCAAAAACATGCATCCTTTTATATCACATCCATAACGTATGTATATTTCCATTTTTTTAAATAGATAACTTTGATATATTTTGATGTCTGGACTATCAACAGGGCTTTAGTAAAATTTAAACAGATGGTTCATTATAAATACATCCGTGAGAATTTATTTTTCAAGTTTTGAAATATAACGTCGCATCCATAACGCTAGAATTGCCCATACTGTATTTCTCTCTCTATCACCCCACTCTTCTCTCTTGCTCTTATCCGATGTGCCCAAAGCATTGATTTGATAACTCAAAGACAAACAAAAAAGCCCTAACAGGATTTGCATTACCAAAGGGAAAACCAACACTTGCAAAGTGGCATAAGAAAAGTGTAAAGGTAAAGCGAGTCAGGTTTTAGGGTGTATGTAAATACAATGTTGCATCAGATGATCTGCTCTTTCAAGTTAAGAACAAGAAAAATGAAAATGCCAAACACCGATCTGTAATTTGAATGGCCATCAGTTTTATATGTCCATCTGTGCTACAATATATAATAAAGTAACAGCCATGCAAATGCTATTTTTAAAATAATGTGTACATAAAAGGTTGCCTATATCCTTCATATTTGGTATGCATTAACTATGTCAAAAAGGCAACTGGGTCCATGCTATATTGTGAGTATAATCACTGCATAGTGCACACTTGAGCCATGACTATATTTACAATATAGCAATGCATCTCAAACATTGTTGCTTAGAGAGTCTGTGGGGGAAGAAAAGGGAGGATACAGACATTAATTCATGCATGAACACACTCATTTAGATAACAAGCCACAACGTAAAATTTGTAGTGATTATAGCGAACCTACACACACAAGCACACCAGTGAGCTGTGAAGTTCCCTTTGCTCGGCTGCTAAATCGATTCACTGGACCGTTCGGTACTCCGGGGTGCAAATGCTGCATCATCTTTGTGCGTGTGTTGCGAGTGCGTGTGTGAACAAAGCACATCTTGTTAAGTCAAACTATTTTTCTAGAAAATGACCAGAACCTTCAGTGTGTCAAAACGGCCTCGTAACGCACCAATCATTCCCTCAGCAGAGAGAATAAAGTGTGTGTGTGTGTGCTGAAATATGATTATGGTAATGACACTCCACCCTGTACAGCGTTTAGTGACACACACACATATAAACGCAGTTCCATCCAGCAGAGGGGAAAATTGTATAGGCGATGTCGGCAGGCGTAACACCGCTGAGGATAAGACGCCATCGGCATTTAGATTCCGAGGTACATCTGTACCCGACATGCTCCAAGCGACAAACAGTATCCATCCACACAAACACACCCATATCTGCAGTCAAGAACAGCACCAGAATCCAAACAAGAGCTTTTTACCTTCTTGCTGAGTGTTCTGCTTAACGACTCGGATTCTATGAGATCCTTGAACCCAAACAGAGAACCAACAAAGTCATTTTTTCCTGTTTTTCTCTTTCAACCTCTTGCTCTGATGAAACAACATGTCTGGCGGAAAGCCACTTAAAAACACTCATCAAACAAACCTTTGATGGGCAGAAGAGGCCGGATGATACAAATGCAGAGAGAGGAATCAGTAAATGTAAGAAGTGAACGGCTTGATCCCGTTTCCGGTGACCTCGGCTCGCAGCCCTTTCGCTTCAATCTCCTCCTGATGTGGAAGTTGAGCGGGGGTCTTTCTGAACCTACGGCTGCGTGGATGTGTTTCTAATAAACTCCAAAGGGGTTCTGCTGTATGTATGGGCTGATGGCTGAGAAGACGGAGACGCGTGGACCTCTGGAAACAGCCGAAGGGGTCAAAGGTGGAATGGGGAATGTAACAAAGACTGTATTCAGCTCTGCAGGGGAACAAGACTTCCTCATAGTTATCAAGCCTCAAAACACTAAACGAATAAAGAGGTCAGTATCTGTATGTAGAAAATAAAGTTATGCATGTTTGGATTCTTGTAGTTGTATAGAATCATACACTACACACATACACATAATCCAAAGACTTGTATTGTTTTTGCATTTTTACATTGAAAAAAAACTTTATTTGCTATGTTTTACAGTGTTTTTACAAATTAGGACATCCCTAAAGTTGGTCCTGCTCAGATTTGCCAGGTTTTGCACACTTAGATATATAGAAATATAGTTAGATAAACCCACAAACACACGCACTAAAAGAGTAAAAATGCATGTTTTTCCACACAGTTTTTCATCAAAAAAACCCAAACAATATACTTTTGTAGTTTACTAAATTAAAATGATTTACAGGAAAGAAATTATATATAGAATAAGGCACGTTTTTCACATGGTTTTCCACAAAAATAGTATAAAAATATATAAAAATACACAATAAGTATCAGATATATCTACTCATGCCTGAAGCATGCCATGTCATTTCTTTCTTGTAAAACCTTTAATGAACTAAAAATTTGTGAAGGAAAAATTTATGCATTCACACTCTGAAAGTGTGAGATAAGAAAAGATAAAAAACTAATGACAGTCTCTAAGAACCTAAAGGCCAATAAAAATGGTACTAAAATCATCCACAACATTCTACTGTGAATGTGTCTGAATATTCACCATATCAGTTTGCCAAAATTTTCATAAGCAAATGACTCTTAACAAGATCAGTGCAATTCATAGAAACAAGCATTAAAACAAAGACAGCCGAAAACATCTTTTATTCTCATATCTCATTTTCACTCATGCGCCAAAAGCCCATCTGAAGCAGCGCTTAGAAAGCGGCGGACGCACCTCGCAAACGAGAAAAGACTAGCCAGCCGTAAAATTGGACAGCCATCCCTCCATCCAAGCGAGAGGCTCGAAACGATGAAGAGAAAAAAGAAAACGCGAACAGAATGGATGAAACAACCTGAAGACGGCTAAACGCAGAGCGACGGAGATGAGCCGCAGATATAACAGAAGGTGAAACTGCAAGCAAACGTTCTGCTGGAATCCATCAAAATCATTCAATTATCAGCCTAAAAGAAATGCTTAGTTAAAATAAAGAGCTGCACGCGGCTTTTACCAACTGCCAGAAAATACTCTAAAGGAATTAAAAGGAAAACGCTGTGGGAAAAATATGGAGCCAATCATTTGTGACTAAAACTCAGATCTGAGAGAACTTTGATCTTCACAAACGGAGAAAAGATTGAGAAAAGCAATAGTATCATTGATTTCTGGCTGAACTTCTCCGCACGCTTTGGCTTTAATGGAAGGCACCTTTGAGTGGACCTGACGGGCCCTTTCAACTGAGATTTGGGTCAAACTGTGTTTTATCAACACTTCATCTCCGGTCAGAGACGGCACCCAGTATCAGGAAATGAGATCTGGATGTGGTTTTTCACGAGTCGTGCTGAGGAATTCTGGATGGATGAAGCGTAGAAATGACAGCGGCGGGCTGTCGAGTAAAAACAGCGTGTCCTGCTTCTCTCTCCTCGGGGGTTCCATCGACGGGTCATCAGACGTGAATGCTGATGGCAGGCCGGCTGTGCCATTGATGGATCGCGCCTGTACTTGGTACATCGCGAGAGAATCAACAAAAGCCACAGCGTTACATATTTCTGTTCTAGAAAGCAGCCTTGCTCTCTGCACCTTCATCATCTAAACTGAAACCCATAAGTAACTGATCAGGTCTTCATAGGTAACATTACCAGTGATCCTAATACAGGCTGATCACTCAAAAAGAAAACTTTTTCTTCCAAAACCAATGAGACATTTCTCAAAATATCTTCTTTTGCGATCCACAGACGAAAGAATCGTATACAAATGACATGAAGGTGAATAAATCATGTTAAAAAATTGTTGGCATCTTCCAGCTTTTTTGCAATGCATTATAAGATTTTCTTGTCGATGAAGCGCTTTACAGAATCTACCTTTCAATGGTGCTAAAGTGAAGTATTCTGCACGTCAGTATAATGAAGTGGTTTATCTTTCAGAAGCAGATTTGTGTCAGTAGTGAGACGATAATGTCTTTACTGATAGACAGCTCACTAGATTTTCTAACACAGCTTATGTATCGTAACATAATGACTCTAATGAAATAAAGTCTCGCGAAACATTTATAATGTAAAGCTTACAGCACAGCCTCTCATATCTTATTGCTTACATATGTTGTATTTTAAAGGGGTGATATGATGTGATTTCTTATTATCATTTTTAGAGTTACAAATCTCAAAGTCTCAAAACCAAAAAGATATTCTTTCTAAATGTTAAGGAGTAACATTTCCGCCACACGCTCGCGTTATTCGGGCCAATTACAGTGGACTGGATCGCTGGCCAATCAGAGCACACCGCGCTTTTCAGAACGATGAGCTTTAAATCAACACGTTACAGAAAGGCGGGGCAGAGAGGAGCAACAACAATCTACGGTATTTGTAAAACTATTTTTTGAACCTAAAACCACGTAAACACACTTCATTAAACCAAATACACAAAATAATGCTTTTTAGTACCATCATATGACCCCTTTAAATATTATATACATTATACTTACACATAAAATTAAAACCTAAAAAATTTTTTCTGCCGCCTAACTATTTTCTCCTTTTGTTTCATGTCTCATACCACTTTATTTTATGCCTGTTTGTATTGTAATACTTTTTATTTTATTGCCACTTTTACCCTAGAATGTTCTCTTGGTATTTCGTCAAACAGCTTCTTGAGATCTCATACACCCTGAGATGCTTTTAAAAAGCATTGAAGAAATTCACATTCGTTTTAGGCTCTTACTGGCTGCTTTTTCTTCATTATGCAGTCTAAGTGTTCAAAAAGATTTACAGTTTAACAGGTTTTTAAGATCATGAGAAACATCACGGTTAAGTGACCCTAAACATTTGACCAGCCGTGTATATCGAAACCTATACAGAAAACGGCAACTTTGTCCAACATTATAGATAAAGCCATGTGATATCATGATATAGGATGTTAACTAAAGTAAATCAGCTTGAACATAAACTAGTTGCTGATCCTGCGGTCCTGTGATGGTCCGCAATCTGCACTAAATGCTCTAATATCCTTGGAAACCCATTCTAGCGTCTTTGTAAATTACCAGAAAGAGAACGAAGATCCTAAATCTAAAAGCACTTGAATGAAGATCTCAAAAATAATTAAACTTTATTTACTAACTGCCAAACAGTATTTTCTTGGATAAGAATGGGTCTCTGTGTGCTGTGTGTTTCTCTGTTTGTGCTCTGAATAACAATCACCTGCTGCTTTCTGAAAGCGAATCCGTCTGCAGCATCCAGCCTGTGAAATTAAGACTAAACACAGACACAGCCCCGATTCTTCATCCGCCCATCACTCTAACCCGCTCCCGACCGGCTGCTATCGCCCGGCCGCCCTCACTTTTGCTAAAAGGGTGAGAGCACTTTAGCTGTCACATCCAAACGACGGAGCGAAGGCCGCCGGGGAACGTTTTCAGTCTCCCGCACTGGAAGAAAGAGGAAAAGAGTGAGCGAATGATAGGTTACTCATACCAGACCCTCCTGCAGATGAGGGCTGGTTTGTCTTGTTTTGTCATTTTATGAATGTTGCACGCGCTGGCCGCGTGTGTTTGTGATCTAAGGAGGCTCGGAGACAGATGGTTGTCAGGAAACAGCCCTCAAACTGCACCAGGAACCGACATGTGTGCCAGGAGGAGCGGCGGGCGCGGGCGGGACGCTCCTCGAGGAACCGACGGGAGGTCTTCATCCTCCTCCTCATCGCCATCGCGGGGGACAGCGCGAGGGCGGACATGTTTCCCTGACATCATTCATCGCTATGGAAACAGCTAGTTGTCTGCCTTAGGGCTTGGCAACATCCGTCAATCACTGAGCTGTAACACGCAGGTGCACAGACGGATCACCTGGAGGATGTGGCCTGAAAGTAACAGAGAATGTTCTGTAGCTCAATATGGCCCCCAAAGCATTCACAGGTCTCAGTCGATCAGGATTTTGTTGACCAGTTTTACAAACTAAATAAATAAACTGTTGCCAGGGTGTTGTTATGCACAAAAGATATTCAAGATTAATAAAATAAATTTTTTCAGATCAAAATGTGGCACCTTCATAATTTAAGAGATTTGATTGAGTTGTATTTTACTTAGTTATCATCTTTATCATCTCTATCATCAGTTATCATCTAGATGTTATAGTATAAAGATGTTAAAATATAATCTTAAAATATATTATTATTATCTAAGTTTAGATGCAGATGTATTTTTTCTAAAATTGCTAAAATTTAAACCGATGAGACAATTGTTAAACTACATTGAGTATGGAGCTGTAAAATAATAGGATTTTGGGTAAATTTGATGAGAAACGCATAGGTTCATGTTAAAATATACAGTAATATTGACTTTTGATTGCAAACTTGACAAAGCTAAGCTCACTTAGTTAGTTATTTTTGAGATCTCTTTTGAAACTCCAAAGACAGAGAAATCTGTGAGATTTCTGGCTCCTTTTCTCAAGAGAAAATCAGAGACTTCAGCAAACGTTTCATTTGCTCTCCATTCAATCTTAATGATAGCTAGAAAAAATATCTGACATATCAAAAAGATCTCATCTGTGATTTTTTATGGGTCACAACCTCTTTAAATAAACACATTCTGTCAAGTGAACTTATTCGCAACTGAACACCACCTGTGCCTGAAAATGGAAAGCTGATCTCCCCAACAAACCGCAAAATCTATCATTCACTGCATCAAAGTATAATGAGGGTTAAGAGTTTGCTCCACAAGTAAAAATGATGCTTTCCTTTTAGAATGGCACTAATAAACAGAGATCACACAAAATGAACTGGACATTTATTAATTACATCTTTCCTCTCCTATATAAAAAAAGAGTCTTTTGAAAGCAGCAGTCCTTCATTTTAAAACAGACTATTTGTCCAACAAAGGAATACAGATTTCACTGTTTCTGTTCCGGATGTTTTGCTTCCTTTTGTGTAAAAACGCAGCACTAAAAGCATATTCTGTCATTATAGCTTCCTAATAGTGTTACAGAAGCGGTCGCTCGCTTCCCATTTGGATTCCATTTGGCTTTTCAGAACAGGAAAAGATTGCTGTGATGCTACACAGTGAGATAGCACACACACGGAGGAACAAGGATCGATGTTTTGAAAGCTTTCTATTCCTGCTCAATTTCTCCTGTTAGTGAAACTGCAATTAAAAGTCCCTGCAAGCGGCTTTTTCAATCCAAACTTCATTCGTCGTGACAGGAGACTCGCATCTGCTGATCGGCACCTCCCCGGACTCTCTCGCTGATTATATGGATGGATGAGTTATTGACCACTGCCACCCAGAGAAGCTAAGAAGATCATGTGTCATGGCACGTGTCCATCACAGGTTTGTAGGTGGGTGTGTTCGGAGAGGGGCACTTACTGAGATTTTATATTGGATAAATCGACCTGTAAACATAACATCAATGCTAAGAACCGCATGTTCGAAAGATTTTCGTTTTTTTTTTTGCCTGTATAAGGAAATAGTTAAACAGGGCAAAGGTCATGTCTTAACCTCACGACCTCAAAATTAAATCAAATGATGTATTTACTGCACTAATTAAATATGGCAGTATGTCGATAACGTCATATCTCATTGGTTGTTCTAGAAAAATATTTCATTATTTGATTTCATTAAAGCTGCAATCCATAACTTTTTTATTAAATATTAGCAAAGAACAGAAAACGTATGCAATAAATCAGTGTTTAAGACTGTCTGTCTCCTTGCCTTACCTTGATTCTCAATGGTAAGCTTATAATAATGATTTATACGTTGAGGTGCCAAGTCTGGTTTTGCAGTTTGACGTCATTTAACCTTAACAGTGTAAAGATAAGTTTGTAAAGTAACCTGCAATTTTACATTTCAAACAGAGATGGCGACAAAGAGACAGTTACAAAAAACATGCTGAAGTTTAAAATATTAATTTTCTACACACCTGATGTTTCACTTCTAAAGATGTTTATCGAATTTATTTTATTTTTTTGTAAAATGTTTGTAGTGTCAACATTTTGGGACCTTTTCTGAGCATTTGTGTTCAGTTAAAGAAATGTTCATACAGATCTGTGATGTCATAAGGTTGAGTAAGTGTTGAGATAAATGTTTTCATTTAAACGTTACTTTAAACAAAATATAATTCTATTTTTTCTAAACGAGTGAAATGCAAATCAGACGTGTTGTTTAAACACTTAGTTCTAAATGTTGGTTTGCAGCAATTAATCATTTTACTCTGTGTTGATGTGTGTGTAAGGTGTGTTACCTGAATGTAAAGGGCACTGCCATTAATTGTTCTCAAAAGCAATTAGAGCCTAAAACAGCCAGCTGCACCGCTTCAAACACACACACACACACACACACACACACACACAATCCAGTCCTTATAACACGCATCTGGCAAAATAATAAAATACTGACGTTCCCACAAACCAACTTTCTTTTTGCAGAAAACAGCACACTTTGGGTTTTGCCCTATCCTGAAAAAAGAAATAAGGGGCGTGTCCACGTCACCGTTCACTTGAAGGCATTAAGACACTTTCTAAACACTTCATCCAAATAATAGCAGGGCCTGGAGAAATGGTACAGAGCAGGATGGGAAGGTGAAAACGGTTTAGAAACAGGCGGAGGAGTGTGTGACATTTAGTGGAAGGGAGTCGACGGTGTGACTGTGTGTCCCCCACTGCGATGCATCTGTCTGGTGCCACAGAGAGAGAGAGAAGAGAGAAGAGAGAGAGAGAGAAGAGAGAGAGAGAGAGAGAGAGAGAGAGAGAGAGAGAGAGAGAGAGAGAGAGAGAGAGAGAGAGATGAACCTGTGACATTCCTCAACAGTCTCTTGACTGCTCTTATATTTCCCATTTTCATTTACACATGCTGCTCATTACATGTCTCACATACACACAACCCATTTACACTCTCCATTCAGACTGTGAAGACATGACTGATTGTCACACAGTCTGACCTCAAGAGACAACTCACAAAATTAAAGACTTATTATAATATGCATGTTTATGTAACACTATAAATGTTCAAAATACAGTACCATTTATCTACACCGAAAAGGACTGTTTGGTTAAACGAATTAAAAGTATACTACTGGAGAAAAGTTTACTTTAAAGCAACTTTCACACCAAGCACAAATAAACTATGAACCACATCACAACTTTAATTATAAAGATCCAGAGCACCAATATTGTTGAGATCACGATACATTGACAGCCAATCACTAATCAAATGTAAAGGGCTCCCACATTTAAAATGTAAAACTGCAATGAGAGAGCTTAGAATAATGTGGATTTTAATATAGTTATCATTATAGTTATCTTTAAATATATAAAATGAATGTTATATTTATGTGAATCTTTAAATGAATAACTTGAACAGAATAATCAAGCCAATAAGAGCCCAGCAAAAACAAAAAACCTTGAATACTGTTTAAGGTGGTTACCTTAAAGACACTAAAATACAGTTTACTAATATTTTGAGTTTAGTTTTTGTCACATAAATTCTCTTTGATAGATTTGTGTTATACTATATTTTGTTTACCATCATGTTGTATAACGAGTAAACCCATCAAAACTAAAGCATGAGTAATAACCCTTAACCTTTGACTGATCGAGTTAGAGCTAAAAACACTCGCCAATATGTAAAATAACCTAAACTGATTTCAGTTTTTAACTCCCTGTGAGTAAATGGACTGTCATGCGTTTGGTCACCAGCCTGACAGAGGCGGAGTCAAGGGCTCTGGGGGCGCGGCTCTGACACGCTGACTGATTAGTTTCTGTTACCGCAGAAACCCTGCGAGGGCAACGGCTCGCCCGGGAGAGCGAAGACTGCCACGTTCTGACCCCATCACCACAGTACCCTAACACACGCACAGCCAATATCAGTCGGTAACCTGACAGCTCAGGGCGACGGAGCGCTCGGGCTAGCCATGACAACTTCACTGCGGCTCGGTCTCTCTCGGCCGCAGTGAGTGATGGGTTTATTTCTCTCTCTCATCAAACACATTCGGCTCACTGGGAATTTATGACCATTACGGCTCTGACAGCTAAACTCCTGAAGACAAATGAAGCTTTGGACGCTGTGTACCTGTTCTCCAAGTTGAAGAGCTTGTGTTTTAAGGAAGCAAACACCCGAGTCTGCTCAAATTCAACCACGCTTGTCTTTCGCGTCAGTGACCTTCGCTAGAAACACGACAGCCAAGTTCATCGAAGAAACCCCGCATCGCTAACAACATCCAAGCCTTTGCTCTCTGACAGCCGCAATCCTCCCCCGTCAGCGATTCCAAACTCCAGCTTTGAGACAGTCAATTAGGTTCAAGGTGAGAAAGACGCGTGTCATCGTTTAAAGCGCTCTGCTCCGCTGGGCCGCGCATCCATCTCCGCCTCATTGGCTGGCTGACGGCTAAGGGATCAAGCTAAGAACGTTATTGGCCGGAGGGCGACAGGAAGGATGTCGTGAGGGAGATTACCGGCTGCAGGGCCAACGTTCCAGAGATCATCGGCCGCATCGATGCGGTGATGGATCGCATTGAGATGCACCTCCGTCTCGGCCGGAGGATTTTTATTTTGATACCTCGGCCCCCCTCGGAGACCGTGCCCAGATCGGGCGAGACACTTCCTGCCTTAATTCCAGCTTCACTCTATCGATTGGATGGAAATCAATCGAGCCCAAAGCCACAGACCCAGGGGGGAAAGGAGAGCGGGGAAAATGTAGCCGGGGAACTGATGCGAACGGCTCAAAATAAATCCCCTGACAAAAGAGCTGGAGAGCGATATGACTCTTTACAGCATAAAGAGGAAACAGTCTCCCAATTAAAAACAGAGAAGGATGAAAAAGAAATCCAAACTCATCCCAGCTCCATTAAAAGATCAGCTCGCTGAAGAGCCATCCAGAAGACAAGAGAGGGTGACGCTTTATGTAACCGAGTGTTGTTAAATTAGGTAAATGTTAAGAAGATCTTAAAATGACTGAATGGCTCTGCATGATAAAAAGAAATGATGCTGTTTCTCTACTTTTATCTAGAGACTGAGACATCACTGATTTTACATCCATGCAGATGCTGAGAGAACTTTCTGGTTAAAGAGCGCACGGCACAAACATTATTATCTGATCATTAAGTATACTGCTGTTGTAAACGATGTGAGAAATGAGCTGTTTTGTGAATGTCCAATTATACCAGGCACATTTTCAGCCAGATATTTTGCTTGTTCCAATACACATACAGGTATATAAAATTACTTATGGCCACACTTTACAACAAGATCATATTTGTTAACAGTAGTAAATGCATTAGCTGATATGAACTATGAGCAATTTAGGTTTTAGCACATATTTATTTTTGTTAATGTTAGTTAATGCAAATACAATTATTCATGTTAGCTTGTGTATAAAATGTTAACAGTAATACATCCTTGTTATAAAGTGTTACCGTAAGAATTGAAAATCAATCTTAAAAAGTAAAAATACACTGGTATTAAAATTGAACTTTTTGCTTTAGTTCATTCTTCATTTACAATGTTGTTTTTGTGGGAACCCATTTACAATCTGCCTTTTTATGTGCTTCATTTGTCAACAAAAATATTGTAGCAATATGTTAGCTTCTTCCATTACAAATAAAAATTTTATTTAAAAAGAAATGTTGTTTAAACTGATAACTTGGACAGAATCATAAAAGAAAATCTAATAAAGGAAAAAGAGCTTTTTGACATCAACAGAAGATGACAAAAGAGAAGCCAAAGTTACAGGATTGCAGCCTTAATGGCATCCAATAAAATTACGTGTTTTATTCACTCAGAAGGAAATGCTAAAGATAAACTAAACAAGATTCTGCACACATTTTTCCAATTACTTTTTCACATGAATGAATACAAGCCACTGACACCATGTGCTTATGACAAACTACCTGGCATTTAGCTCCGTGTTTACACGCTTAAATGATATTCTGAGGTCAGAGTCACAGATGTGCATTCGGCATTTCTAAAACACAGAAGACTTCAATCTTTAAATCGTTCCCTTACCGCAGGGGTCTGACCACCAATTAGCATGGTGAAGACTCTGCGGGTCTGCGCAGGAGCATGCGCGTATGCGCATATCAGTATTCCGCTGAGGCCGTGCTCTGGTTATTAGGTATTCAGGGCCAAACAGCCATTCCAAATGCACCATAAATTATGTTCTCAGAGACCCGCAACCTACGTGTGCTGCCTTGTTACCACGGACAACCTCTCCTGACTCAGGCAAAATATCGCAGAAGAACTGCTCGGAAAGACAAATTATGGCAGCGTTGGTTTTAACTCCAAAACAAACATGAACAAGCTCATCCAGATATGCAAGAGACGACTTGAAAGTTATGGGCAGGTGTGTTTGACTCTTCAGGACCGGAGTTAAACAGACCACAGTCTGCTATCACTTTGTTTTTTCTCGCCTGTGTCACATGACCGGCTTCAATACACCCTTATACGGAGAAAACGAACACATTGACTTTTCAGAATTTCACACGGCAAAATCTCATGGGACACTGACGGTATAACAACAGCTTATTGTGCAGTGAAGAAAATAATTCACACGCACACATATTCTCTCAGCTGTAAGAGCCATTAGCCATGTCTGTGCAATTCAATTATATTTATATAGGGCTTTTCCCAATGAACACTGTACAATTCACATTTAAAGATGCAAGAAAATCATGTCTATATATTTTTGTCTGTAACCCTCAAGCCAAAGACATTTATAGGATATATTGAACCCCTGTTAAAAAAGAACAGCAAATATTCTGAGCTATTAGTATGATGAAAATAAAAAAGTGTTTGTATGTAAAAAAAACGAGTTAGAAACCAGGCTCAGCCAGTTTTAACCTCCCTGATCAGAATTAATCATCAATAAGTGTGTGTGTGTGTTCATGAGTTGAGACAAGCCCACACAGTCGAGCGCAATCTTTCCATGACATCAGCCCTTTTGCTTCATCTCTTTCTAATGTCTTTTAACACCGAGGATTATGGGTAAATCCTTCGAACAGCAGCCCAGTTGAATGCTCCTGGCGGGCGGTGTCCATATGCTGGGTGTGTGTGAACCGCGATTGATTTGCTAATCTCCTTCATTTCAAAGCGAGAACAGATGAGTTATTCTCATGTATAATAGAAAGGTTAGAGAGGCAGAAAGAGTTGTCTTCCTTTACACCATCACGCGCTTCTGGGTCAGACCTCTACACAGCGCCGTGTCCAGACTCTTTTGATTGGAGTCGACCATATGGGACAGTTATTTTAGGATGGAAAAAATGAATTTCTTACTTGGTATTTTTGTCTCGTTTTCCAGTACAAATATCTAAAAAATACTCTTTTTAACGAGCAAAATGATATATAACTTGATCAAATGATTTTAGCTTAAAACATCTGCCAATGGGGTACGAAAAATAAACTTGAATTAAATACTTTTAAAAAGAGGTAAAACTTAAGTTTATTTTTCTCACCTCAAATTCTGAGATAAGCAACAAAATTTGATTTCACCTTTAAAAATCCCTATGATTTCAATCTTTGAGATGTCATTACTTAGACAATATTAAAAAGCTATCAAATATATATTTTCAAAATCTTCCTTACATTATGTAGGATGATTTTATGTAAAAAACCGTAAACCATAAAAAATTACTTTAGCTTAATATAAACTTAATATCCAAGATCATTTCATGAAATTATTCTTTGCTTTATCTTAGAAAATATATCCTGATTTATCCTGAATTTTTTTATATATGTACTGCAAAACAGGACTAAAATACCAAAGTAAAGTGAAGCTTGACCCAACTTTCAAATGTAGTATAACGAGAATTTTTTTTTTTTAATTGTATTGTACTTTATATTTTTTAAATAAAAAATTTTAGGTTTTGCCTTTTAAAAGTAATTTTAATAACCCTGCTACATATATTTGTTTTGTCTGTTGCATTAGCTCTACTTTGTTTGTTGCGTCTTGTACCCTAAGCATTGTGTGTTTAACATGGCACAAAAAGTTAAACAGTGTCAAATGCATCTTACTTAAAGTAACAATGACACAAATCTGACCCAAACTACTGTCAGACGAATCAAACTGAATTTTATTTAGTATATACACAAGAACTGCTGAAAAGCTAGTTCACCAAAAAATGTAAATACTTCCATCGTTTACACATCCTCATGTCATTCCAAGCCTGTATGAATTTTCTCCACAGCAGAAAACTAAAGAAAACTGAAGAACGTTGGTAACCAAACAACACTGACTCCCATTTTACGGACACAAAACCACAAAGAAATTTCTCAAAATATCTTCTTAAGAAAGTGTCATATTCAAAACAATCATGACATAATTGTTATGGTTTAGGTAATTATCCTTTTAAAGCTCCACTAAGCTGTTAAAGGCAACAAAAGCAGTATTACCACATCGACAAAAGGGCATTTTGGATGTGTAACGTCTCTAAACTAAAAAGGTTGTATCTGGGTTTCATGTAGGCCCTGCAAATCACAGAATTTTGTGTATCCAAAGAAAGAGTGGCCAAAGGTCCTGATTACTCATTTAAATGAAAAGGAGAAAAAAAACAGAAGACAAGAACGTGACTCATCCATAAGTTTTAAAACGATCATCTTTTTTCCTTAAAATCCTTTTGTGTTTCCTCCGAAGCTCTTAAAGGCTCAAACTGTCACTCTTTCCGTCTCCGGATTCTTTCAGCGTTCAGCGTAGCGTGCCGGGAAGAATTGTTGATGTCTGGGTCGCTCCACTTAAACCCAAATAAAAGCCCTTTTGAAATCTCCTCGCTGATCTCCTGTGACAGTGTGATTGCAGAGTAATGTTAGCCGTGATTCTGTTTTGACTTACGGCCGTCCGAAAAACATTCACCCCTTGACTCGATGACGGCATGCGGAGCTTTAGCTCACCCTAATTAACACGGGAGTCCGAGCCACGGCCGCTCTGATCAATATCGGCCTGGAAATGAGCCACTTTATGTCTTTGTGTGGTCTGACGCTTATTAAACAGAAATTATAAACAGCCTGTGTTTGGATTAGAGCTGAGCATGTTGATTCTAGATGTCCTTATCCAGAAATGATAAAGTGATATGATACGCTACAAACCCTCACCTTATTCGTTATCCTGCACAAATGTACACTTCTGTCTGAAGTGAATGACAGTCTAAGATGTGTCCTAATGTTATATTACACTCCGACACGAAGCCGAGAGGTCTTGTATCACACTGACGGCTTACCTTGCAAAAAACGTCATGATTATTACACGTCTGAGCAAATTATCGAGAGAAAAAAAATGTTTTATTTAGCTTATTTGTATCAAATACAAACCTTCCTCGAGAAGAAACCTTTCCTATCAACTGTCAGCTAAAACACAACGTTCAAACAACACAAACACACAATTTGATTTAATCGTTTATAATGTAATCTCATACATGTTGCTAATTAGTTATTTATGCATAAGTAAATGATTTGTTGCTAAAGATGTCTACAAATAATTAGACATCTATTCTACAGGTATTTCTACAGGTATTCTACAGTGGCATGTAATACTTTTTTTCCACAAACACAACTGCCTCCTGTAAATATATGCAAATGTACAGATCTCATTCTATTCATCTGTGAATTAAATCTATGTGGAATATTTCAGCTAGATTTTGGAACAAAACTCATAGTTTGAGTTCATCTGAAATACTGTATTTCTCCAGTCAATAACACAATAATAAGAAAAGACACATCCACTGCAACATCTCTCATTCCCAATATCTCTCTTCACCTCTCTGGCTGTAGACTAGTCAAGACAACAGATCAACTGGAGAAGTACTGCAGTGACTTCATTCATTCATTCTCTCTCTCTCTCTCTCTCTCTCTCTCTCTCTCTCTCTGACTGACCAATAACAGACAGACCCAATGCAGGAACCCTACAGGGCTCGAATCTGATACTGCAGAAAGAGAAACAAGTTGAAAGAGAGATAGAGGGAGGGAGAAACGGATAAATGGTTGTGTTGGAATGGCCAGGTGGTTTTAGTCAGCAGTACTTTCAGAGTCCAAAACTCTTGTACCAAACACACAGAGATGCATCACTATAGAGACACATCATAGCATTTCTTTTAAATAAAGATAATTACTAACCTATTCTACATTCCATTGTTTAACTAATTCTATCAGGTATAATATTATCACAGTAATTGTACAATACACCAATCTGCTCTAAACTGACAAGTCTATCATGTAAAGTTGCAAATGTATATATGAGGGCTAAAAATAAAGCATACAGCTAAAAAGACAGAGCTACATGCCTTATACATAAGGATGATGTTTCCAACCTTTCTCCTCCAATATTTAAGGAATAGATCATACGGAAATAAACAATTCTCTTGTGATTTACTCTAAAGTGATCCTAGATGTATATGACTTCCTTTCTTGAGCATCTTCAACAAGCTGGCGCGTTACTTGAGTGTTTACCACCACAGTCAGAATCCGACACTTATGGAAGTGCTGTTTTTCTTTCAGTATCACAATCTCACAATCTCATTACACACATATCAGCATGAAAGCAACTCAAAGCATTTCTACATGCAGACAAAGTGAGAATGGTGAGGAAATGAGAGATGATGCCAGAATTATCAGTTTCAATCAAATGATCTTCATTCAGTTCATGTCTGTGGCCTGACTGTTTACATGGAGGTGTGAAACTAAATTCACATCATGAATGACCAAGCTCAACTTTCTGGTGCTTTACCAAAACCAAAAGAACAAACACACACACACAGACACATACAGACATAATGACCTGTTCTCACTCGCTGCCACATGAATTTGGAGACAAGTGCAGTTCTCGAGGACAAAACAGAAAAACAGAAAGCGAGGATGACACACACATGGATACACACAGAAATACACACTCACAGACACGCACTCACAGACACAGAGATACACACAAAGATACATAAATGCAACAAACTCACACTGAGCACACAGAGACAGAACGCACACACAAATACAAACAAACGCAAACAAAAATGTACACTGAGACACACACAAATGCACCCACAGTTACACAGTAAGACTCATATCATAGAGGCATCATAGAGATACACACACAGGCGGACATACGGATACACACACACAGACAAATAAACACAGAAAAGCACACAGACACGTGCACACAAATGCGTGCAAACACACACACAAAAACGATGCACAGACACATACATACACACACATGCACAGATGCCTATATGAACACACACAGAGAACCATACACACAAACACACACGACAGGTGTTCTGGCACCGCCCACAGCAGTAAATGTTCTGGCTTGGGTGAGAGATTGAATTTATTTAATTAAAGAGATTTAGCTGCTGTCCCAGCTAACAAATGGCTATGCTAAACACAGAGCAGCTGATGACGTCCACATAACCCACAAGAATGTTCACATACAAGTACTCACATAGCACACATACTTCTACACGTTTCCTGTAAGCGTACGGTGAGCACCTGCAGTTATTGGCTATAATTTTCCAGCCCTTGCCACACTCAATGGCTTTAAGCGTTCGATGGCCACTTAAGACAGTCATTTGGCTTAAAGAATGATATTCTTTCTCTCTCTCAGTCTTTAGTTTAAGTCATGAAAAATATTTGTGCAGATCAAATATACACTGTATAACAAACAACTTTCTATTGTGCTGCTCTCACACTTCAGTTCACCTAATAGGAAACACAGTTTTGAAATGGGTGGTGAATGCGTTTCGTGATGCCTTGGTTGATGAATTTGGTTAGGGTTAGGTTTAAGGGTAGTTGACAAATAAATGTGTGACCGTGTCCTATGGTGTGACATGCAAAACGTGTTGAAAAAAAAGATAATTTAATTATTAAGATTATTAAGATATAATAATTATTAAGATAAATGTTTCATCGTATTTGTAACTCCAGCAATACATATAAATCTCTCATGCTATTTGTATATTTTGTTTTTCTACATTTTTGCTGTCTCACTATAGGACACAGTCACATATTTATTGTCAACTGCAGCAAAACAAAATCAGCACCATAACACCCCCAAAACTTTCCACCAATAGCCAGCGCACCAAGTTTCTCATTCTGCGAAGCCACAGTCTACAGAAACAAAAGCTGTTCGTGTTTATAAATCTCAGAGATATGTTGCTTTATCAGTCTGTGAAGCAAGGAGTCTCGGCTTGCGCAGTGGCCTTGAGCTGAATGCAAAGTACGTCTTATCAGACCGCTCCTCAAGCCGCCCAAACGCCCTCATAACTGATTCCAGGTCTGTGAAACACACACAAAAGTGGCCCTGTGAAAGGAGCCGTTTCTCAGTTCACATCACTGCAATGCAGAGCCATTATTTAAAACAGATAAAGACTTTCTCTTTCAATTGTGTCTGTCGGGAGGAAAAACGAGTGGGATTTCCAGCCTCAAGGCTGTTGGATTGCCATGTCGAGAGAATAGTCTTCCTACAGAGACAACAATATTAACTCATTAGCCGTGAAGTCGAGACTATTTACCCGAATACGAGGATGCAAACCGAAATACAATAAGGGCGATTTATTTCCCTGAGTAACAACATCGGAAGGGCAAAATCAAGTCAACACAAACAACCTCACATCAGGTTTAGTCAGTGACACTTGTTTTTATGTCAATGTCAAATTTGTGTTAGAATCACTAACTTGACTCACGATTTGATACAATATAGTATCACAAGGCTGTGATGGTATCACAATATTTTGAACTAAATTTTTAAAAATAATTCATATTAAAAAATAATTTATACCAAACATTAAAAATCGTCAAAAACGTTTTTGTTTTACATACAACATGGTTTAATTGAACCTTCTGTATGTATATCAATAAAAAATAAATAGGTCTGTCACTAAAAAAAATAAAGCCGAATTTCAACATTAAATTAAAAACATTAAACAAACAGTAATAAAACATTAAACAATATATATGGTAAAGTGGGTCACATTTTGGCAGCTTAACCAATAACAGACGTCATATTGTAAAAAAAAAGTAATATCATAACATTTTTGTATCACAATATGATTCATCACATTCAAGATTCGCAGCAGCAGAAAAAAAGTCATACAATATCTAAAATAATGAATGTAAAAACTGCTAAAATTGAATTAGCGCCCAATGAGATCGGCCCATATGGAAACAGTCAACAAGGTTTTAACGAATCGCAGGGCTCCATGTCACCTGGGCCGTGAATTAAAACGCAAGGTTATAAATCGCTCTCATTAGGCCGCAAAACACATGGTGGCCATTGCAAGGCTAACCCCCGAGGGAGGCAGAGATGCACAAATTCAATTCAGCTGTTTGAAGAAATACATATAAAGAGTAAAAAACCCAGATACATTAAGCGTTTTCAGGTTCTAAAGTGATTTCTCAACGTCTGTTCTTTGCGAACAGAGTTATTGGATCGCCATAATAAATTGCTCTCAATGTATCAAACCTACTCCTGCACAAACTCACACTAATGCACAAGCGAACGTTACATCTCATCTGAAATACAACCAGTATCAGACTTTGGCCGTAGCAAGACACTTCCTGATCATACCCACATTGCAGGTCAATCTCTTGACCCAGCACTTATTGATTAATGTGTTGCAATAATTTCATTTGAGACCAGTCCGGGTCAAAGGATTCATAGGTAATCAATCAACTCTCTGAGGAACTGCAGGGAAAAAATGAAGTAGGAGGTTTCATGTGGCGGTTCATCAGCGGGCTGATACGGACACCAACAGGGTGACCGAACTAATCTTATTTAGACCGAATGAATGGGTACGCAACACAGGAAGCCACTCGGCAGCGCATTTCCCAGAGCTCTCAGCTTGGATCGGGTGACTCCAGCCGACTGCCTGTGTTGCGTTGAGGAGTTAATGAGAAACTGTGTTTTCAGTACTGCTGGGTAACACTAACGTTATTAACACGCATCCAGACATGCTCGGATAATGGTGCTGTTGTGTACGCCTTGTTAGGGAGTCGGCTGGTTTGCGTTAGGTTGAATAATGAGTTTTTGCGGTCATTGTGAAGGCCGGTAACAGCACATACTCAACCAGACTATGAGGTCAACAGCACTTAGCTTACCTATATCTAAATAATACAGGCCTACCAAGGCAAAACACAGTTTTGATTAATTTTTAGATTCATTTATTATTACATTCCATTTATTTATTCTGAACAGGGTCGAGCCAAAGGCGAAACGTTTTGTAAGCAAAGCACAAGGCAGTGAGGCAGAGGACATTTAACATCTCGCTCTCTTCAGGCATGACATCAATGGTCCGGATGTCAGAAAAAGAGACGACTTTGTTAGCGGACACACACACACACACACACACAACTATACCAAAAACATTACAGCAAACACGACGCTTAAATCGAAGTGACAAGGCAGTAGATAATACCTGTTTTTAATCTTTTCCTGTTTCCAAACAAAGATACAGTCTAAAGAACCAGTTCACTCTAGTTCTCTGGAGAACAGGAATGTTCAGATTAAAGTGGTTACATGCAGAACGCATACAGTTCATTCAATCTCCCTTCTCCAGAGTTTCAAGCAGCTCTGGAAGAAAAGCAAGCATTCAGATGAGACTAACAGAGGGCCCCTAATGTCCCCTCAGAGGCTAATGATAAAGGCCAGCCTCATTGTGCATGAAGTATGCACATTTAGATTGTTTCCTTACAACAACAGAAAATCAGTGACAGTGAAACTAATATGCTGAAGCACTGCGCAATAAACCAACATAGCATAAGGGAACATGGTCTCACACGAGTAAGAGATCAGTACATGGCAGTTTCTCCACAGACTGCGTCAATTTGCCCGTTTCTCCTTTGCGCAGCTGCGCTCCCCAGCCGTCCACAGTTAAACAAGTTCATAAGAACATGAATTATATTCCTAATTACTAAATGCATGTCTAAACAGTTATCGCACAGGTACTTGACAAAGCAAGAGTGTATGGTATTCAGAAAAGGTGCGCGCAATGGAGACTAATTTAGGGTAATGAAGCATTGCGGTGGAAGTACTTCAAACAATCAAAACCTCTCCACCTCTTCGTCCATTCCAATGGATGTTTCAAAACAAGAAATATATATATTTAATTTACCAATCGTTTGAGTAGTAACACTGAGGCACTTAAGGCTACTCATTACGTTTATGATATTAAAAAACAGAAAACAAAGGTCATTTATTTCCAATTACACCCGTTAATTATAAACGGGAGCAAGCCATCCAAACAACACATGTTTGTTTGTGAAAAATACATACAGATGCCTTTTAAAAAGCAATATTATGAGATATTTTTAGTGCCACTGTGCGCAATGAGATCAGGTTGAACTTACCAGCGCCTTCGCGCAGCTCTTGGTGATGAAGGGTCTTCAGAGCGCTGGTGCGCGCAGCCCGCACACGAGTCTCCGGACACAATCAGTCTTTTACGCAATGAAATCGTCCTTGTGCACAAGTGAAACACGCTCTCTCCAACGCAAATGGCTTAAAATCCAGTGTGTTCTGTAAATTAAAGTCCAAACTGACAGTCTCAGGGTCATCAATGTCCTGATATCCGATTATTTTACAGCAGCCTCTGAGCAAGAATAAAAAGGCTCCTTGTTTGGATCCCCATCATGTGTCTCAGTGCCACCTCGGCAAACCGCGTCCCCATATCGCCAGAGAAAGCAGGAAACAAAAAAATATATGCACGTACATCCAGAGTTCTCCAGTTGTGTATGCTGAAACAGTGCGCTGGTGAAGTCCAGGTTCAGCTCCGGTGTAATGCGCCGATGTGCGCACGGTGACAGTCCGATCTCAGCGCACACACCGAGAGAAATGCGGGCTTCATGAGGGTTGCCAGATATTCATACTGATGCAAGAAGTGCGTTGAAAACTAATTGAAAAAGTGAACTGCAATCACTAATATAAGTATAACCAATAACTATATACACTTTTTTTACATTTTTTTTGGTTTTGTAAAAAAGTTGTTCAAAGGAATGATAAAGGATTACCCTAAAATTAAGTGCTGTACAAAAACTGTAAGTATCTAATACTGTACGATTTTACATGGTGAGAAATGTCCTTATTACAATCTTGTAGGCCTACATAATAAATATAGTAAACCATCGATTACGCCCAAGTCACTTGCATAAATGCGACTTCCACAATGATAGTTCACATTGGAAAAATCCCCAAACATGTTTCTCCCTCGAGAAAATGGTCCGGGAAAGACATGCGAATATAGAATATTGGTCAGAGCAAGAGGACATTTCCTACGAAGATCTGGCAACCCTGTGTTAAGACACGAGGTAGATCGACCAAAATAAAAGGTCTAGAGCTCCCCCTAGCAGTAAAAATAAAAATATTTTCTTTCAGTTAAAGTATTTTAAAGAGAAAGCTTTAGTTTATTGAACTCGTCATCTGAAACCCGTTTTTCCACTAGCAAACATGCCTCAATACTCTTAATCCTTATAATTACAGCTCTCATCAACAATCTGTTCCTGCAGCTCAATTAATGGAACATTGCGTTACCAGGGCAAAGGTCATCGATCCCAAAGGGACACGCATACTGATAAAACGAACAAATGCACATTTGCTTTGGATAAAAGCGAAAAACATATCCACTTAAACAACATTATTTTATTCAGAATAACATAAGCATCTGTGTCAGACCAAAGGCCTTTATCTTTCTTTTTCTTCTTTCTTTCTTTCTTTCTTTCTTTCTTTCAATAATATACCTCGAACTAGAGAGATTATGTTATTACATTTTTAAATGACCTAAGATATAGGAATTTTTACCTTTAGAACAATGAAGTTTGCATAAACAAAATCCCATAATTTTACAATGAATAAGGGACACTTGTGACGCAATCACGAGAATGAGGACGATCTCATACCTTGTGACGTCAAATGTCGCGTCCCTCTGACGTCGTAGTTAATCGATAGGCATAAAGTTTACAGGTATCGGGTCCGTTTTCAAATGCCGTTCCTGACATTTTTTTCGATTGTCTTAAATTCGAGTTGTCTGTAACGCACCAGAAGCATATCAAATGTTCAAAGTACAACTGTAGGCCAATAAGCAACTTCCTACCAATCTTGCCAGTGATATGTCCAACCTCCTAATGGTATATTGTTGTAAAAACACTATTTTTATCTTGGTTTCTCAGTAAAAAAGCTTTACAAACTAGAAAAATATACCCAAGAAGCAACACTTGCCCTCAGAAAATGTGATGTAAACATATAACAATATATTGCCTAAAATAAAGGCAGATTTGTTTAAACAAGCATCCTCAGTCTTAAAATGTAATGCAGTGTTACAAGTATCTTGCTTTAAGGATTTGCAGATATTTGTACAACAAGTAAAAAATACAAATTTAATAATGAGGCTGAATGTTTTGCATTGCATCATGTAAGGAAATTCTTACTAGAGCAAGTGTGTAGTTGTGTTTGTCCAAGTGTGTTGGATGGCCTCTTATATTCATTATACACAATACAGGTTCTTTGTCTGGCTGTATGGTTCTATCCACAGAACCTTTCTGTTGCATAAAAGTTTTTTGTAGTTGAAAAACATTCTACAGACTAAAAAAAGAAAGAAATCAAAAATATATTTGAGAACCTTTGAGTAAACGGTTCTTTGCTGCAAAAAAAAACTGTATAGTACATTTATTTAAGAGTGTATATTAGCAATAAGTGTTTAAGTTTCATTATTGTCTATATTGTTCCACTAGGGAAGGCAGATTTATTTATGTGGCTTGATCAACTGCATGAATTTACTCTCAAATACACATCTCAAATGGGTTATTAGATTGCTATCCATCTAAAAAGCATATTGGAGGACTTTTACTGTACACTTGATCTTTTCATGATATGATCATCTGATATCAGCAAATACTCAATAAAGTAACCACGTATAAATACCCCTTAAGACCACGTTTATGGTTAATTACAGGCAAGTCAGGTGAAATAGTTTGTGGGTATGGCCACTTACAATTGGCAAAATGAATTTTCAAAGTAGAAAAATAATGAAAACAAGTTGGTATTCCTTGGCCAATAGTCTGCTAATAATTTGCTATAACCAACCACCAAAAACAACACAATGATCACGTCATGTCATCTGTCCCATGATCTGTAAGTTTGTCATTGCCTAAAATGGATTCTCATTAGGCAAGTCTGGTGTCCCAGTAGTCTACATGTTGTATTTCATAGATGATTACCAATGTGAATTATGTTGAATTTTATATACACACTTATAAAAAACAAATATATTTGTCATGGGGCAGAAGACAGAGATGGCCAGCACACAGTTTATTGATAAGACAGATGACATGAAGATGCAGGTAACAGCAATCACAACACGGTTAAGCATAAATTCTTATTATGGTGAATGACTTAACTGGAGAATAATACAAGCCCTTTTATCGGTTGCAGGGAAGCTGAAGGAGAAGGCTTAGTATAGACAGGTCAGTATATCCACAAAGGTTTGTATTCCAAACAGGCACGAACAAACGGTGTACCACAAACGACACCAAAATGGATGTGAGAACGTGCTTATATGCCGAGTCCTTGATTAGACTGGTGCAGGTGCAAACAATAATGGGCGGAGTCTCGAGGAACAGATCTGTTACAGTATTTTTGTCAAGTAGGCGTACCGTTTAATTAAAATAATTTAAAAAATAAATATTTTAACACTTAACATTAAATACAATGTTAAAAATGTATTCTGATGTATTGTTGTAATTTTTAGGCCACTATTATTAATATTATTTGTTAATTAAATCAGTGAAAAGTTACAGAATTACGGCAAAGTTTGAACCAAATATTTCATTAATGTATACACATGATATATAACTGTTTATTATTTATGCAGTTTGCTGTTCAGAAGTTAGTAGGGTTTTCAGAGGGGGTCAGTTGTCATGGCAGCCACGGAGCGGCGCGAGTGCCCGAGAGTGCGTGCGTGTGCACGCGCGTGTGTGCGATGGGGCGGCTCTGGTTTCAAACACAGCGCCCATCTTTAACCCAGCAGCACCGGACGGTCCCGCAGCGAGATCCGAGGCTTCCGTAAGTTATTCTTCGTCAAACTCTTTCAATTAGCGACCGGGTGAAAATCCGGCGCATTTCCTTGATGCGCTTTACATGGGAAACATTATAAAACGCGCGTTCGATAGATTGAAACTGCAAATCGACGCGAGCGGTGTCGCGCATCACTGGCGCTTTGTGTGTCGTTGTTTAAATCCAGTTTGGGCTTCTGATGTGCCGTCGTTCTTCATGGGTGCAGCCTGTTGATTCTTAGTGCTGGACGGGAAAAGCGGATTTTATTCCCCGCGGCAGCAGCAGAAGGCCTGTGAATAATGCAGCCAATAAACACAGGGAGATCAGCAAGTAACGGTACACAAGTTAAGTCGTGTATCCGATAGAGTCAAGACTAATATTTACAAAAACATCAGACTGAACTAATGCCAAAACGTTTGTGAGACAATATGATCCGAACAAAACAAAAGGGTGTTTATTAATCTAAGAAAACTAGAGTTGAATTGATTAAAACTACGTGCTAAAACTGTCGTGCAAACTTTATACTGTGGCTTCGTTATTATTTGGTAATTTATATAAATATGCAGATTTAATTATTTACCCTAATCACACACTTACAAATTACGACGTATCTCAGTTTTGGTGTCAGTGCACCAAGAAAGGATTCTTAAAAGTTAGTGTACTTAAAAAGTTAGTGTACTTTGCAACCAGGGAGACAACAGTGTCACTGAAGAACATGCTGGAGGTGAAATATGAGACACGAGTATAAAAAAGTCAAATCTAGGTATATTGTAATTGTTCTTTTCACAAATATATTTCCATTTAAGCAATACTTTTTTGCTGCGCTGTAATTTTATTAAGGTACGCAGAAAGATTGTTAATAATATTGTAACTTTGTGTATTGAGGGCACTTTAAATGTTTCTCATTTCCACAACAAGTTTATTAGTCTAAAAAGTGTGGATTAAAAAGTTTATTTCCGTTTTAAGTCCAAAAACTGCCCATAGCTGACTGCCCAAGGAACTTTATTTTCTGAACTCATTCCCAGGCATGTTACGGATAGTCTTTATCAGTGACAGAATCATTCCTGCGTTATTTCAGTCACAGTGAGTTTATCAGCTGAAAATGACTAGCTGAGAGCTTTGCTCTTTATCAGATCCAAATGTCTTCAGCAGCTGATGTGGGAGAATGATGCATTTAATATACAGATAACATGTCAACCATATTTGCGTACCTTTGCACTGTTATTTCTATACTTCATCACATTGTACTTACTAGAACATTATACAGAAAACATTACTTTTAAACACATTTTTAAACAATACTACTACAAAAAAGTTCAGCAAAATAGTTGTCAGGAATATAATGATAATTTACATTAGGGTTCAATGTTAACATGAACTGACAATGGACCATACTACTAAAGCATTTATTAGTCTTTTTTAGTTAAATGTCATTTGTGTACAATACAAAAATGTTTTATCTGGTAACATTAGGTAATGACATAACATGAATAAGTAAAGAATAACTATAAAGTAAGTATAAATTAAATTAAGACCTTATTGGTCTGAACTGTATTATAAGACAGATAGATATTGTAGTTTTTTATTTATTTTTTATTTATTTTAGAAAAGAGGATATTTGCTGCTTGTTTTATATATTAAAAACAATGTGGAGACATGTGGTGGGGTGGCAACAGAAAGATGTTAATCCTGACGTAAGAGCATTATAAAGCCAACAGCAGAGTTAATGTACAGAGGCCATTGAGTGGACAGTGTGTCGGCCAACACTCAATCCTCTGTTTTTGATATGCTTAACTGCATAATAAAGTAAATAACAAGTTCCAGAAGTAATATTCTCTTACAATGATAAAGTATAGCCTTCTGAGGCAATGGGGTTTTTAATACAAATTTATTGAAAATTGCAGAGTGTGGCTGACTGTGACCGCTGTTGTTTTGCACTTAATGTTTTATTATTCACACAGGAACACGGGTTTGTTTGTACATTATTACATTGTGCTGATTCAGTTTGGACTGTCTTGTGGATCTATATTATCATTATGATATAACACTTGCGGAGTATAACACAATTTTATATCACTTATGAGTCACGGGCACTATAATTAAATTGTCTGGTTGAATTATTGGCTAAACCAGCAATATCATATATAATGTGACCAAGCCAAGGGTAGTATTTATCTATCGCTGGCTTACAGGGCATTTGCTTTGTCCCATCGCCATGGAAACCACTGGAGCGGTCAGGCAAATGCTCTGCCGTCACCGACCCTATATCATCACTATAACATGTTACTATCTAAACCATCATGAAGCATAAACCAGCACTGTGCAGTTTGGTTGTTGAAAAATTTAAATCTTTGCAGTTACTTTCATACAATATCCAACAGCTAAAAAAACCCATTCTGATTTTTTTAATTCAGGCATGGTGGCCCAGGTTATGAATCAACAGAGAGAGGACAGAAATAGAAGATGATTGAAACAATGGGTAAGTTTTTAATCATTTGTTTCTGCTGTAATATGAATGTGGATGTGGTAACTGGACTGTACAGGGTTGTGGGTAATTGCTTCGGAACAAAGAGTATTTGTTTTTTTCAAAATTAATTCAGGAGGCTGTCTATGGGGGCATTCTGCCTGTTCATCTGTGTCTCAGTTTCTGCAGGCGTAGTTTCATTCATAGGACTCATTTATAGTTTAATAGGTTTACATGAAAAGACTTTAAAAGATCTTAAAAGTTCTTGTTTCAGTACAGTAAGCTCAGCAATTACATGACAAACTCAAAGTTAAAGAAGAATAATGTTGTGCAGTGTCCAGAAAACCATGCTGTAAAGAGAAAAAGTGATACAGTTGCACTGGAATTAATAGGACATTTTGAAGTCAAGCTTAGAAATATATTTAATAACAAAATATCGAACTATTTTAAAGCAAAGTGTCTAAAGCAAACACTTGTTAGGTGAAACATAACCAGAAAACAACTTTGTTAGGTTTGAAATTATTAAAATGATAGCTATTGATTTTTACACAGAAAAAAAATGACTGGTGAAGAAAAGCTTTGGCATTATTTGTTTGCAGACACTACTTAGTGTGATATGTTGTTCTTTAATGCAGTGACCTTAAGACATTTGTAATTGTGACTAAAAACTCAACTCAAAAACTCAGTCACGCTGTGCGACCAGCACTGAATCAGACAATTCTAGAGGACACAAAAAGCTCCTCGTCAGAATCGTAACGTCTGGGTTCCACTCACTGGATTCTGGAGATTAGCCAGGTGTTAGCCAAGCATGGCTAGACAAACCAGAGCCGAACGCAAACAACAACTCAGTCCCTTTTAGAACACATTCACACACAAACAAAAAGCTGCTGACTTTGAAAAGGTTGATACGTTCATGTTAACATTTAATGTATTGTAGCAAGTAGTTATCCATCCACTTTTTTGCTGTTAGTGTAGATCATTTGTCCATAAGATAACTAACAACTTAACTTTACAAAACACAAGGGATTGAAGGCAGTTTGACACTATCCAGAGTACATGAACGATGCAGAATGCTGAAAGATAAACTACAGGACGAAGAATGAAAAGCATATCGGTGTGTGTGTTTGCGACAGATACCCAGCGTTGTCTGCAGGCGTTGGAGAGGTTGCAGTCTCGCCTGAAAGAAAAGGGACCGGATGTTCCTGCCGAGGAGAAACTGAATCTTCTGAAAACGGTCCTTCAGAGTCCTCTGTTCCACCGAATCCTCGCCCTGCAGAAATCAGTACAGCATCTGAAGGAGCATGTAAGAAAAAACCCAAAACCACTAAAACTACACTACTTATGACGCACTTTGGCAAAACAACCAAATTTATATCGTTGTGTTCAATTTTACAATTATAGGGGGTATATAGTGTATACTCTTGAGTCTGTAGTGTATGCTAATACTTTCTGTGGAAGTTTGTGACAAGCTGTGGTCATGCTTTGTTTCTTAGCTAATTAACCGAAAAGCTTGTTTAGACTGAAAACTTTGTACCTCAAGCAGATTTAGAGGTTTTTGGACTAAATGTCTGTGTGTTACCTAGAGAGCTTCACACTGGCAGCCAGACTATCTAAAGTATGCGAGCTATGCAGAGGAGTCAGGAACCGTGGAATGGAGATTATCAAATCCCTGCCAGCATTCTCTCTCTCTCTCCCTCTCTCAATCTCTCTCTTCCCTCTCTCAATCTCTCTCTCCCTCTCTCAATCTCTCTCTTTCTTTGTGTAGTCACATACTTGAGAACCAAAGAGCATAACACTGTTAATAGCTAATGTCAGTTTGAAGGCAGAAACACTATTATACTCTTGTTGTGGATGGTGGAGATGTGTTGTTATGCAGTTGCTATAAGGTGTTCTGTGTGTTATACATTGTGTTACTACTAGGGATGCAACAATACAGTTAGCCCACGGTTCAATACATACCTCAGTTTTTTAACCACGGTTTTCGGTTCGGTTCTGATGGCTTGACACATAAGAGGGTTTTTTTGTTATTCTATTTTTAGGCAATAGGAACAGTAAGAGGTTAAGAAGAAAAAATAAAACGATTTATTGCAATAATCCTTTATTTTACTTAAAAGCAAAGAAAAGTCCACTAGTTCCTAGTGTACTGTATAATATAAAATATTTTTTTATTTTAAATGAACACTGACATCTCACAGCTGCTGGTAGCTCATGTACAAACTGGGGAACACATAAATTCCTAAATTTTGAAAAAATAAACATACATGTGAAGTTAATAAACACAAATAAACATACTTGTACTTCATTAAACATAAATAAACCATCTTAATTAAACTTAACAGTACTCCAGTACAGTATCCTTCATTAAGAATGTAAAGTGCAATTTCACTTAGGTCAGCTATCTATTCCTGTATTTTGAGGTTCTTCTGTAAAAAGATAAGCCTGTCAACATTCTCTGCAGCAAGGCGAGAGCGTTTTGCACTTACAATGTCCCGCATTATACTCAACGGCAAAACCCGAAATGTCTCCACACCACGGATTTGAAAGACACCGGCGCTTCCTCGTACTGTAGCGTCACTTCACCGCCGCTCGCCATGTTAAAGTGTGGAATGATGGTTCAGTGCCCCCTAACTTTAGATCATAGTGATTGAATATTTACTCGCAGGGAGGAGTTTCCTCATCTCAGCTCGTAGACTTACAGGCACACACAAACAGTCAATGCGGAGAGAAATAAAACGCACATAAATTATTTAGACGTAAAACCGAAAAAAACGCAATTCACAAGCGCGTATTGAACCGTGGATGTCGTACCGAACGGTTCAATATTATATTGAGAATTGTGGCATCCCTAGTTACTACAGTATTTCAGGTGGTAGCAAAGCCATGTGGAGGTGGTTACTGTGGTTTTTTGAGAGCGTTTAGGGTTAGAATTTGTTTAAATCTCCAATGTTAAATATGAGCAACAGGTGGTGGCATCACATAGTCATTACATGGACAATAGAATGCCGCTAGTTACGAGAAAGTTTGCATTTAGATTTAGTCTTATGCTGTTTTTGTGTGGCCCCTGCTGAAGTAAACAATATTATATACATATATACATATATATATATAAAATATATAATTATATATATAAAATATTATATATAAAAATAGATTGTCCCAGTATGTATATTAAACCATCTGTTTATATTTTACTAAACCCCTGTTGATAAAAAATTTGCTATAAAAAGTTATTTGTTTTAAAAAAGATATATGAAAATATATGGATGTGACAAAAAATAATTTCTAAAAGGCTTTCTGTGAATTAAAATACACAAATCCAAGGCAATAAAACCCAACAAATGGTGAAGAGATGACTCTTTAAAGATCATTAACTAGTTATTTTATTTAAATTTTAATGTGTCCGTTTATGAGGAATATGGACTGTTATGGGTGTGACAACACTTAACCTGACTATAAACAAATCATGCTTTAAAATACTTTTTAAAAAGAGACCTTACGTGGGTATTTAAAATACCAAATATTGACATCTAAGCTATCAGTAGGATGTAAATCTTTGATAGAAACTTTTCACAAAAACGTTTTATAACATTACTTTTTACTATTAAAGTCATTACCAAATTCCTTTATGTAGTGTGTTATTTTGTCCTTATTGTAGTAGGATTTATAGGTTTATTTGTTTTCCACCCGCTAGAAACATCCCACCAATAGAACCCAATACATTACTTGCAGAGACCCACAGAGACCATTATAGTTTCCATTAAAACCGATACAATTCTCATCATAACTATTAAATCCAGAAGAATATCTCTGATGGTTTGTGTTGTTTTCCTTGCTCATGCATACTCTATAAAATCCAACATGAACTTGTATGTTTACATAAAACTTAACCTGTGCATGTTAAACCGCTTTCTCTTAATCCCTTCAATGGCATAACTTAAACAGCATTTATACTTCATGTTTCTGACCACCGCTTTTTCAGAAATCTCCGGAATAAGCTGTTTTTTTTTTTAAGCGTGTGTAAGCACGGTTAGTGATGATTGCCTCAGCCAACACCACTAATAACCTTAAGTGAGATTTCGGCCTCTTGATGTCTCCCCACATAAAACTGCAGAGCTTGTTTATGCCGACTAGTCGGTCTGGCTTTGTCTGTGTTACTATGGCTACCAGAATGAGGAAAGACAGACAGAAAGGGACGTAGGGGAGGGTGGGGAGAGAGAGGTAAGTACATGTGTGAAGTGGAGCGGAAGTAATTTCTGAAATGCGGTACTCCAGCAAACTAAAGGCCTAATCCTCTTAGACAGGCAGACTAACACACTAACACATACAAGCTCTCAGAGTTTATGGCTTAGTGCACGCTCAGCAGCCGAGAGCACGCTTCCTAATCTCAAGGGCCTCTGGGAGACATTTATGAACGTTAATGTTTACAACACTAAATTAAAATAGGCTCTTATCCGCAGGAGGGCTGTGTGCAACCTGTGTCACCCAAACTCAGCCAAAACAGCAGATGTTTTTTTTTTTGTAGTAAATGAGCGACATGAGATATGTAAGCTCATTGTGGTAGTTTTTGCATCCTGCAAGATAGGTGGTTTCATAGAGATCAGCAATAGCAAACTAGCTTTAAAACCATAAAAAATGAGAGTCATGAGTTCTTCCCAAAGCCACGCCCCCTCATGTTAATGACCTCATGTATTATTCAGCAGTGAGACAATATTACAGTATAAAGCATACATTATTACAGTATTAATTAATGCATATGAACACAGTTTTACTTCTCCAATTTTGCGTTATTTGCATTTTTTGTAATTTATGCATTATTTTGTTTCAAAATACTGTTCTTTTTCTTAAAAGTGTCATATCCTGTATAGGACAATAGGTGGATTATTTGTTCAGATTTCAGATAAACAACTGGTTTTATGGTAACTGGTTTTATAATAGCTAAAATTAGAAACCACAACAGCAAATGGTCTGGAAGAATGATTGTGAGCAAGTGTTATTTTCTCACACATAAAGTAGATGTGTTTTGGGGTAAATTATGTGAAATGGTTTGTACTTCAGAAGTTCACGTTTGATTCAGGCAGGGAAATAAAAAGTTGATTAGGCAGCTTGTGAATATAATGAAAAACATGTGTGCACAGATGGCTGGGAGGACAAATTATCAGCAGAAATCATGAAAACAAATGTGATTCCCACACTTTCCAAAGACTATTTATATATTCAGCTGTATGTTGAATGACAGAAGAAAGGCTTAATACTTGCGAGAAGTGTATAAAGTTACACCTCCTCGATATCTCTCTCTTTTTCTCTCTCTCAGGCTCCTTATATTAAGTCGGATCTGAAGGGCAGTCATGATGGTTTCTCCGCTCAGCTCAATGGGCAGCCTTCATCGGAAGAATTTGACCTCATCATCCGTTCAATGGCTCAGGTAACACACAAATCAATCAGTCGGTTAGTCAGCCGAATCAAGTCGGAGGGCAGTCTTTGAAAATAAATCAACAGGTGCCAAATCCTTCTGCCAAGATGATTGAAACAACCTACCTGGAAACGGCACCTCTGTGAAAATGTTTAAGAACTTAAACATAAAAAAGGTGGATGTTTTAAAAAATAATGAACAGGTTTTATTTACCAGAAGTAGTTCACCTAAAAATACAAATTACTGAAATCAAAACAGGGCTGATATGTGAATATGGCAACACATGACTTAAAAATGATTTTTGTTTTGCCGTATTCAAAATGAGTGCTTGTTTTGGCTAAACTAAATATGAACATGAGTTTTTATTAATAGAATCTTTATTGTGTTATACTGAACAAATTAAGTCATACACTTGAATGGCATAAGGGTAGAAGATTGTATGATAATTTATGTAAAAATTGTAAGCAATTATCAGAGAATGTTCATTTTTGGGTGAACTATTCCTTTAACTAAAATCATTATTTGGTGTGATAATGTTTCCTAACTTGATGATGTGTAACATCTGATGTAAGTCCTGTTGTAGAAAGAGTTCATCTGTCTTGATATTTACCATGACAAATTAATAAACATATTTAAAAAGGCATCATCTTTGGGCAATACTTTTGCACAATGTTGTATATCCATCCATCTATTTAAAGCATTGTCTGTGTGTGTTTTTAGGGGCGTTACGTGACTAATATTGACCTGCTGAAGCCGGTATCAGGTGGTTTGGGTTTCAGCGTTGTTGGATTGTGCAGTGAGAACCGCGGAGAGCTTGGCATCTTCATTCAGGAGATTCAGGCTGGGAGTGTGGCGTACAGGTCTGAATGCACACACATGCATATTTTTTTGTTCCGTCATCAATTTTATTGTTATGCAGTTTTTACAGCTGATCTCGGACACACAAGCTCATGTTCTCTGTATTATAGTGATGGGAAACTAAAGGAAGGAGATCAGATCCTGGCCATTAGCGGCCAGCCGTTAGATCAAAGCGTCAGTCACCAGCAAGCCATTGCAGCCCTGCAGAGAGCATCAGACCATGTGAGAATGACAGTGGCTCGCGGGCCTGTACCACAGCTCTCCAGTCCAGTGGTGTCCAGAACGCCCAGTGCTGCCAGCACGCTTTCAGCACACTCCAGTGCGGTAAGAGAACACACGATCCCAAAGTGCAAAAAATACATACACTTCTTTTTTCTCTGCACAATTGTATTTGCCATTACCATTTATGTGTATATTTGACTCTTCGTCTGGGTTTTTAGACCCACTGGACTCACGTTGAGACGATCGAACTGGTGAATGATGGAACTGGTTTGGGCTTTGGGATTGTTGGCGGTAAAACCACTGGAGTCATTGTCAAAACTATTTTACCGGGAGGCATTGCAGACCAGGTAAACATGTTCAGACAAACAAATTACAACAGGATCTTAGAATTTTGCCCCCTATAAATCCTAAATTTCCCATCTTTAATGTTAGCATTTCATATTTTGAAGTAGAATATATCTCTGAGATATGTGACCCACTCACACCTTCACAATTAATATAACATGTAATGATTTATAAATACAAATGATTTTTGGGGGGTTAACTCTTTCTCTTAGGATGGTCGGTTACGCAGCGGAGATCACATCTTACGGATAGGTGATACAGATCTGTACGGTCTGAGCAGTGAGCAGGTCGCTCAGGTCCTGAAACAGTGTGGAAACAGAGTCCGACTGATCATAAGCCGTGCGACCGTAGACGACGCTCAGCCTGTTCCTGTCGCATTGCCAACCGTCACTGAACAACAGGTACATCCACACGTATAGACTTCATTTTTTAGACCAAAAACAGATTTTTTTACTTATCTGGCTGAGAATGTGGAAAGTTACAAATTTGTTCCTGTAAAAAATGATAAGTAATAATTTGGGAACAAACGTGTTATAAGATATAAATTGTGTTTTGGTAATTAAATTAGTTAATGTAGTTATTAATTAAAATAATAAAATGGGTTTCAATTCAATAGATCAAAATAGATTTAAGGTTTAGGATACAGTCAAGGTTTATTAAAATTCCCATTTTGTTCGTCTAAAATTAGCTACTTCTCACACTTACACCTAAAAATCATGGCACACTTTTAAGAAATATGAATTATATTTATGGAAGAGTTTATATTAGTGTCTTGACAATCTGAGCTCAGTCTGAGATAATGTCAAGATCTGAAACTTCCCTCGCTTTCTTTTTTACGATATTATTCTGTTACTTTTCTCATTTTGTCCTCTCTGCTCTCTCATTGGCTGTCAGGGACTGGAGGAGGAGCCAGACGCTTTTGATGTCACACTGACAAAAAATGCTCAGGGGCTGGGCATCACCATCGCCGGCTATGTGGGGGACAAGACCTCAGGTGAGCTTTAATTACATTTTCACTTTAACTTTATCACTTTGATTTTCAAAAACCTCATCTAGTTCAACTCTCGATACAGCTTTAAATTCTGAATAAAAATCTGCTCGTATAAAAAAGATTTGAGTGTAGAGATCAGAAATCAGCTATTTTATGACACATATTCAAACTTGTTGCTGTCCCTGACAGTCATGACTTTGATATTTCCCAGTCTCATTCTGAGCATATTTCAGCTTCATATCTCTGCTTTATTTAAACACGCGCTGTCTGTCACCTCCTCTTGCAGAACCTTCTGGAATATTTGTGAAGAGCATATCCAGGGACAGCACCGTGGAGCAGGATGGACGGATTCACGTCGGAGACCAAATCATAGCTGTGAGTTTGACAGAAATATTAGAAACACTTGCATTTCGCTTTAGTCAACAAACATAAACATTTCTGTTCTTAAAAGTCATCTGTGCTTCCAGTTCATAAACACAATACTGGATATTTGGTAAATAAAATACATTTTGAAAGAGCTAAAATTGGTCTTGCAAGGCTACATTGACAAATGGAACTATGAAGGATAGGAGGACATGCATCTTGTGAAAAGAAACATTTGCTGTGACATTGCGATCTCAGTGGAGCATCATCACTGACTGGTTAATAAATTTAAACTTGTCTGTGAAATTCAGGCTAAAGTCTTAAAATCTAATTATGAGGGTAGGGTTTTTTTTTTTGAGATACTGTACTTCAGATTTTATTTATAGTACTTTAATTAATGTACTAATGTACTGATTTTATTTTAATTAATTATTTTAAATGCTGAAATGAATTATTTTATTGACACTGTTATTTTGCAAAAAAAAGTTGCTTCCTAAACATTGACTTTAATGTTTGATATGGTCTTACTTTTTCAGTATTAAAGATTAAAGGGATAGTTTACCCAAAAATAAAAATGATGTCATAATTCTTAAACCCTTATGTAATTCATCCTTATGTTTCTTTTTTTTTGTGGAACACAAAAGACAAACAAGTTCATAAACATTAACCAGCGTTTTGCCAAATATCTTCTTTTTTGAAAGATTTGACATGACATGAGGGTGAGCAAATAATAAAACAATCTCTTTAAATGTTGTATTTAAACACAATGATCTTTACATTGCGTATGTTTTTATGTAAAATTGTAAAAGTAAATCACAAAAAATTACCTTAACTGAGTTTTCAATGACAGGGTCACAAATGTTTTAACCACGTTCAGGCTGTGTGCTTGTATATGTTTGAATTGACTCAGACTTTATTACAATTATGCCAAAAGATAAAAACATTTTCTTTTACAAGCCATCACACATTGGTGAGCCTGCTGCAGAAAACTCAAACTCACAATGACTTCTGGGATTTCTGTGCGCTTTGAAACTACTGTCTCCCAGAACAATTATTCAATGATGGTGAAATGATGTGCATGTCTCCCATCTGATCCCAGCGTGTGAATCAGATAAGTGTTCAGGGCTAAACTTGGCAGTGTGTTTGTGTGTGCAGGTAGACGGTGTGAATATCCAGGGCTACAGCAACCAGCAGGCCGTTGAAGTTCTGAGACACACGGGTCAAACCGTCCACCTGAAACTGGTCCGACGTGGTTTTGATCCAGAGAATGCTTGTCCGCCGATCCAACCTGTCGTCATGGAGAACAGACCGGCCCCCAGCGCTGCTAAAATCTCAACTATGGAACGCACAACAATTATGGCACATGGTAACAATAAAGAGTTAATTACAATATTCTGATTATTATAAAGTGCTCACAGTTTTGTATATGGCGGGGAAGGATGCCATGATTATTTTTAGTCTGGAAAAGTGAAAATTTAAATGAATGTTAAAAGTCCATACACATGACCTAGAATTATAATTATAGTTGGACTAAACTAACCCACTTATTAAAATATAAATTTCATAGTGTGTTTCATCATATTTTCGAGTTATAATATACAGAGCATCCACACAACAGAAAGTGAGAGACAGAGTCATAAAGTGTTGACACCTGTGCGATTCCTGCTCTGTGTGTGTGTCTAGATGAGAGATCTTCTCTCACTCCCGCTGAGAACTCCAAACCCACGTCTGTCACGATCCCACCAATCAGAACTCCAGAAAAACAAGACGGTGAGAAACAAAATCCATAATTTTCCAGCTGATATAAGTGATTCTGCAAGTAAAGGTTATCACCAGACCCTTTCTTCATGTCTCTCTCAGGTCCTGTAGGAATGAAGCTGAGCTCCGAGGAGGAACTCAAACTCATGCAGAAGTGGCAGATGGAGCGGGATATCAGCAGCGAGGTCATCGTGAGTAACTGCAAACCACAAAAAGTTATTAAACACATGTATTCATATTATTAAAATAAATGTCATTACAAATGTATTCATATCATTAAGACACGACACAACCTCCTGACCACATGTGTAAAATGAAAAAAAAAAACCTGTAAAAACCAGACTAAAGTATCAAAATCAAATTATGAGCATCAAAGTTTGTTTTTACCTCTAAATATCACTATATATTCAATCTTTGACATGTCATTACTCAGTTAATATTAAAGATATAAAGGGTTTATTTTCACAGAATGTTCTTTACATTATGTATGTAGAATGATTTTATGTAAAAAAACAGCAAATTTTATTTTTGGGTGCACTGGCTCTTTAAGACTTGCATGCATTCATGTAGCGGCATGTTTGAAGCGTTTAAATGTATATGAACCGTGTGTGAAGGGATTTGTGATGGTTTTGTGATGGTTCAGACGTTGTAATGGTTTTGTGTAATGTGCAGGTGGCTCGGGTGCAGAAGTTCAGTGAAAACAGCGGTTTAGGCATCAGTCTGGACGCATGTGCCGGACATCACTTCCTGTGCTCGGTGCTTCCAGAGGGACCTGTCGGCCGATCTGGAAAAATCTGCAGTGGAGACGAACTTCTGGAGGTAAAATGACATAATGCCACACACACTGGCACATTTTTTTTTCAATGCATAAATGTGTTAAATTTGCATTATTTTGTGTGCATGTTAGGTGAATGGAATTCCTCTCAGAGGACAGACTCATAAAGAGGTTGTCGACATTCTGAAGGAACTTCCTGTTTGCGTGACTATGGTCTGCTGTAGACCCACCCCTCTAATGACCCACAACCAAAACGACCAATTACAAGCAGAGGATGAGGCAAAAAACCCACAGTTCAGGTATATTAAATTAAAGCAGTAAACTCCATGTGTTTATTGTTTTTTATGCATGGGTAATGGATGTCGTTAGAAACATGATGAAATGAAATATGTTTAACAATTTAGTAATGTTAATAATAACATATTCACCAAGATAAAATAAAAAATATTTTTTATTAGGCCACATATATATCTGTCTGTTATATATATATATATATATGAAGACTAAGAAACTCAAAGTCGCTCAGTCATACTTTCCCTTGTTGGGATTATATCAGATTACAGAATAATCTCTCTACGTCTTGACTCACTTTCAAAAGAGACGACACTATGAGATGAGTTCCTCAGGTCCACATGCATGACGTTTTAGCTGTAAATAACAGGTTTAGGGTTTGTTTCTGCCCATTCGGTAGATAAGCGTCGTGTATTGTTCTTTATATTTACTATCATTAGGGCTTTTGCAAAGTGAAAGTTGTGTTGTTTGGTTTTGTGAAGGTGCACGATGATCTTGAAGACTTCCTGTTTCCTGGTGAATGTGAGGAGAGCGTAAGGGAACATGTGACGGAAGAGCCCGTGGGAACACCACTGGCCATGTGGGAGACGGAGGTTCAAGACATCCAACTGGAGAAAGGAGAGAGCGGGCTGGGCTTTAGCATCCTTGACTATCAGGTGAGAAAGTGGGCGGAGCTTCTGAAATGTTGGGAAGAAAGGATGTTAATGTAACACCTGCTGCAGATACAATAACATCTTTAGATCTTGCCGTTATAGTGTGTGTGTGTGTGATTTCTTCCATGTACAGGACCCCATGGACCCGGCTAAGACAGTCATTGTGATTCGGTCATTAGTTCCTGATGGTATAGCAGAACAAGATGGACGCCTGTTGCCAGGAGACCGTCTCATGTATGTCAACAACATCCACCTGGAGAACGCCAGTCTGGAGGAGGCTGTGCAGGCTCTGAAGGGAGCAAACATGGGCGCAGTCCACATCGGGGTGGCCAAACCACTGCCTGTAAGAAAATACTCTACTCTGTCAGTATTTATTATAGAAAATAGCCTGCGGCTGTGGTAACTGCATTCCAAGCTGTCTTGGCTGTATTATTCTGGTGTTTTGTAAAAGTCTTTCACTTCAGAATGTGTTTGTTTTGTAAAGTATATTGTGGGTCATCTGATCAGGGAGATTTAACCATGTGGGCAGCTTTTAAACTGCACAAGCGTGTCAAATGTTTCGTTCTTTTACGAGTGTGATAGGATGACATCACCTCATAGTATGGTTCAGATGGCTCGCTTTTAGAAACCAGGCTAGAAAAATTCTTTATTGAACGTGTTTTCCATTTGAAATGTGAATTTTTATAGTTTTTCTTTGATAGTACATCAAAACTATGACAACCCATAATAACACAATTTCTATTGTTAAACACAATTGAAAAGCATCTATAAATAACAAAATGCCTTTTTTAATGAATGTGTGTATAGGAGTTTCCAATATAACACTATTACAATATTTTATTTTAGCTAAAAAAAAAACAGAATTTCAAATAACATATTAATTCCAAAATTATTAAAATTTTCGTTTTTTGTTGTACATACAACTTGGTATAGAATTGACAACATTCACGGTTTAATTGGACCTTTTTATATGTAAATGATAAGTTAAATACATCTGTCACTGAAAAATAGAATTAAAATGAACTAAAGAAAGAAATTTATAAGGACTTTTTTAAGTAGTAAATGCACAAAATAAAAATATTAAAACATTTTATATGTTGACGCAGTTCACGTCATGTTGTAAAAATATCATCATAGTTCCAAAATATTTGTATCATGATATATTGTTACATTTTACACATATCTTATATGGAATTTATACATTGTTGTCGACATTTATGAAGTGGGGTACATTTAACCAACTAAACTAATTTAAAACCATTTTTGTTAGGTTGAGCGATATAAACTTACTAAATCACCTTTCGTGATTGGCTGGTTTAAGCTTATTCATCAGGGTTATAATTCTGTCTTGTGTTTTGTCTATGATCATTTCATGTACGTGATAAACTGTTCACAGATGGATTCCAGTGAACTGTCTGATGATAAAGCGTTCGAGCATCATTTCGTGGAGGACGTGGATAACACGCTGCAGGCGTCAATGATCGCACAGCACGGCAGTATCTGCAGCGCTGATCTGACCTATCAGATGAGCAGACAGGCCTCCACACCTAAGGTGTATAGATGTTGAATAAAAATCGATATACTTATTTTTATACCTTTTTATACTAGCAACATGTTTCTATACAGAAGGCAGTAAGTAAAGCTGGTCATTTGGTATTGGGCCAGAGCTTAGGCTTATTATTTACTTATTTAATTACTTGCATATTATACAAGTATGTTGTAGATTATTGCCTTCACTAAATGTCTTTATTATTGGAATAGATATGATGAAGAGTGCATGCCAGACTAAAATATCAAATACAAACGCTGTAAATTTGTTGGTTCTACACGTAGTTCCCCTAATCACCATCCCGGATTCACCGCACCCCGTACAGCCATAACGCTCACGTAGCACATCCCAACCCCGCATCCCTTCTCAAAAATTACACCATTCACTCCTATTGTTCAAAGAAACAAAAGCTTTCCAGATCAGCCTTCCACAGGCCCGACGGCTCCCGGTTCCTTTAATTTGTGACTGCATTGTTATTCGTCCCATCAGTTGTGGTTTTATGTGCGTTTTTATGGCCCCTGCTAAGGGAGATCTCAGGATTCATAGCCGAGCGATTCAGCCCCTCGTGAATCTGCAATAGCAAGCTCAATTACAGCCGTATGAATCAAAAACACGCTCCTCTGCCTCTCGTTGGCCCCGTCGCTTTGAGATGCACTTCAGCGGGTCATTACCACCTCTGTCGTTTGGGAGATTATCTGTGTCTGATTTGACCGCCGCTGTGAATATAAATGGGCTGATGAGTTGCGCTGTTTGTCTCACTCAGAGGAGCCTTCATCAGAGTCTTACATGGATTATACAGACCCTTTCACTCCCGAGACGAAGACCGTGCCCTGGATGTCTGAGGGAGGGTCTTTTAGGCCGGGATCCACCCACTCTGATATGTTATTTGAACGTGGCCTGGAAGGGGTGGGGCCGTCGATGGTGGGGGCGGGGTTATGCAAAACTAGCCCCACCCACACAAATAAAGAGATGGGACTTGAGGAGTCATTTTACACTGTGGTGGACACTTTGATGGGCGGAGAGGGTGTGGTTAAAAGTGATATCCATGGAGACCAAGACTTTCTGAAGGTGTGTAGTGATTCTGTTGCTTGTTAACAGTCAACCTTCCACTATTATTTCATAATATAATTTTTTATAGTTGAATTCTAATCTAATCAAACTATATATTGATGAATATAATTGATGTAAAAACTCAATAATATATGTTTGACAAATTTTCAAAAACAATAATCAATAAACAAATAAAATTTTAGTGTTATTTTTTTAATAAAAATAAATTATATTTATTTATATAATTTTTTAAATAGAATTATATTTAAAAAAAAATAAATTAATTTCATGTGTATAATCAGTATGTGCAGAGGCAGTTATCAGGTTAAAATATAAAAACAAAACTGGTGTTACGTTAAAGTTTGTGGTCAACATTTGGTCAAGTTCTAAAACAGCTTAAATTTAAGCCTTAAAGGGATAGTTCACCCAAAAATAAAAATTCTTTTATTATTTGCTCACCCTCATGTCATGTCAGACCTGTTGAAAATAAAAAGAAAAGAAAATATTTTGCAAAACATTCACAGCAAAGACGATAACTATAACTATGAAGATAAAATCTTTCTAAATTTAAGAGCATAGTGTCCACACTGCAACTATATCAATACAGATAAATGAAAATTTAAGGATTAGTTTCAGAGCGATATTTTTTTTATTGATCAATGATGAAACAAATTTAAAGGGCTCACACATTTACAATGTGAAACTGCGCCATGTAAGCTTAAAATAAACATAAGGGTTTCGTCTGTTGGTGTGTACTCACTAAAAATAGTTTTTATTTTTAGTGAAAACGAGCCTTTACACAGACTTCAGCTCGTTTGACTCGAGACCGTACGAAACGAACCCTAGCAACAGCCTAGCACCTTTCCTTCATTTCTCCCGTTAGATCCTATAGGACCTTGTCAATTTAATTTTAGTGTACTTCACTACAGTCATGATGATGGTAAACTTTCTCCACACAGGACGATTTCCCTTCAGCTACACCCCCAGATGAGCCACAGGAACTAAACGTCACCACAGGAGGCGGTTTCGAGAGGACCATCACGGTCATCAAGGGCAACTCCAGTCTAGGCATGTTAATTAAAATGCATTCAGATGAAAAACAGCCATCCGCGTCAACCTCAAAACATTGGTTTTCGTACTCTTTTAAATGCTTTTTCACTGTATCTGCCGGAAGAAATGGGCTGGTGGACATTTGGACAAGCACCTCCTTTGTCATCTGTAGTGTTTTTGTGGGGCTCAAAGACTTTCTTGATGTCTGTTGTGAATCTCATACAGTCTGAGTTTGATTAATAGACAAGTAGACAAGTTATTTAGTGAAGGGAAGCTAATCTGATATAATGAGGCATCAAAGGACCACTCTCAGCTTCATTGTTAACTCGTCTTGTAGTATTTCACAGTTATCAGTGAACAATGCCCTGCTCTCAACCATTTAGTCTTAGTGCTAGAGCATAATATCAATGGCAAATTAAACTACATTACAGTTATTAATATTCAGTAACCCTATTTATTATTCAAATGAATGCACAGCAGACCCAGAAAGGTTTTAGCCTCCACACCAGGGTTGCCAAGTCTGCAATTTTACCTCCAAAATTGAGCTACTTTTGAGCTGATGCTGCGTGTTGTTGTTTTTTTTTTACACGGGTTAAAGGTGAAGGATTTTGCTTATCAAACGTACAGCGAGAATGATTTTATTTATAAAAACAGATTGCATTTATGATGACCTTTATACAGGGGTAGAATGTTTTTTTACTTATATATTGGACCCTAATTTAACTAAAGCCTTGTTGATAGAGTCCAGATATCAGAAAAACATCAGTCTATGCATGAGTTATCTATTTTAAACATATTTTTAACATACTTTTTTGACAGGTATGACTGTGATGATGATAATACGTGTGTTACAGGTATGACCGTGTGCGCTTTAAAGGATGGAGCAGGGATGCTGATTCGCAGCATCATTCATGCTGGCTCCATCAGTCGAGACGGACGGCTCGGGGTCGGTGACCTTATCCTTGCCATTAATGGAGAACCAGTAGGAAATCTGACCAACGCCCAAGCTCGAGCCATGGTCCGCAAACACTCCCTGATTGGACCAGACATGGGGTGAGGTGCTCACACACATGACAGAATCCTTTTTTACAGCTTGTTCTGAAATCAACCTTATTGAGATCTAAAGCTTCTAACAGCACCATAAATTGAATTTGCATCTACAATTAATGCAAAAATCATGTCCAGTAGTGACCAGCAGAACTTGTCTTACGAGATGAAGTTTGCATTGTGTTGCATCCTGTTGGCTGCGTGGCCGTTGTCGGCTGTCGATCGTAAACATCTTCACATTTTTAGCTCTACAGGTGCAGCGAGTGAAGAGCTCAGCCTCGTCTCTGTGTGAGTACTGCCATCCTCTGGACTTGATTTATACCGTCTGTCCTCCTCACTGTCTGCATGCATCTGCTCTCACCTTCATTCAGGCCCATCACTGCCGAGGTTTAACCAAATAATCCAATTATTCAGTGCACATCCAGTACACTGTCCTAATACATGAGCGTAAAGACTGCTAGCACACCAGCAGTCTCTTTTAATCTTTTAAAACAAAGAGATTTACAGCTCAAAAAGAAGATTAGGATGTTTGTTGAGCATTCATATTGCATCCCAAATCTTTTTAAATCCTCTGCTTTCGCATGTTGTTTTTAAATGGATTGTATTTGAATAAGCGTCAGCATTTGAGTGATGGCAACACTAATCGCTCTGAGTCACATTATTGGGTCATTCCTGTTATGTAGTACCTTCCGTCCAGTTATGTGGATTCACTTGTGTTTATGTGGAGTAACATGTTAATAGCTAGAAACACAATTTTTGACTGACATTTTAAGTCAAACTTGTAATATAAATTCTCACGTATTTATTAACAATATATTTAATTTCCCAAATATTAGTCAATACAAAATTTTATTTAAAAAAATGTAAGTATACATGAATTATGGATGTTTTTGTTCAAATGTTTTGGACATTTTTGAGAGGCAACATACTTTTCTGTAGGATTTCTGTGAATTAAAATACAAAAACCAGAAGCAACAAAACCCAACAAACAGAGAAGAGATGACTCTTCAAAGACCATTTTTTTATGTGTTCATTTATAAGGAATATGGACTGTTATGAATGTGACAATTCTGAAAACAGCACTTTACATGACTATGTAAAATCATGCTTTAAACATAAAATGCTTCGAAAACTTTGAAAGAGACCTCACATGAGTATTCACACCACCAAATACTGCCATCTGAGCTTTCAGTATGATGAAATCTTAATTGATAAATTAATTTTCCTGTTCTATGTATTACATAGAAGGAATGATCCTACTAACACACACATTATACTAACTCATCACTCCAGTTTCCTCAGTAACCAGCATCCTTCTTTCCAGCATGTGTGGAGTCTTTGGTTTCCATGGTAACGTTGATTCATATTCTTAGGTGGGCTGTTGTTTCATCATTAACATCCCTGTGTTTAAGGAGGCCCTGCTCACATTTTGTGCATCGCCTTGTTCATTGTGTTTCACTAACGTCTCTCTTTGTCAACTATTTGATTTCCTGCCATTGATTTTTATTGAAGCGGTAATTAATGAAGCGTTTTCAGCAAGTGGAAGGATGATGAATATTTCATTCACTTAGACGTGCCACGAGTCCCAATGTCTTCATCTCTCTGCTTACATGCAGCACGGAACTCAACTGTGAAACAAGATTTGATGTTTCTCCATTAGATCTGTCATCTTCACTTACAATGAACCAATGAAGCAAAAAATACATTTTTATTTTGTCTCCTGAACCGAGACCTGGCAAACAACTGTTTGTCCTGCTCGAGTCACGGTTTGGGATTTAAACAGAATACAAATACAAACAGAAAACTGTATTAATTTTGATGTTTGGCACATTCATTTGCTACATTTCAAACATGCTTTAATGTTTTGTTGTGTAATTTTTGGAATAACTTGCTAGAAAGTCACGTGATTTTACATGTGTGTGCAGAATCACGTTTGTACCTGCAGAATATATCGAGGATTACAGAGCATGCCAACAGGCTGAAAATCACACGATGCCTGAAGACAAAAGCAACACTGGACAGTATGTACCACACACACACACACACACACTTCATCTCAGTTATCAAAGATTGATTCACAAAGTGGAAAAACGAAGTGTGTTTGTGTGTGTTAAGTCAGACAGTGTCAGAGCTTCCAGAGAGGGAAGATGGAGAGGGAGAGGAGAGTAAACTCCAGACAGCAGCATCCAGCAACTGGAACCTGCCGAGAAGGTGACTGACTCGCACATCTATATATTTATACACTTATATTATTTTCTATCGTCTACCCCACATCTAAACCTTACAGATACCTTTTCTGATTTTTTTAAATTCTATTCTTTATGATATTTTTATTATAAATGAAACTTGATTTTATTTTAATGTTTCAACACAGAGTTTAAAGGACACAAACAAAAGTCCCGTGATTATAAAAAATGATATAAAAAATAAACAGTACTTCCACAGCAATCTTAGAAATAGCTATTTTTTAGCATTTATTAATACATTTTTTAATCGAAACACGCACAATAAACCAGTTGTATTGACATTAACCAACACTGACAAAGATTAGTACTTTATGAAAAGCTGTTTTGTTCATCGTTAGTTCATGTTAGCTAATGCAAATGAACAAATACAATCTTATTGTAAAGTGTTACCAAAAAAGCTGATGCAGTCTTGGAAAAGTAAGTAGTAATAAGTAGTAATAATGAAAGGCAGGTTTATTCCAATAAAAAAACAGACAGCAGGTAATCAAATAAAAAATATATCTGTAAGCATCTGTGAAAATGCAAAAGTGTATTGTATTGAATTGTATTGAAAGCAACCTAAGATGAAGAATTGCACTTCGAAATTGACAAATGTAGTTTCAGCGTCAGTGTTTACCATTAACATTGACACTTTGACTTCATATGTCTTGCTCATTGCTCAAAAACAATCTGAGTAAAATCGGTGTACTTCAGTTCTTTTCGGTTAAATATCTTTTTTAAAGCAACTATGAAAAATGTCAGTGTTTTTTATTACTTTGTTAATCACAAACAAGTGTAAAAAACAAAAACCATGTAAATGTGTAGAAATGTACGATACATTTCTACACATTTACATGGTTTTTGTTTTTTTGTTTTTTTACACTAGTAGGTGTGAGAACCCTTTTAAATAAACACTTAGTTTGTGTGTGTTCAGAGTGGAGTTGTATAGGGAAGCGGGGAAATCTCTGGGTATCAGTATTGTTGGTGGAAGAGGCATGGGCAGTCGCCTTAGCAATGGCGAAGTGATGCGGGGCATTTTTATTAAACACATCCTGGAGGACAGTCCTGCAGGACACAGCGGCACGCTGAAGACGGGAGACAGGATTATAGAGGTACACAAACATATTAACTTACTTCTGTCATAAAGTGTTATAGACGGACAGATCTCGCAGCATCACATGTGTGCTTTTGTGGACAAGAAAATCCCAGAATCCCAGTGATAAACTTCAATCCTAGATAGTGGTGGATATTTTTGTATTTCAGTGAATACAGAAAAACACATTTGAAAAATAATGCTTTCAGTGAAATTGTGTATGTGTGACAGGTGGGTGGAGTGGATCTGCGAGATGCGAGTCATGAGCAGGCGGTGGAGGCCATCCGTAACGCTGGAAATCCTGTTGTGTTTGTGGTCCAGAGCATCATTCACAAACCCAGAGTCAGTATAACACACACAAATACACACACTTACTACATACTAACTCGGTTTGGGTAATAAAAAATGCAACAAATTAATTTGAACAATAACATTTGACCTAATTGACTCTCAAATTTTTATACATTTTCTTTTCATAATTTTCTGATGTAAGTACGAGCCTTTGGATGAAATTACAATCATCAATTTAAAAAAAATTACAGTAATATGATGTATTATAATATGATATGATAACTATATTTTTCATAATTACTTTGGTTACTACCGCCATATGTATGTAAAGCTGCTTTGCAACAATGCAAAATAAGGCTAAAAAAAGTTATAATAAAGTTTTGCTTTTATTATGATTCTAATTCTGGAATAAAACCACCAGGACACTTATGTGACACAGTTTTTACAATATTTATTCTTTCATGCTGGATCAACCATTTACATCAGACATATCGGAGTGATTTATGTTGTGTTAACAATAACTATACACCTTTACATTATAGGACTTTTATCTGTCCATCATTAACATCACAGCATCTCTCTCTCAGCATGACTCTCTCGTGGGTTTTAATTCCAGTCCAGTAATAAAGAAACACATGGAAGTTTAAAACGCTTCCCTGTGCCGAAGTGTCAAGCAATTTCTCTTCCGCCCTGAGCCAACAGTCTTATCTCTGCTCTGTGAATTTCTTGCCTCATTCATCTCTGCTTACCACATGCCACTTACAGCGTGTTGAAGAGAAAACCCAATCAAACCCATGATTAAATTACTCCTGCTGTTAAGATCTTAAGATTTACTCAAAGCTTGATTTACCCGCAGGCTTGTCGTGCTGCTTTTCCTTCTGGCTGTTGATGGATATTTTGAAATATGGGTTTTGTGTAAAACTGGTCTGAAGGTGTTTCAGGATTCAATGTGTTGAAGCAGATATACTGTCACAGTATCTTCATATGTTGGGCTTTGGGAATGTTTTTATAAAGTGGGAAATAAATTACAACTTGCAGTTGTGTAGCACTTATAACAGTACATGTGCGATACAGTGTCGTGTCTCATTCTCTTTGTCAAGTAGCTTTGTTTCAGTTATTTGTGTTATTGTGTTAAGTGTAATTTATGTTTTAATGTTCAGGCATCTGTGATGGATACAGTGGAGGACAGTTCAGAGACCAGCGTTGAAAAGGTGACAATCATCTGCTCTATCACAGCTCTACATTTTGGGAGTACCCATATTTTTAAAATTGTGATTTTAGGCTTTAAAAAAATAAGATACAAGATACAATACAATTGTGCAATGCAATCGTTTTCTAGAAATGCTTTGCTTATCCGCTTCGCTCCTGGAAGTTGTGTAGAAGCCCAGTAGTATTCAGACATCTCTTCTTCATTTTTGTGTTTATCAGATGGCTGTGTTTACAATAACATACTTACATACTACGTATTAAAAATTGTTTATTTAATCTGCACAGTAGGCATAATAAACCCAGTACGCTTGTGCCTGATGTCAAAACAATTTTACAAAGCATTTAAAAATAGAAAATGTTCAAGAAGACTAGTGGAGACCACATGCAACGTGAGGAAGCCATGAGACAACAATGGAAACTGCTTGGTTTTACTTTATTACTTTATTGGTTAATAAAGTTTGCTTACTGTTTCTTTATGAAAATAATTACTGCAGAGAATTAGGTAGAATTAAGACGTATGCAATTCTAAACACAGCCCAAACTAATGAAAGTGTGGCTTGCATTCTCAGCTGATAAAATGTATTATGTAGATGATCTTTCTTTAAATGTGTTCTGCTGTAGTTTGAAGAAATGCACACGCTCTCTCTCACTCGCTCGCTCTCTCTCTCTGGTGCCGGTTTTCTGTAGGCCGTTGATCCTCACAGTAGACTTTTCCTCCGTCTGTATCCGACTAATCCCTTTACCCCTACACCGTTTAAGGTTTGTGTCTTTTGTGTGTGTGTTTTCTTGCATGTATATGCAGTTTGGATTTTATTTCATAACATTTGTATATATGTGGCACTTACACCCTCTTTCTCTGCTTTACTTATTGGCCATGGAAAAAAATATAATAATTTATTTCTTGTTTAAATTCAATGCTTTCCAGATGTGAAGCTTGCATTATTTAAAGCCTAAATTTAAAACGGACTTGATAGGCTTATCCATGAAAAAGAAAGACATGTTTAGCAGAATGGAATACTTGATTCTGATTGGCCAGTCGTGATGTTCAAAAGTTTACTTCACTTTGACAAGAATTTACCTACGATGAAAATATGCCTAATTAAAAACATATATTAGATTATATTACAAATAATTAAACCAATCATTCGTCTTGGCTCATGGTGTCTTTGCTGACATTCATGTCTAAAGCTGATAGGAAACAGTTTTTCCTTGCAGAAGGTTTGTATTTCTTACATGTTTTTGCATTTCATGGAAGAAAAAGGCCAATATTTTTAGAACAACAGCATGGTTTGAGACATGATACTGACAGATGGAGTGCTAATGAGATATGGATTAATAATATTAGAGATTAATATCATTTTGTGCTAACAGCTGAATCGTGAGACGGGAAAAATCTCCCCAGCGACACCTGTTCTTTCATTGCCTGTCGTTCCACACATCGGGGAGACGGACACAGACGCTTTGACGGAGACTCCCGAATGGCTTACTCTTCATCCTGATGATGATGATGATGATGAAGAGGAGGAGGATGAGTACGGCTACAGCTGGAGTAAGTTGAGCATGTGTTGTGTAACACACAGAAGCCACCAGAGGGCGCTAAATAACACATCACGAATAGAAGGGATCATTTCCGTTTCTGTTATCATTTAATCACCTTTATGCAATTTTTATAACGTCTGGCTAGTCTGTGCACACAGCAGATCTTACTAAAACATTTGATAATGATAGAAGTAAAAAGCAGGATGTGGGTAAATACGTTTTTTAAATGGGAATGAATTGTTTAAAATGAATGTCCAACAAATATATCTTCATCAAAAATGTACACAACTGCTTTACTATAATGATTTTTAAAATAAAATGACTTTATAACAGTTCATACAGTTGGCGGCCGGTCATAACTGTACCAGCAGGTGGCAGCAAAGCAGCACAAATGTCACACATTCGGTTAAAGTTTCTCTCATTTTCCTGTGTTTGCATGTGTCTGTGTGTGAGAAGAAAAGGTCACGGAGCGTTATAGCCGTTTACCGGGTGATCTGCACATGATCGAGCTGGAGAAGGGCCGCACGGGTCTGGGCTTGAGTTTGGCAGGAAACCGGGATCGGTCGCGCATGAGTGTGTTTGTGGTGGGCATCGATCCCAGTGGAGCCGCTGGTCGAGATGGACGAATCATCGTGGGAGATGAACTGCTGGAGGTGAGTGTCAAACATCACACTAAACGTCAAAACACTCTTAAAACGATTTGTCTGCTTTGTTTCGTCCTCACAGATAAACGGTCAGGTTCTGTACGGCCGCAGTCATCAAAACGCCTCTGACATCATTAAACGAACCCCTTCAAAGGTCAAGATCATCTTTATCCGGTAGGTGATAAGTCACGGTTTCAGAATGAAAGACATGTTGCACCTTGATCACCTGATTTTGCCTTTTTAGAAACAGAGATGCTTTGAGTCAGATGGCTGTGGGACCGATGAAGGAGTTTGGAGACTCGCTGGATATAAACACAGAGGTAAACCTCTGCATATAATGGTTTTTGGACAAGACAATGTTATGTTTTATATCATAGGACAATTTCTCGTCTGTTCCCTGACTCTCTGAAATGAGATGCGGCTTTGAGACTAATAAATGTTTCTTTTTCTCGCTTATGGATGGCAGGAGGATGGAGAGGTGGATGTAGTCCTGAAGGATGACGACAGCAGAGATAAATGGAGTGTGGAAGATAATGGACCAACAGCAGGGGTACAAACTACTCACAACTTTAATATTCTGCATATATCACATGTGAATGAATAACATGAATGGCAATTTCAATGGAAATATACATGCGTTATGAATGTGACAAAAATCAAGCATTTTTGAGAGGCAACATCATTTGTTGGATTTCTGTGAATTAAAATGCAAACCAGATGCAATAATATCTAACAAATGACGAAGAACATAATTTTATGTGCCCATTTATGAGGAATATGAACTGTTATGGATGTGACGGTTCTAAAAACAGCTGTATACCTGACTATGAAAAATCATGCGTTAAACATAAAACAAATGCTTTAAAAACTCTGTGAAACTGACCGGAATCAGTACTGACCCCTCCTCGTCCAATCAGATGTGCTCAGACCCAAGAATCACCCCCAGCCCGACTCTTACATCATTAACATCAGAGACAGAGCCAATCAGGAGTAAGTAAAGATCGGTCTGGGAGTTACTACACGAATATGTTTCATTCACGAATCAGAACCTGATGTTTGGTTGTCATGACGATCATCATCACAGGTTCCAGCAGATGTTCCACACCGGCGACTTTGGCCTCCGATCCAGTGACATGTCCCATAATCCCCGGCTGTGAGACCACTATAGAGATCTGTAAGGGAAGAACGGGACTGGGGCTCAGCATTGTGGGCGGCTGTGACACTTTACTGGTAAATAAACTTTAATCTGATTGTGTGAGACATTTTTTAGACACACACACACATACATTGAATCTGTCCGTCTTGCTCTTTGTGTCCAGGGGGCAATAATAATTCACGAGGTGTATGAGGAAGGCGCTGCGTCTAAAGACGGCCGGCTGTGGGCAGGAGATCAGATTTTGGAGGTGAAATGTCACACAAGCCACCATCTTTAAACGGTCTATTCCTATCCTGAATGTTTTTCTTCTCTCCGTCACTGCACGCAGGTAAACGGTATAGACTTGCGTGTGGCGACCCACGATGAGGCCATCAATGTTTTGAGACAGACTCCACAGCGTGTTCAGCTTACCATCTTCAGAGATGAAGGACAATATAAAGAAGAGGAACTGTGGGACACTCTGACTGTCGAGTTTCAGAGGAAACCCGGACACAGTCTCGGGCTCAGCATCGTCGAGACGGTACTCACACTGCTTTTAATCAAATTAAACGAATGAATATATCATTTAAAAAAAGTTTAAATTATTTTTTAAAGCTTTAAAAAAAGGTTTAGTTCACCAGAATAAATGATTTGATCACTAATTTATCCTCATGCCATTCAGAACTTGTATATGACTTTCTTTCCTCTGCTAAACACAAAAGAAGATATTTTGAGAAATGTCTCAGTGGTTTTGTGTTTATACCATTAAAAGTCAATTGTTTGGCTCCTACATTCTTTGAAATATCTTCTTTTGTGTTCTGTAGAAGAAAGAAAGTCATACAGGTTTGAAATGACACAAGGATGAATTAATGATAAAAGTATTTTTCTTTTTGGGGTGAAAACCTGATATATATATATATATATATATATATACATAATAAATTTTATGTTTTTAAACTTTTAATGTTGAGTATTTTTAAAAATAACATTAACATTTTTTATAATCTTTTTAGTTTATGTTTATTGTTATGAACATTTGTCAAATATTAATTCTTAAGTCTTAGACTTTTTTATCAATATATAGTTTGTCATAATTAGAAATCAAATATGAAATAATAAAGTGAAATAATTTAAGAAACGGTGGAACGGTGACAGTTAACAGATTAAAGTTTGAATCTGACATGTGAGATTCCCAAATATAAATATTCATTTGCCATATAACATTAACTAAAACACTTTTATGTACCTATTTGGTTTCTCCTTATTTTGTTTTCTTGGACAATGAGAGATTTACGATACATTAATGATAATCGACTGACAATTGTTTTAATCTCAGGAACGACACGGGAGTCTTTGTATCAGATATCGTGAAGGGCGGTGTCGTGGAGGGGGATGGACGTCTCATGCAGGGTGATCAGATCCTTTCTGTTAATGGAGAAGATGTCCGTTCTGCCACGCAAGAATATGCGGCCGCGCTCCTCAAGGTGAGACGTTTTTCAAAATATCTTCTTTCAGGTTCCACCAAATAAAAAATCATATACAGGCTTTGAATAACATTAGGATGAATAAATGATGGTTTTCTGTCGTCAGAATTGTTCCGGTCCAATAAGAATGGAGGTGGGCCGTTTTAAGGCGGGTCCGATCCACTCCGAGCGGCGTCTGTCTCGGAGCAGTCAGGTGAGATATTTGCTTTAATACTCTCTCAATAATCTCTCCAGGGTTTGTGTTTACATGTGTGTAACGTGTCTCTGTGTGTGTTTCTGAGTGCAGGTCAGCGAGACGAGCAACTGTAAAGTTACACCAGATTCCAGCTGTGCAGCTTTACAGGGAAACACAGAGGAAACGCATGAACGTAAGAACACTGGGGTGATAGAAAGTTTCACAATTGCTTTAGATGTTTCATTCTGACATTTGTTTTTAATATTTTTCTTCTTTACTAGCAGTGATGGACCAAGATGTCAGGACCGTTGAATTCACAAAGGTGACAGAGAGTCTTCGGAAATGTTTTTTGTTTGTGTAAACATCTCAACATCTTTAAAACGAGATAAATTTACTTACAAATGTATTTATGTAAGTAAATGTACTTACAGATGTATTTATTTAAAAGCATTTATGTAATACTTGTTGTCTGGTTTCAGAGAAATATAATAACATTTTGAGATGTTTCTGCTTAAAAAAAAAAAAAATGATGTGTTGTTTGTGTTGTTTTAAGCAAAAACATTAACATTTGTTAGATTTCAAGACGTAAAAACAAATTTCCAGGTGCTTGAAAACATAAATTACATTTAATGAAAAGAAAATAATCTAAGATATTAACTCGAAATATCACATTTAAGTGAGTTTTTTATTGAAAAATAAATTCAAATTAAATTTTGCCTCTTTATAAATTACTTCATTCAGGTTCACTCTTTATACCCCATTGACAGATATATTTGCTTGTTTTAAATATAAACTCAATTATATTTGATCATTTTTCCCCAAAACAAGACTTATTATCTTTTTATTTCATCTTTTCTTTACCTTTTTTCTATTCCGGCCATTTTGATTATCATGAAATTGTATCCTCATTTAAAAGTTTTTACATATTAGTACTGCAAAACAAAACAAAAAACAGTAAGATGTTATTTTTTGCAGTGTATATTTTTTAGTGTGATGTTTGTGTTTGTGTCAGGGTCCATCAGACTCTCTGGGCATCAGTATAGCTGGAGGAGTGGGCAGTCCTCTGGGGAACGTGCCCATCTTCATCGCCCTGATGAACCCCAGCGGTCTGGCAGCACAGACGCACAAACTTCAGGTGTGTGTGTTTTGTGATATATAAGCTGTTTTTAAAACATTGGTCCCAGCAGTAGGTCTGAAACTGCTGTGTTTGTGTTAGGTTGGAGACAGGATCATGTGCATTTGTGGAACCAGTACAGAGGGAATGACTCACAATCAAGCCGTTTCACTGCTGAAGAACGCGACAGGCCTCATACAGCTACAGGTACACACAACTGTCACAACAACACACGACTGAATGGAGCTGCACTGTTGTGTGTGCTGATCAATGAGGTTTTGTGTCTGTAGGTTGTCGCCGGTGATACGACGGTGACGGGACCCTCAGCAGAACAGACAACAGGACTCACAGCCAGCAGCATTTTCAGTGATGACCTCGGGTCTGTACACAAAACAGATTGTTTCAAAGGCTTTGTACAATGTCTATACAGCATAGACACAATGTTTGTGCTAGTTATGTCATTCATATTCAAGATATACAATACTGGTCAAAACTTTGATTCTTTCCCACATTTTAGAATAACAGTAAACCAAGACATAACACAATGGGGATTATGTTGTAACTAAAAGCATCAAAAATAAATGAACACTATGTTATATTTGATCATCTTCAAAAGTAGTCACACTTTGACTAGAACTTGTAAAATCATACTTTTGACATTTTATCATCCAGCTTCTTCTTGTCTCAACCTGAGAAGGTTTTTAAATGACAATTTCTATCTATCCTGGACTCTTATTAGCTACTTTTTATTTATTATTTAATCCACGTAATCCAAAAATATTTTTAAATAAAAGTTTAGTTTTTTGATTAAAGAAATTAATATGTTGGCACAAGTATATTTTTAGATGAAATAAAAACATTGAAATACACACCTTCAGATTTAAAGATTGTTAAGATAATGAGAAACAATTTTGGCAAATGTGTCTAAACTTTTGACTGGTTCTGTGTAAAAGAACAATGTATGACACTAAAGATATAAATTTTACAAATAGAAGTTTCACAAACCAGTGTTTAACAATCTGTACATGTGTGTTTTCCAGCCCTCCGCAGTGTAAGAATATCAGTTTGGAGAGAGGACCTGATGGGTTGGGCTTCAGTATTGTCGGTGGATTTGGCAGCCCACATGGCGACTTACCCATCTATGTGAAAACAGTTTTCAGCAAGGTAATGCTCACACAGCAATCACAGATATTATCAGGTATTTGTGTGTACATAAACACATGGTTGTGTATGTAGGGGGCAGCGTCAGAGGACGGGCGGCTCAAACGTGGAGATCAGATCGTTGCTGTTAACGGTCAGAGTTTGGAGGGCGTCACTCACGAGGAAGCCGTCAGCATCCTGAAGAAAACCAAAGGAACGGTCACGCTTACTGTTCTGTCATAAACACGCACTGTTGTGTGGTTTAAACACTGGATTATATGTGAATGTGTCTCGCACAAGCTGAAGAAAACTACAAAACTATATAGATCTACTGACAGTCACATAAAGGGTTTTATAGGATTATTTTAGAAGTAACTGTAAAATAGAGAGCTGGAAAGACCGTCAGTGAATAATGATTTAAATAACAACAAACTAGTGTTAGTTCACTGTCATGATTTTTCTAAATATTTTAGGCTTAACTGCTTTTCGTGTGTGATTGAAGAAAGTCATACGGGTTTGGAATGATGCAAGGACATAATTTTAATTTTTTTGGTGAACTTTTCAATGAAAGAATTTTAATTGTGAAGACTGTGCTGATATGTAACTCAAAATATTTCAATAACTATTTTTCTGAAAATGTATGAAGACAGAACCGACTGAATTAAAAGATTTTATGAAGATAATTTTTTTAAATCTTTAATCACACTTCGATGCATTTCGATAAATGAGTTTTGCCTTAGTAAAATATTATATATTATATACTGTTTTTATGTCAAATACACATTCCTGTTTGCACATTTCTTTTCTGACACAGTATTGGGTTTCACTATAAATAAAAGAATGAAAGTGACCTTCAGAACAGAACCTGATGTCTTTTATTATTTCAGTGTACCTTAGTGAAGAAAAGGACACAAGAATGAACAAAGATATTTCTTTAATTCTAAAAAAAAAGGTATGTGATGAAACTGCAAAACAGTAGAGCATATTGTGATGTAAAAAAAATAGTTTAACAACCAAAACTATTCATCTCGGAACACAATCATTCATCAAAATCTTTTTCCCTTTCACATTCACTTGAAAACATTCACTGCTGAATGTTTAAACACGATTAGAAAAGTAACCTGTCATGATTCCATATTTCTGGAGCTCAAATATTACATCATAACATAACACTGAGGTTCCCAGAATACATCGATGAACAATATATGGCTTCTATTGCGATCGCAATGGATTGATCTGTATGTATATAAATCTTAATGAATCTAAATACAGCTAACAACACCAGCTGTGTAACATGTGACAAGGTTATTTATAATAAAAAAAGCTGCACTATAAATTAAACAAATCTAAATAAAAACAATCTTGTTAACACTGCAACTAATACTCTACATGAAGTAAAACAAGACCTTTTCTAAATAAATCCACGATTGGCTAAAGCTGCAACAACTGAAACGTAAAGGAAGAATTGAACCGTTTTCCCCCAAAACTGACCTTAAAAATATAAGCAGAATGAAATATTTTTGCCCTTAGAGATTTAAAACGCACACAAACTATTTTAACAGCACTTGACATGTACAACTACAGAACAGAATGAAATGTTTCCCTTTTCCACACACACATGTTCAAAATTCCCATTGAAGGCAAAAACTCTAATAAAATATCAAGAGTGAAAGCGGCGCTTACATATGATGTAAGGCTGAGAACCATTAACGGACTACAATCATTGTACATGTTTAGCGGTTTCATTTAAACAAAAATATAAATGAGAAAAAGTCTAAAGGGGGGGGTCGCACACCGGACGAGCAACGCAACGCAGCGCCGCGACATCTCGAGGTATTGCACACCGGACGCGCACATTCTATACTCACGAGCTCAATTTCGAATCAAGTTCTGAGCTGCAAGATGATTGAGAATTAACTTCATTTATTATTAATATTTTAAATATATTCTTTTAATTGATAATAGCTGAGTTTTGAACGTTAATCAATGAAAAGAATCGGTGTTATGATAAAGCTAACCTGAGTGAAAACGTAACCAAACACCTTGTAAAGTTTTTATTTCAATGAAACTAATGTACTGAATTTTAGTTTAGGTTTCAGTTTGTAATATTTATATTTTACATTTTTATGGTAATAAAGAATATTCACTTGTAAATAATGCACAATGTATATACAAAATAATAATCTGATCTGATGAAAATAAAGAAAATCATAGATAATACCATGGTGTGGCCATTGTTTGTATAGTCCTAGATATAAATATATACAGGGCTGTGTGTTCCCTAGTTGACAAGAAAGATGCCTGTTGTTCCCAAACAGATCAAATTGTGTCTGACAACAAAAAACTGCTGCACTGCTACTTTTACGTCGAAGAATACAAAAAACCCCAAAAGAGTCATTGGACTCGGCAGGAATTTGAACAGCGTCCTGAGTCGTAGCTGGGCTCCGCGGACAGACGCCGAATGGCACCGCCAGTGTGCTTACACTAATAGAGAACAATGTGTTCGAATTTTAAAGATGTGGCGCGACGCGATGTTTCTCGTTCGGTGTGCGACCCCCTTAAATAGCTGCCCGGAGTGGCTGCAAACATGGCAGTCAAATGTCCCGACTCGCCTAAAGCGACTCTGCACTCTGAAACTTTTGGGAAGGATCTGCATTTAAAAATAAATATATTAATAATATTAATAAGCAAATAGGGGACAATTTCAAGCACAGCCATACTTTACACAAGTATGATTAAATCAAATCGCAAGATTAAATCAAAACCACTTAATGCCCTCGTGCTCATCTGGCCGAAACAAAATGATTGATGTAATTTATAGTGTCAATCATTATACAGCACTGGTAATATCACACTGGCAGTCGTTCTGTTGCTAAACAAAAATCTGCACGGCTATAAATGTCGAAGACTAAAAAATGTCTGCAAAATAATCATGAATATATTATTAGCAGCAATCAAAAGATCGCCCACTATTATAACTGTATATAACCATAGTACATTTTAGGAAGGTCATTTGTGGGCCATCCCTTATATTATAATTCCTTCAAAACCCACTTCAGTGTTTGTCTTTTTATGGTCCCTTTAATACCCTTTAATGAACGACATAAGAACAGATTTATTTGAGCAATACTACACACAAAGTGTGATGGTGTTTTCTTCAAATCAGCAACCGTAGAGGGAATGAGAAAGCCGCTCCTAACGACAAACCCAACGCAAGAAAAAACGTCATCATTGCTCCGGCCGTCTCACCATCTTTAGGCTCCACCAGTCTTAAAGAGAAAGAAAACATTTATTCCAACTGGTCTGAATGATTGTGAGTTGGACATGAAATCTGGGTTGTGTACTCACTGTGGAGCGTAGGTCATGGACAGACACACACAGTATCCGCTGGACAACGAGAACAGCAGCATTAGACCAGTAAACAGCACATCGTTCGAGAAGAACACGGGCAGATGGTGTCTGTCCTGCACGTTACAGGTCATCAACAGAGGCACGAAGATTATCCGAGAAATCACCAGAGCCGGGAACAAACGGCTGTCTTTACCGGGCTGCGGAAGAGATGAGGGAAGAGTCGTTAACGCAACAGATGCGTCTGCTCTGAATCATCACATATGGAGAGTGAAAGAAAACAAATACACAGGCAAATAAACTGTTCAGAACCAATGCAGACATTTTTCCGGGAACAATTTCTCAGGATTTTCCTCATTCCTAATATTCATCATATCAACGTTGGATGCGTTTCTTGCGTTGTGAAGACGTTTTAAAACGGTAAAGATCTTCTCATAAAGGGGTGAAGACGATGACAAAACACTTACCCACTGAACCACTGACGTGACAGTTCTGCCAATCCAATCCATCGTGTTAAAGATGAGAAAACAACAAACAGGGATGAAGTATTTTTCTGAAAGAGAGCGAGAGGCAGAACTGACATTTGCATCCTTTCATATTAGACCCTGTAGCAGAGAGAAATTATGCAAAAGTTTGTTGGTTTGTTTCCACTAATAAAAAAGCCTTCTGTGATCAAAATTACCCAACTAGACAGCCGTAAGAGCTGTCTAGTCACCTTAAATACAGGATTAAAAATGACACTTAACTCTATTAAAACCTAGTAATGTAAACAGGTTTATATTCACAGATAAGATGATAATAGAGTTTTGAGTGTGTATGCGTTTCATACCCCATTTTCCTCCATAAACGGTCTTTACGTCCACAGTGACCGCAGGAAAAACCGAAAGTGTTACTGTGAATACAAACGTCACACAAAAGGCCATAACCCAAATCTACAGAGACAGAAAGAGAGGATGATAACAGTTAATCACAATCCACCCACGGTAAAAACACAAACTATGTATTACGTTTTGATATTAAGGGGGTAAATTACCTTTTTAAAGACCTGCAGGATGGAGCTCTTCTGTGTGGATGTGTTCGATGTGTTCTCCAGCTCAAGAAAGGCCCGTTTGCCATCCTCCTCATTCACACAGCTGACGTCTCCGTTAGGACCACCGTTAGATACGGAGCCGTTACAAGGGTCGCTCGTCTTATCAGAGCTCTCTGCCACTTCTGGAAAAACACAATGATCTTAATGTGACTTCTCACCATTGTTTAGCTACAAAACCAAGTCTAAGGAAATTCTGAGCCTCCAAAAATTTTTTTCATGTAACTTATCACTAACGTTTTATCTTAAAACCCTACGTAGGTCCTTCTTTAAGACACCGAGCTAATTGTATTAATTTTTAAATAAATATATTCTAACTGAGCACCACCAGTTCACTTATTTATGTAATTACGTATTTAGCCAATCACGTAGCAGCATTGAAATGCATGATTTCATGCAGATAGGTCATACTTGTTATATGAAATAACTACATACATATAAATAAATGGAGATGTTGATAGTAACGTAAATTGTATTTTACCTGTACGTAGCAATTGTCTGGACGTCTCAAGTTGGTAACTCTTGCTTTTACTTTTGTCGAGATAAAACTGAGCAAACTCCTGCACACACACAAACATACACATTAACTTAAAAACTTTATTATGAACTTTATTAGCATGACTGTAATGTCAATATTGCTCAAGTACAATTAAACATTGAATGACTAAGTGTCCTTATATGTAAATTAATGTTTTTTTCATGAAATGATTAAGATGCTTTTACACAGAAATTTGTTCTGCTTGTGTTTTATGAAAGAGGTTCATTGAGTGCCGCCTGCCCTGAAAGACATGTTTCCTGTAATAAACAGCTGGAGCGAGGCTGACACAGAGAAACACATTATACTTATAATGCGTTAAACTGACATCTCTAATTGTATTATTGTTCCTTCAGTGTAACACAAATTAGAATGACTGCAGGCTAACAGAAACATTAACTCTAAGAACTTTTAGAATGGCCCCCATTGTCCTGAGGATAGGTCAGTCAGATTTCACTGACCGTTCTGACCTCACAGTTCCATTAAACAAACAAACATACACACACACACTTACCAGTTTGGGTAACATCATGTAACTGATGAGGGTGATGAGAGTCCCAACACAAGGTGTGATGAAATACCCAAGAGCTGCAGTTTCACTGTCAGCTTCACCTGTTACACACACAGATTGATGAATCAGACTGATATGGTGATGCATTCATACAGTAATGCATGACGCAGATTTATACAGTAATGCATGGCGCAGATTCACACAGTAATGCATGACGCAGATTCATACAGTAATGCATGACGCAGATTCACACAGTAATGCATGACGCAGATTCACACAGTAATGCATGACGCAGATTCACACAGTAATGCATGCGCAAGCAGATTCACACAGTAATGCATGGCGCAGATTCACACAGTAATGCATGGCGCAGATTCACACCGTAATGCATAGCGGAGATTCACACCGTAATGCATGGCGCAGATTCACACAGTAATGCATGACGCAGATTCACACAGTAATGCATGACGCAGATTCACACAGTAATGCATGACGCAGATTCACACAGTAATGCATGGCGCAGATTCACACAGTAATGCATGGCACAGATTCACACAGTAATGCATGGCACAGATTCACACAGTAATGCATGACGCAGATTCACACAGTAATGCATGACGCAGATTCACACAGTAATGCATGGCGCAGATTCACACAGTAATGCATGGCGCAGATTCACACCGTAATGCATAGCGCAGATTCACACCGTAATGCATGGCGCAGATTCACACAGTAATGCATGACGATTTCACACAGTAATGCATGACGCAGATTCACACAGTAATGCATGACGCAGATTCACACAGTAATGCATGGCTTGATTCACACAGTAATGCATGGCGCAGATTCACACAGTAATGCATGGCACAGATTCACACAGTAATGCATGACGCAGATTCACACAGTAATGCATGGCGCAGATTCACACAGTAATGCATGGCACAGATTTATACAGTAATGCATGGCGCAGATTCACACAGTAATGCATGACGCAGATTCACACAGTAATGCATGACGCAGATTCATACTGTAATGCATGACGCAGATTTATACAGTAATGCATGGCACAGATTCATACTGTGACGCATGATGCATATCCATACAGTAAATCAGATTCATACAGTAATGCATGACGCAGATTCATACTGTAATGCATGACGCAGATTTATACAGTAATGCATGGCGCAGATTCACACAGTAATGCATGACGCAGATTTATACAGTAATGCATGGCACAGATTCATACTGTGACGCATGATGCAGATGCATACAGTAAATCAGATTCATACAGTAATGCATGACACAGATTCATACAGTGCTGCAGATTCATACAATTATGAATTCACACAGTAACACAGTAATGCATATTCAACAATGCAGATTTATCAATGACAATCTGTAACTGCTCTATTACCCCAAATCAAATCAGTTGTGTGTACTTGTCTTACTTGCTATGGCGAGAATCATTGCAAGAGCAGCAAATGTTCCTGCGAGTCCCTGTCCGCTCATAAACACGGCACTGTACTTCTGCGGCAGCAAACCCACCAGACCAAACAAACTTCCCTGCAGCATGGCCCCGAACGCTACACAGAGAAAGATAAGAGGTCATACAAACAGTATAACAATTCTGGGAAGTAAAGCTAAATAAAGATTAGTTGTGGTCCTTTGATCTGACTGAACTAAAGTATTTTTACTTGAAATTAACTATATGTTTAGTGAACTGTTGTACAAACACAATATCAGACTAGTCTTGGCATATGAGCAGATGCAAAAATGACACAGACTTAAGGAAACTTTGGCTTTTATACAAATAATGACAAAAAACTATGAACGCCGCTCACAGTTGATAAACCATATGGTTGCCATAGTGATGGAGAAGAACCTGTCCTCCTCCATAGGAACCTTCACCAGGACAGCGGTGAGGATGAAGAAGACGAGGATAAAGACTAAACTGCCTGCTATCCTCATCTTCTCTGAGATTCTGAAAGACAAAGATTGCTGGTTTCAGTAAATGTTTGGCACAAGACAAATGAAATAATCTCCAGGCGGCTCTGTCAATAATCACAGAAACAAAACAGGTCAGTGAAAAAAAGTGAGAACATGAAAAGAAACCGCTCACCGTTGATAGAGGACAGAGTTCAGCAAAGTAAACAGAAGTAAAGGCAGCTGGGATAGAAGAGTCATCCAGTTATTAAAATAATACTCCTTCCTGGCTGTTACTGTCCCGTTCCTCCATTCCGATGTGTTCAATCTGTTATTAAAATACTGTGAAAACAAACCAAAGATTTTACAATCCAACAGCCTGTTTCGACATTAATATTTATTGAGAAATGTGAGACAGAGAACACTGCCACGTGTAAGTCATACGTATTGAATCCTATTCGTAGAGCAGGAATACTTAAAGCAAAACTTTTTTGATCATTTATTCACCCCCATGTCATCCCAAACTTGTTTGACGTTCTTTCTTCTGCACAACACAAAAGAAGATATTTTGAAGAACAAAACAACACTGACTCCACTCGACCTTTACTCTATTAACACAAAACCACTGAGACATTTCTTAAAATAGCTTCTTTTGTGTTCCACATCATATACGGGTTTTGCACAACATTAAGCTGAATAATAAAGACAGAATTTTTAGTTTTGGGTGAACTATCCCGTTAACCCATCTGTAAACACAGATCAATGAAGATCAATAAAGATCAATAACCCTGGGGGCTACGGACACAAGAATTGTGTTCTGCCTGATTAATCAAAAACCCTTTAAAATGGAAATAACACTTAAAATTTCCTAAGAAGCACTAATGCTCTTCCAGTTTCCTGCTGCTGTAACTGTTCCACATATTTGACGTTTTCCACATTCTATTACCATAGATGCAGTCATGAAGAAGTTCCATGGCAACAGCGTTCCCAGGCCGAGGATAAAGAATATAATCCCAACCAGGAAACCACTGGATGAAAGAGAGAAGATAAGCAAACGATAAACAGGAAATGTCAATGTCAGTCACATTCCTGACAAATAACATCACACCAAAAAAACAAAACAAATCACATTACATCCATCATTAAACATTTTAAAGGCGTGTTTAAAGCGACTTACTGGTCTGTAGGTGCTTTCTCTCTTGTGCTCATCTTGTACACGGTGATAAAGCTGTTTATAAAACAAAACACAAATCACAATCTTTACATTATATTCATCACAACCTTAGTGTCTCTGAGTGTCTTCTACAGTTGACCGCCAGCTTAACACTGTTGCCGAGTTGAAATATCTGGGCCGTGCTCTAGAAAACCAAACAAATCAATAGCAGCTTTTACCAGCCGCAGACAACTGCGCATGTGCGAGGAATCGACAGCAGAAATCTGTATTTTCTGCTTTTCCCGGGTCTTGTTCTTCCTTGTCGAAATAGACATAGTTTGTCTTTAACTCATCATTTTAATAGTTTTAATAAAGCATGAGCTATAACGTGTGTAATTATTTTCCAGAGACAAAATAAAGATGACAAAATTGTTCGTTTCAGTCCTTGATTCTGATTGGTCAATAGCTGTGGTTTATTCATGATAAAGCACAGCTATTCTGCGCATCACCGAACAGCATCTTTAACAAAGTAAACATATATCACAGTCAGTCAGCCACTATTTTTCCAGCCAAAAGAAAGATTTTAGTGATTTTATTTAATGAAAGTTACATATTTTTAAGGCTTTTACAATGTCTAACGACGCCCTTCAGCCACAACAATAAAGCACATCCTCTCATACCTTTTTGCTTACAAATGTATGCAAAACACAAGCCAAATAGTCTATAAAAGTATGTCTGGGCGTAGACTACACCTGGAATGACGGCCTTATGAAGATCAACCACGCTTTTACAACAGTGATGATAGTTTTACGATGCAACCACAAATTTACATCGTCTCACAAAAGGGATGACAGTATAACCATGTGATTTTTAGTCTATTTTACTATTGTAATGCAAATGGTAACCAATGCACCAAGAAACCATGGCTACTATATACTATACTACAATAAAACAATGATTCATTTCTATATGTGCAGGAAGGACAAAGCCTGGAAAATGTATGTGAAGATGTCCAGCCCACAGCTTGACAAACACCCTATCAGGACACCCAAAAATAACCCGTTCCCACAGTCAAATAAGCCATAACTTACACGACACGACTACCCGTGAAATTCACATGCAAACACAATGTATTTACCACCCACTGAAAATGCTTTTGCTTAGAGACGACCAAACCTTCTAGCTGCCTACAAAGCAAACAAAAGCCTGTTTGTAACTACTTATATCTGTATTCTCTACTCTTAAATCACAGGTTTGGTTTTATCAACCAACTGACAGCTGTTAGGAATCTGGACCCCAAAATAACACTCTTGAAAAACACAGACAGAAATAGAGCTACATCAGCAAAAGCTGTTGTCAGTCTAACCAGCTAACTTCCTAAACACAGCCTGGGCTAGTTTATCAGTTAACGTTGGTTTAGCTGGTTTTTCCTGTAGGGTAAACGTCACAGACACGAGATGCATCGTTATGACCAGCCGGGCAAAATAAATACAACAAAAGCACCAAATTCAATAACGATCAAGGAGAGATGATGATGACGATGATGATGATGACGATGATGACGATGTTTATAGATTTCGCTATTCTTATGATAAAGTCTAATAAATGTCCTCGCTAATACAGTGTGTATATGTGTTTGTTTTAATAAATATTTCGTAGTGTATTTAATCATGCCAGTACATGAGGTCATCATGTGAAGCATGTGTTTCGTTCATTTCCTCACCTGTTCTCCCAATGATTGCAGCTACTGTCTCATTTCATCCCCATCATCTATTCTAAACACATGATGTCCACGTATCCACGAAACGTTTCAACATGTCGGTTAATTCATCTAACGTGTTTAATTCCACGTGAACTGCGAGACGAACGCGCAGCTTCGAAGCGTAAAACGCGTCCTCTGTTAAACTATCGCGAGACTTGCAGTACTCTCGCCGGAACTAAAGGGAAAGACCGCCGCACTGTGGCACTAGCATGATGACACATGATGAT